>VDFB02026320.1:74917379-74983954 GCA_007258455.2 Sequoia sempervirens
TTTAGCTAGTGCCTTTGCATGGCCAATGGAAGAAACTTTTAAATGCATAGACAAAGTGGGAAATGATATTTAGGTGATGGAGAAGGCGTTGAAATTGGTTGCCCAATTAGGTGGTGCGCGCTCATAGGAAGTTGGATACAAATTTTAAAAGTAAAAACACACAAGTCCATACATTGGCACAAACCAATGTTAAGATTGATATTAGACATTGGCTACTCATTAATACTATTTTTACATGCTTAGTTGGTTGATGTTTTCTTAGAGTTGTTGAATATGGGAGGAGAAGGTGCAAGCTTCCAATTTTAGCTTTTAAGAGAGGCTATGGAAGAGGTTAAGGCTTAAAATGTTGTGTAGGTCTTGACTAGCTCATCCTGTGTTTATAAGTTTATTCGTTTGATGGTGAAGAATGCAAACACATTTTTTGAACTCCATGTTGTGTTCATTGAACAATGCATTGAAAGACATTGGCAATATAGCTTGGGGGAAGACGATAGTGTTTGAAGCTAGAGACGTATAAATGTTTGTATGCAACCACGACATATCACTTGCATTCTTTAGGACTTTTCTAAGGATATAATTCCTCAAACTGATTGTCATTATATACACTAGTTATTTCATTTTGTCGGATACAATGTTGGAGGTGTAGGAAGCTTTACAATCCATGGTGGTTTGTGGTGAGGTGAGAAAGCTAGCTAAGACAAAGCTATAAGAAGGGTGGAAGGAGAGGCAAAAGGTCTTTGATAATGCTTGGTGGTCCATTGTGAGATAAGAAATTAGAAATGTTTGTAATTTTTTGATATTTCAATTTTGTGTTTCAAGTTTTTATTTATATGTTTATTTTTCTTTTGATTGTAATTTTGTAAAACTTTAGCTTTCACTTTTATTTTTCTTTTATTTTACTTTTGATTGGAAGTTTGTAAAACTTTAGCTTTTAGTTTTATTTTTAATTTTTTTTTACTTGCAAATATATTTGCTCTATCATCACCTATTGTGGGGATAGTTACAAATGTTGATAGACTCTCCTAGTCATGGATAGATTTATGAGATGTGACAATGTGCTTAACTATGTGAAGCAAGCAATTCATGGCAGGTTGCTTGGATTGGAATTTTGTGAGGAGCATTTTAGGCCTATTGTGATATGGTGGTGTAACACAATCAACACCCCATTTCATATGGTAGCCTATACTCTTATCCTCAAGTTATATGCACTTAGGGCTAGCATAATTCCTCTTAATGGTGATGAGGTAAATGGTTTTATGAAGGCCCTTGGAAATATGTTTAGTGTTGAGGTTGCATTTAGACTTTACGAACAACCAATTATATTTGTCAAGTTTCGGAGTCCAATATTGAGCAAACTGTGGGGTAGAATGAACAAGCACTCCTTTAAAAGTCCCAATTGGATGGTGGACATAGTATGAGAAGGATACGACAAACAACTAGGACAACTACTTCTTCTATTGAGGATGCTTGCTACCCACCTAGTGACATGGACAACTAGTTCCTCTAAGGCTGTGAGGGATTGGTATGTGTATAGCTTCATCCAGTTGGTCAAAAGGAATAGGCTTAACCTTGGATTAGTGGAGAAGTTAGTTTTGATTTATATTACTTTGTGATTTTAGGATCTACAAAATCTTGAGTTTGGACAAACTCTAGTTGCATGTTGGAGTTGATCCTAATGATACTAGACATATTGATGAGAGGAGTGGGTGCAACAGTGGTGCAGGGGCACCATGGCAATTTTGCTCAAATGTTGTCAATAGGTGTCTTAGGCTGAGTTTGATGTGTTTTATCACATGGTCGATGTAATAAGGTCTAATTGAGACCATTTTTGATGTATATGGGTCATATAGGGTTAGTTAGTTGAGTTTTGTAAATATTGCAAAAATGTTGCAAAATGTAATGTCCCCATTTTGCGAGCATCAGAGTTTGGTGGATTTAGCCTATTCCTGACCCTTGTAGGCTAATAGGTCTGGATAGAGGGTCCCTTGTGGCAGTTGCCCGGTAATTAGAGACATTACTCTTCAGCTGGATTCAGGTTTTTGGCCTTTGCATAGGTTATTTGACTCAGATTGGCACACTTACTATTTATAGTAATTTACTATTTTGGGAGAGTCAGGGTTCCTATTAATAGAAAGACACTTGAGCAGAGCATATTGGCAGTATCGACCATTGATTGGGCCTTTGCAACTGTTTCTAGACTCAGTTTCACATACTTACTATTTATAGTAAGTCACTGTTCAGGGTTTCTATTTTTAGATGGGCATCCAATCACATGGAGAATAGGGAGAGTCGACCCCTGGCTCAGACGGCATGGCAATCAGACAAGTATATCAAGAGATATTAAAGTTTGAGTGACTTAAGTGATTTATTTAATATTTTAATATTATTATAAGGTTATAAAGTAACTTTATAATGATAAAGTTACTTTAATATAATAAAGTGCGTTAAGTGAATAATTTAATATGGGAATAAATCTTTTATCCCACATTGGCGAGGAAGGTGTTTGAGCTCTCCTAAGGAAAGAATAAAAAGAGAGGTAAGAGCTCATTCTCAGCATCCAGTTGATGAATATTATTTTGATTGATTTTTAATGTGGAGCCTAGGGCTTTCGCAGTTTTTTTTCTTTGATCATAGGAAACGAAAACTTCCTATTGATAGCATAACTGAGGGAGTGAAAGATCTCTTGAAGGGTTGCATTTGAGGAGAGGATAATTCCGTCCTTTCATTTGTGCAAATTGGTGAAGTTTTCTACAAGGGTTTTAAAAGATAATCAATCCCAGATCAGAATTATTGTTGGCTGCTACAGTACACGTGATTAGTGCCACGCTACAGTAAAATGTTACAGTCGTGTGCATATTTGTGGAGTTAGAGGTGCTTTGCATTGAGGATTATTGTATCATTCATTGGCATCGATTTCTTCATGTTATCAGATCATTTGGAGGGCAGGTTGCAGGTCTGATATAAACTTTATTAGGAAATTACAGTCAACAAGGAGGCCACGATTTTGCAAGGAGAGCCCATATTAAAATTTGATTTTATTCTTGGAAGGTGGCGCTGGTCTCTAGAGAGGAGGATGATCCTCTTGGATGCCATTTGGGGCTTAGGAAAAATTCATATCAACAATTATATCAGCTTCAGGGACGTCTGGTCAAGAGTTCGATCTGGGTCCAAGGAGGCACTTTTTGTTGTGTTGTTGCTAGCCCCATCATCTCCAGCAAAGGGCGACTCTATTCCAATCAGGTTCTTTTCATTAATCAGTCCATTGGCATGGCATGCTTAGAGTATAGTTACAGCTGTAGGTTGCATACATGTGCATATTTAGATTTCATGCTAAGGCTGCAAATTGTACTAAGAAAATCATTTGATAATCATATGTTGTAATGCCAAGAGTCTTGGCAGTTTGATATCATCATTGTAGTGAACAATTTGATAGCAATAAAGGAGACACAAGTGCTGGTCTGAGATAGATATTATTGCATTTGTAATTATCATTGATACTATGCATGGCAAGTGTTTGACTAAATGTCAACAAGCTGTAGCTGCACTTTGCACTCATAGTTTCTCATGTACTTGTATTTGAAAATCCAAAAAGAACATCATATTGCATTTAGATCTGATTATAGACATTGTAGAAGTGTTTTTAAGCATTCTATTTATCTTGGCATTTTTTTCTATCAAGCAACATCAAACTGAAAACACTATATCAGCAAGCAAAGTGTTTGACAAAATTTTAAGGGAACAAAGATGAGTTTTTGAGTCAGCTTAGGCCAGGCTCATCACACAAAAGTTGCTTGTGCAACTTTGCACTTTTTGCCATTTTGAGAAGGTGAACGGTCATCTTTTTGAATGGAACTTGTAGACCGTTGGTTTTTAGTTTGAACAAGTTTAAAAGGCCTCACAAACTTCAAGGCAACATTTTTGAAGTGGTTTTGGTGGACAAGCAATTGAATAAACTTTGTTTTCTGTTGAAATTCAGTATTTTTCTGTAGTTCTTGATTATGTACGGCCCTGTATAGTTGTTTTGAGATCTGAAATACATGTGAAAAGTTAATACAGTGAATCTACTTTGATTTGGCTTTAGTGTTGTTGATTTTCATTGAGAAATAAGGTAGATTGGAGTGTTTATCTGCAAACTGCCTGAAAACCCTAGGTTCAAGGTTTTGAAGTAAAAAACAATGCTTTGCAGCCCATTCCACTGTTGAATCTTGGCCAAACTCAGTGGAATGGAGGGGATTAGGATGTTTTTAGTGATTTTGTTGTTGTTTAGAGCAGGGAATGGAGTTTGGGGTGGTTTTGTCCAAGCCCTAGCCTAACATCTTCATGTGTTAGGCTTAGGTAGGTTAGTGAATTGGTAGGACAGCAATTTGGTAATGAAGTTTGGTGATAAAAACTGCATTTTGGGACCCTATATGACATGTTAAAGCTTTTGGAATGAAGTTTTGAGATTTGGTGATTGAATTTCATAAACTTGCTTTGGAAAAGTGGCCTAATTTGGCCTTAAAGCAGCGTAGCAGGTCTAGTTTGAAGAAGTTATTTCAAAACAACCCTATTCTCAAATGAGGTATGTTATAGAGAAGCCTAATGGGTGTCTGAGATGGTCAAGGGTTTGTGGAGAGATGGCCTTCTCTAAAAGATATGCCTGAAAACCTAGGTTTGGAGACCTACAAGCAAAATTGTGAAATTGTGAGTTAAGCCACCATAGTTAGGGTTTGAGACTTGAAGAAGTTGTTGAATTGTGTTGTTTGAACTTACTCCACCCTGCTCTGCATTAGGTGGCATCAGAGCAAAGGTTTTGATTGAAAAGTGGAAACGTGAATGAAAGTTGGCATAAGCAAGATGCCTCCAAAGAGCAATCCAACGACCAAAGAAGTCAGAGAACTAGAGGAGCAATATGCAAAGGAGGTGAGACTTTATAAGGAGTCTCATGAAGCTGCCCTTGCCAGAATTGCAGCCTTGGAGAAGAACCACTGAAGAGGAATGGTCAGTGGTGACCAAAGTGATAAAGAGGATGAGGGTGAGAGTGAGAACCCTCCAGTAGGAGTCCATGAAGATAAGGATTTGGACCCTGAAGAGATGGGAATGGTCAGGATGCTAAAGGTTGTCAAGGGGGATAATACTCCAAAGGTGAAAGTTGAAGTACTTATGTATGGTGGAAAGATGGACAGTGAAGAAGTATTGGGTTGGATGGATGCTCTTGATAATTTCTTTGAATTTGAGGAGGTGCAAGATTATAAGAAGGTGAAATTTGCAAAAACCAAGTTGAAGGGCCCTGCCCTAACATGGTGGAACAATGTTCAAGAAGAAAGAGTAAAGAAGGGAAAAGCAAAGATAAGTTCATGGGACATAATGGTAGAGAAGGTGCAAGCACAATTTTTACTTGCAGATTATGCAATTCGGACCTTTAGGAAGCTGCAAAATTTAAAGCAAAAGGAGTTAGATGTGATGGCATACACCGAAAAGTTCCAGAAGTTGAGTATTAAAGCAGGACATACTGAAGATGAGGTAGAAAAGGTTGCAAGGTATTTAAATTGGCTTAGACTCAACATTCAAGATGAAATTGGTCTCACAACACCTAGGATGGTTGAGGAGTGTTTCCAAGTGGCTGTCAAGGTAGAAGAAGGAATGAAAAGAAGACAAGAGCAGCAAGGAAGAGGTAGAGGGAAAAATTTTAGAGGTAGAGGCAACTTTGGTGGAAGAGGGCAGTCACAAAAACAACAAGGAGAATCAAGCAGCCACCAAGAACAAAGTGGTGAATCAAATGGCAGAGGTAATTTCAGAGGAAGAAGACCTAGTGGTAGAGGAAGGTTTGGTGGACAAGGGAGAGGGTCAAATACCTTCTCAGGCAGATGTTACAATTGCAACCAATTCGGTCATCCAGCATGGAAGTGCCCGGATAAGCAAGCATCAAGTTCCCATGGAGGTGAAAGGAGAACCCAAATTGTGCATGAAGAAGACAATGAAGGTGTCAATTCACCATCTCAACATGCTGCTCCTGAGGTAGGTGAGTCTTTGATGATGAGAAGAACACTCATTAAGGCGGCGACAGTCAAAGAGCCTCCACAAAGGAAATCATTGTGTAGAACCACATGCAAGTCACATGGAAAGGTATGCAAAGTAGTTGTTGATTCAGGTTCTACTGATAATCTGGTTTCCTTAGAAATGGTTGAGAAATTGAATATGAAGAGAATTCCTCACCCCACACCATACAAAGTGTCATGGTTGAATAAAGGTCAACAAGTTTTAGTCAATGAGCAAACATGGGTAGAGTTTAATATTGGGGGTTATAAAGATAAGATTCTTTGTGACATCATCCCCATGGATGTTTGTCACCTTTTGCTAGGAAGGCCCTGGCAGTATGACAGAAAGGCAAAGCGTGATGGCCATAAAAATGTTTATGTAATAGATAAGGATGGAGTTTCTTTCACATTGACACCCATACAAGATGAGGAGTTTGATAAACAAGTTGGGTCTAGTACTATGGTAGTTGGGGAGATAATTTTTGAAAACAATGAAGGAAGAAGGTGGACAGGGATTTGCTTTAGTAATCAGACCTAAATCTGCTTTAGCAGCAAACAAGGTTGAAGGTATTCCTAGTGAGGTTCAAGCTTTGTTAGACAGATACAAGGACATTGCAGTTGATGAGTTGCTTAGCTCTTTGGCTCCCATGAGAGATGTAAGCCATCATATAGACCTGATCCCTGGTGCAAATTTGCCAAATAAGGCTGCATACAAGATGACCCCTAAACAAAATGAATAAATAAGAAAGCAGGTTCAAGAATTGTTAGATAAAGGCCTGATAAGGGAAAGTTTGAGCCTTTGTGCTGTCCCTACAGTTTTAGCACCTAAAAAGGATGGGGATTGGAGGATGTGTACTGACTCAAGGGCAATCAACAAAATCACCATTAGATATAGGTTTCCAATACCTAGGATGGAGGATTTGATGGACTGCTTGGGAGGTGCATGTTATTTTTCAAAAATTGATTCAAAAAGTGGATATCATCAGATTAGGATAAGGGAAGGAGATGAATGAAAAATTGCATTTAAAACCAATGAAGGTCTGTATGAGTGGATGGTGATGCCCTTTGGACCGTCAAATGCTCCGAGTACATTTATGAGTTTTATGAATGAAGTTTTGAAGCTTTTCATTGGGAAATTTGTTGTGGTATATTTGGATGACATTCTTGTGTTTAGCAGGACAAAGGAAGAGCACTTGTAGCATCTTGACATGGTTTTGCAGAAATTGAATGAGGAGAAGATGATGATAAATCTCAAAAAGTGTGAATTTATGAAAGAAGAGCTAGTGTATCTTGGTTTTGTGATCTCCAAGGGTTCATTGAAGATGGATCCCACCAAAGTAGAGGCAATTCTCAGTTGGCCAACTCCAAAATCAGTAGGAGAGGTAAGAAGCTTTCATGGACTTGCTAGTTTCAATAGGAAATTTATCAAGAATTACAGTCATATCTGCTCACCTATTATTGACACCATTAAAGGAGATAAAAGGAAAGGATTTCAGTGGACTGATGAGGCAGAAAAAAGCTTCAAATATTTGAAAAATAGAGTGGCACAACAACCCATCCTTGCTTTACCTGATTTCAACAAGGTTTTCACTATAGAGTGTGATGCAAGTGGCTTTGCAATTGGTGTAGTCGTAAGCCAAGAAGGTAGACCGGTGGCTTTATTTAGTGAAAAGCTTAATGAAGCAAAAAGAAGGTATTCATCATATGATTTGGAGCTATATGCAATGGTGCAGGCCCTTAAGAAGTGGAGACACTACCTTTTGCCAAAGGAGTTCATTATTTTCACCGACAACCATGCTTTGCAATTTTTGAACAGTCAAGATACGCTGCGTCATAGACATGTAAAGTGGGTAGAGTATTTGCAGAGCTAGACCTTCACTATCAAACACAAAAAAGGCCAATCCAACAAGGTAGTTGATGCTCTAAGCCGAAGGTCAATGTTGGTGCATGAAATACAACTTCAAAGTGTGGGAATAGATGCATTGAAGGACACGTATGCAAAAGATGAATATTTCAAAGAGGTATATTTTGTTTGTGAACAATTTAAGGATGCTTTTCATGATGAGTATTCTGATTTTCTGTTGCAAGATGGATTGTTGTTTAAAGGTGCTCAATTATGCATTCCAAAGTGCTCCATGAGAACTAATTTAATAAAGGAGAAACATTGTGGAAGTTTAGGAGGACATTTTGGGGTTGATAAGACATTGGACTAGGTAAGAAGGTTCTACTTTTGACCAAAAATGCAAGTAGATGTCAGAAAGTTTGTGGAAAGTTGTACAATCTGCCAAAGAGCCAAGGGTTCTACTTCTAATGCAGGACTTTATCAGCCCTTACCAATACCTAACAGACCATGGGAGAGTCTAAGCATGGATTTTGTATTAGGTTTGCCAAGAACTCAAAGGGGTTATGACAGTGTGTTTGTTGTAGTGGATAGATTCAATAAAATGGCTCACTTCATTCCATGCAAATGTACAAATGGTGCTTATCATATTGCAGGGTTATTCTTCAAAAAAATTGTTAGAATTCATGGTCTTCCATTAACAATTGTATCAGACAGGGATTCAAAGTTTATTGGTCACTTTTGGAGGACCCTTTGGAGGAAGCTTGGAACTAATTTCCTATCATCCACAAATAGATGGGCAGACTGAGGTGGTCAATAGATCACTAGGAAGCCTCTTGAGATGCCTCACAAAAGAGCATGGACAACAATGGGACTTGGTTCTTCCACAAGCTGAATATGCTTACAATGATTCCATCAGTAGAAGCATTGGGAAAAGCCCTTTTGAAGAGGTGTATGGTCTGAAACCTAGAGGTGTATTTGAGCTTAGAGATTTGATAGGGATGGAGAAGAGAAGTGCTGAGGGAGAAGCATTTGCAGAAGCCATGAGAGAGATCCACCACCAAGTCAAAGAAAATTTGCAAAAAAGTGTTGAAAAATATAAGAAGCATGCTGCTTTGAAAAGAAGGGATGTACAATTCAAGGTGGGAGACTTGGTCCTTGCACATCTGAAGAAGGAAAGGTTGCCAAAGGGAAAATACACCAAGTTGCTGATGAAGAAAATTGGGCCTTGCAGAGTGGTCCATAAGTTTGGGGCTAATGCATATGAGATAGAACTCCCTCTTGGAGTTGCTATCTCCCCTATCTTTAATGTTGCTGACCTATACCCTTTCAAGGGATTTGTGGATGCAGGTACAGGTGTTGATGCTGATGTTGCTGATGAAGATTGGGTTAAAGATCTACCTCCTACTATACCATTGAAGCTTGAAACAATTTTGGACACAAAAGAGGTAAAGAGAACAAGGCATAAAGTCTACAATGACTATCTTGTGAAGTGGCAAGGCTTACCTACTGAATATGCAACATGGATGTCAGAAGAGGATAGTAAGAAGCATGGAACATCAGTGCAGGAGCTGATCAAAGGTGGAACCTGAGATTCTTTTCTCTCTGGGTGTATGGTGCGGGGGCACCATGGCAATTTTGCTCAAATGTTTTCAATAGGTGTCTTAGGTTGAGTTTGATGTGTTTTATCACATGGTCGATATAATAAGGTCTAATTGAGACCATTGTTGATGTATATGGGTCATATAGGGTCAGTTAGTTGAGTTTTATAAATATTGCAAAAATGTTGCAAAAGTTGCTTGTGCAACTTTACAATTTTTGCAATTTTGAGAAGGTGAACGGTCATCTTTGTGAATGGAAGTTGTAGACCGTTGGTTTTTAGTTTGAACAAGTTTAAAAGGCCTCACAAACTTCAAGGCAACATTTTTGAAGTGGTTTTGGTGGACAAGCAATTGAATAAACTCTGTTTTCTGTTGAAATTCAGTGTTTTTTTGTAGTTCTTGATTATGTATGGCCTCGTACAGTTGTTTTGAGATCTGAAATACATGTGAAAAGTTAATACAATGAATCTACTTTGATTTGGCTTTAGTGTTGTTGATTTTCATTGAGAAATAAGGTAGATTGGAGTGTTTTTCTGCAAACTGCCTGAAAACCCTAGGTTCAAGGGTTTGAAGTCAAAAACAATGCTTTGCAGTCCATTCCACTGTTGAATCTTGGCCAAACTCGGTGGAATGGAGGGGAATAGGATGTTTTTAGTGATTTTGTTGTTGTTTAGAGCAAGGAATGGAGTTTGGGGTGGTTTTGTCCAAGCCTTAGCCTAACATCTTTATGTGTTAGGCTTAGGTAGTTTAGTGAATTGGTAGGACAGCAATTTGGTAATGAAGTTTGGTGATAAAAATTACATTTTGTGTAATGTCCCCTTTTTCGGCATGATCGTGTTTGATGGTGGTTAGCCTATTTCTTGGACCCTTGTGGGCTAACTAGATTGGTTAGAGGGTCAGTGGTACTTTCTGGAGAGTTTGATCGTTCTGGTTTTCAGAGCCCAGTGACTGGTTCACAGCAGGCGTTTGCAGTGCAGGAGTCGACAGCTTCTGACGGCACAGGATTATATGGTGTTTTGAGTGAGTTATGGGTTTTTAAGTGATTTAAATATTAATGGATTTAATATTTAATTATAAAGTCAAATTGACTTTATATTTTTAAATCACTTAAATATTCTCTAAAAGTGATTTAATATTTTTAAATCACTTAAATGAATAAAGTGCGCCCAAGTATTTAATTCATATACTATTGAAATGAATTAAATATTATTTAAAAGATTTTAATATCCAAAAGTGGCGTATTTTCTTGGGATTCGTGCCTTTGCATAAAAGGGCATTTCTGGCAATGAGAAACTCACCTTTTGACTATTTCGATTTGCCTTGTGCATTTTTCCTTCTGAGCAATATCCTGTGACCAGGGTTTGATCAATTTGTCCATTGGAGAACGGAAAACTCTTCAGTGTTGAGTACTCTTGAGGCTGTGAAAGATCAGCTGAATCAGTACAGTTGAGAGCTTCACACAGAAGTTCTACAGTTGCAGACAGAGGGATTTTATATGCAGTTGTTTGTCTTTTGCACATTCTAGAGGGTTTCTACTGGTGGCGCCCTTTCCACAGCTTCAGAGACTTTCTTTCAGAGATTCTAATGCTTCCTTTCATGGCCGTACGGATTGCATTGGGTTTTGTGCCTTGAGAAAGGCGTGTGAAGTAATTAATTAAAACGCCTTCCTTTTGAGAGGGCTTTGGCATCTAACATTGGCGGCTAGTGATTTCAGAGGGTTGTGACCAATTTCTGAGCTGGAGAAACCTTGTCTGGAGCTTGGGCGTGCTTTTATACTGATTTTCACCATTTCCGGCTGTAGACCTGGCCAGTTTCTTATTTAAATAATCTGGAGCCTGATTGGTATGTTTATCATTCTTAATCTATCTGTTGGTGTTTAATATTATATTCTGTACTTTCATTCTGAAGAAATAAGATCAAAATTATCTTTTATGAGCAAAAATATGCTGCGCCCCTTCTCTTCTATCTACTAAGATTTCTCTAAAAAACTCTAAAAACACTTTTAAGACTTAAGAAAAGAGGGTTTTGAACTGAGAGCCAGCAGGGCTCATCACAGTGGTATCAGAGCGGTTTCCTGCCATCCTGTTGGGTAGATTGGAAATTTGAATCAGTTAGTTAATCATGTTTACTTCAAGTACCCAGAAGCAGTGGGACAAGAATATGGAGAAGCTTAAAAAGAGTTTGAAAAGGTTGGATGAAAATCAGAAAAGGATGAATGAATTGTTTTCACACCCTGCAAACATAGACAAAGCAGCACGGTATATGGCATCCATCTTCAGATCTACATCACAGAACAAAAGTGAGAAACATGAGGCCTCTACAGGTGAAGTATCCAGAAATCTTTACAATGAATTTTCAGCAGCTAGTGACCAGCGTACAGCTGATCCTATGAAGAACAAAAAACAGACCTACATTGAGGAAGATGTTGGGCATGGAACACTTCATGATGACAACAAGACTGGAGAAGAGCAAGTGATGTTTGAAGACAAACCAATTGAATTAGAGCAGCCACATGAAGATAAGTTTTCTTGTGATGCTTCATCAGCAGAAATGTATGAAGATATGGCTTCTACAACTTCTTTTGAGACATCCTATGAGGTACATAGCAGCAGTACCTTAGATGTTGATGACAACACACATGATGCTGCTGATTATGAGGTGAGTGATGCACATTCAACTTCATGCTATAGTTCAGATTTGGATGGAGAACAGGAAGTGATTCAAGAGGGATTTTCCTCTCCACAGTACTATCAGGGGTCAGAGTTACACAGTTTTGATCAGCGTGGTGTTATTGTTCAGTTTGTGAACAACCTTTTGTTTGAGGTGGACGCTACTATGACTTATGATAATCCGCTATTTGTGTTGGGGGCTGATCACACAGTGGACCCTAACCGTGAGATGTGCAGAGACAGCGATGTTTGGAGTCCTTATAGTGTACCAGGATTTCAGACACAACTCATGGAGGAGTTTACAGATGTGTACACAGTGTTGAGCGCATACAACTTCACCTTTGATCTGCGTGTACATGAGTTATACCAGGTGCACAATCTTGATATGCACGTGTTGGACATGTTGGATGACAGCATATCTCATTCTGATTTGGGGAGCACGTGTTGTCAGCAGATTGACTTGCTTCCTTGTGAGTTTCTCTCTCCTGTATCAGATGGTGTTGAAATTGGCAGGGTACAGCATGATGATCCAGTTGATCAGATATGGGAGTTACAGGAGACAGTTGATGATAGTAGGGACATTTCACGGCTCTATCCTTGGGATCCTGGTGGAGTGGTTGATTCTTAGAGCTTGCGGACAAGCAATTTAGGGAATATTAATTGATGGTTTAATATTTAATTTGGTTACAGTGGTACTTTCTGGAGAGTCGTTCTGGTTTTCAGAGCCCAGTGACTGGTTCACAGCAGGCGTTTGCATGCAGGAGTCGACAGCTTCTGACGGCACAGGATTATATGGTGTTTTGAGTGAGTTATGGGTTTTTAAGTGATTTAAATATTAATGGATTTAATATTTAATTATAAAGTCAAATTGACTTTATATTTTTAAATCACTTAAATATTCTCTAAAAGTGATTTAATATTTTTAAATCACTTAAATGAATAAAGTGCGCCCAAGTATTTAATTCATATACTATTGAAATGAATTAAATATTATTTAAAAGATTTTAATATCCAAAAGTGGCGTATTTTCTTGGGATTCGTGCCTTTGCATAAAAGGGCATTTCTGGCAATGAGAAACTCACCTTTTTGACTATTTCGATTTGCCTTGTGCATTTTTCCTTCTGAGCAATATCCTGTGACCAGGGTTTGATCAATTTGTCCATTGGAGAACGGAAAACTCTTCAGTGTTGAGTACTCTTGAGGCTGTGAAAGATCAGCTGAATCAGTACAGTTGAGAGCTTCACACAGAAGTTCTACAGTTGCAGACAGAGGGATTTTATATGCAGTTGTTTGTCTTTTGCACATTCTAGAGGGTTTCTACTGGTGGCGCCTCTTCAGTGTTGAGTACTCTTGAGGCTGTGAAAGATCTGAATCAGTACAGTTGAGAGCTTCACACAGAAGTTCTACAGTTGCAGACAGAGGGATTTTATATGCAGTTGTTTGTCTTTTGAACATTCTAGAGGGTTTCTACTGGTGGCGCCCTTTCCACAGCTTCAGAGACTTTCTTTCAGAGATTCTAATGCTTCCTTTCATGGATTGCATTGGGTTTTGTGCCTTGAGAAAGGCGTGTGAAGTAATTAATTAAAACGCCTTCCTTTTGAGAGGGCTTTGGCATCTAACATTGGCGGCTAGTGATTTCAGAGGGTTGTGACCAATTTCTGAGCTGGAGAAACCTTGTCTGGAGCTTGGGCGTGCTTTTATACTGATTTTCACCATTTCCGGCTGTAGACCTGGCCAGTTTCTTATTTAAATAATCTGGAGCCTGATTGGTATGTTTATCATTCTTAATCTATCTGTTGGTGTTTAATATTATATTCTGTACTTTCATTCTGAAGAAATAAGATCAAAATTATCTTTTATGAGCAAAAATATGCTGCGCCCCTTCTCTTCTATCTACTAAGATTTCTCTAAAAAACTCTAAAAACACTTTTAAGACTTAAGAAAAGAGGGTTTTGAACTGAGAGCCAGCAGGGCTCATCACAGTGGTATCAGAGCGGTTTCCTGCCATCCTGTTGGGTAGATTGGAAATTTGAATCAGTTAGTTAATCATGTTTACTTCAAGTACCCAGAAGCAGTGGGACAAGAATATGGAGAAGCTTAAAAAGAGTTTGAAAAGGTTGGATGAAAATCAGAAAAGGATGAATGAATTGTTTTCACACCCTGCAAACATAGACAAAGCAGCACGGTATATGGCATCCATCTTCAGATCTACATCACAGAACAAAAGTGAGCAACATGAGGCCTCTACAGGTGAAGTATCCAGAAATCTTTACAATGAATTTTCAGCAGCTAGTGACCAGCGTACAGCTGATCCTATGAAGAACAAAAAACAGACCTACATTGAGGAAGATGTTGGGCATGGAACACTTCATGATGACAACAAGACTGGAGAAGAGCAAGTGATGTTTGAAGACAAACCAATTGAATTAGAGCAGCCACATGAAGATAAGTTTTCTTGTGATGCTTCATCAGCAGAAATGTATGAAGATATGGCTTCTACAACTTCTTTTGAGACATCCTATGAGGTACATAGCAGCAGTACCTTAGATGTTGATGACAACACACATGATGCTGCTGATTATGAGGTGAGTGATGCACATTCAACTTCATGCTATAGTTCAGATTTGGATGGAGAACAGGAAGTGATTCAAGAGGGATTTTCCTCTCCACAGTACTATCAGGGGTCAGAGTTACACAGTTTTGATCAGCGTGGTGTTATTGTTCAGTTTGTGAACAACCTTTTGTTTGAGGTGGACGCTACTATGACTTATGATAATCCGCTATTTGTGTTGGGGGCTGATCACACAGTGGACCCTAACCGTGAGATGTGCAGAGACAGCGATGTTTGGAGTCCTTATAGTGTACCAGGATTTCAGACACAACTCATGGAGGAGTTTACAGATGTGTACACAGTGTTGAGCGCATACAACTTCACCTTTGATCTGCGTGTACATGAGTTATACCAGGTGCACAATCTTGATATGCACGTGTTGGACATGTTGGATGACAGCATATCTCATTCTGATTTGGGGAGCACGTGTTGTCAGCAGATTGACTTGCTTCCTTGTGAGTTTCTCTCTCCTGTATCAGATGGTGTTGAAATTGGCAGGGTACAGCATGATGATCCAGTTGATCAGATATGGGAGTTACAGGAGACAGTTGATGATAGTAGGGACATTTCACGGCTCTATCCTTGGGATCCTGGTGGAGTGGTTGATTCTTTGCTGTTGAGATTGCTTGCGGACAAGCAATTTCAGGGAGGGCGGACTGTAATGTCCCCTTTTTCGGCATGATCGTGTTTGATGGTGGTTAGCCTATTTCTTGGACCCTTGTGGGCTAACTAGATTGGTTAGAGGGTCAGTGGTACTTTCTGGAGAGTTTGATCGTTCTGGTTTTCAGAGCCCAGTGACTGGTTCACAGCAGGCGTTTGCAGTGCAGGAGTCGACAGCTTCTGACGGCACAGGATTATATGGTGTTTTGAGTGAGTTATGGGTTTTTAAGTGATTTAAATATTAATGGATTTAATATTTAATTATAAAGTCAAATTGACTTTATATTTTTAAATCACTTAAATATTCTCTAAAAGTGATTTAATATTTTTAAATCACTTAAATGAATAAAGTGCGCCCAAGTATTTAATTCATATACTATTGAAATGAATTAAATATTATTTAAAAGATTTTAATATCCAAAAGTGGCGTATTTTCTTGGGATTCGTGCCTTTGCATAAAAGGGCATTTCTGGCAATGAGAAACTCACCTTTTTGACTATTTCGATTTGCCTTGTGCATTTTTCCTTCTGAGCAATATCCTGTGACCAGGGTTTGATCAATTTGTCCATTGGAGAACGGAAAACTCTTCAGTGTTGAGTACTCTTGAGGCTGTGAAAGATCAGCTGAATCAGTACAGTTGAGAGCTTCACACAGAAGTTCTACAGTTGCAGACAGAGGGATTTTATATGCAGTTGTTTGTCTTTTGCACATTCTAGAGGGTTTCTACTGGTGGCGCCCTTTCCACAGCTTCAGAGACTTTCTTTCAGAGATTCTAATGCTTCCTTTCATGGCCGTACGGATTGCATTGGGTTTTGTGCCTTGAGAAAGGCGTGTGAAGTAATTAATTAAAATGCCTTCCTTTTGAGAGGGCTTTGGCATCTAACATTGGCGGCTAGTGATTTCAGAGGGTTGTGACCAATTTCTGAGCTGGAGAAACCTTGTCTGGAGCTTGGGCGTGCTTTTATACTGATTTTCACCATTTCCGGCTGTAGACCTGGCCAGTTTCTTATTTAAATAATCTGGAGCCTGATTGGTATGTTTATCATTCTTAATCTATCTGTTGGTGTTTAATATTATATTCTGTACTTTCATTCTGAAGAAATAAGATCAAAATTATCTTTTATGAGCAAAAATATGCTGCGCCCCTTCTCTTCTATCTACTAAGATTTCTCTAAAAAACTCTAAAAACACTTTTAAGACTTAAGAAAAGAGGGTTTTGAACTGAGAGCCAGCAGGGCTCATCACATTTTGGGACCCTATATGACATGTTAAAGCTTTTGGAATGAAGTTTTGAGATTTGGTGATTGAATTTCATAAACTTGCTTTAGAAAAGTGGCCTAATTTGGCCTTGGAGCAGCGTAGCAAGTCTAGTTTGAAGAAGTTATTTCAAAACAACCCTATTCTCAAATGAGGTATGTTATTGTAACGACCTTCCCCTTGCGTAAATTAAATTTTTTCAAATTTCACTTCAATCATATAAAGATAACAAGTAATAGAGGCAATACAATAAATTTTTTCCTTTCTTTATTGATAAATGTATACAAGTTACAATATATTTCCATATGAATTCCATTTTCATTGCAAATATAAATCAGAGTTCAAAAGTAATGCAGTTACATACATAGCTCGTAAGCTTTTGCACAAATAGAAGTAAGAAGGTCCAGGAGTTTGTCCTTTCAAATCTTGGTACATCGGCCGCTTGCTGTGGAGGAGAAACATCACTCAGGCGCTTTTCCGCCAACCACAGACTTATAATGCGGTCCCCCGCACACCTATCGTTAGATAGATGGCCCTCCCTTCGAAGAAGAGATTGGTAGGGTATCCTTTAATGATTACCAACTGAGCATAGTGCTTTGTCCTACACAACTAGAACCTTGCTATTTCACAATCTCGAACTAGTACTCGGATCACAATGAATTGACAGTGTAGTCTCAACTATCTCACAACTAAGTGGATGTCGTACCTTTCACTACATTGGGCAAAGTATTCTTATTCAGTACTTCGAATGAAGGTCATCTATCATAAACACTACTCAGGGCCGATTTGACTTAAGGCAATCTTACTCTATGCGTAGGCTGTGTCCTTCAATGGATTCAGTTTACCCCAGACTTCCTACCTCAAATAATCTACTAAGAAATGAGCCAATCAACTGTAATGTCCCCATTCTTTCGCGAGCATCAGAGTTGGTGGATTAGCCTATTATGTCGATCCTCGTAGGCTAATGGTTCTGGATAGAGGGTCACTTGAACAGGCACTTGGTCAGTAAAATGCAATGTTGGTATCCGAAGTATGGTGACGTGGTGAATTTGTGCATTTGGCGTGTTATTGGAGCTTAAAATGATGATCTTCACCATTTATTTCACTTCCTCAGGCTTAGGGACCATGTGTCTATTATTTAAAGGGGTCACTTTCTATTTTTTAGTTACTATTCATGGCGAAAGTGAAAAAAGACATAACTTAAGTGAATAGTGTTTTTTTTAAATGAATAGTGTTTTCAATGAGAAATTAGAAGAATGCAAGAGAAAGTTCGACCCATTCATGCATAGAGTTATTTTGTTGAATGAAACTTGGAAGTGTGGAGTTGTGGAAGAGAGAAACTAGGGTTTCTTGATTTCAGCAGTGGGAAAGCTTGGATTGGGCTTTGTTCTTCGAATTTTGGCTTCTTGATTGTGTGAAATACCACCCTAAAGTTGCTGGTCAGTTTCTTGTTGATCCATTTGGAGCTTTATTTTGCTGATTACAAGTTATTGAAGTCATCCTTTGGAAAGGGGTTTGCTGCTAGAGTCTCCATTTGCCATCCAGAAGGAGTTGCTTGTATTTTTGAAGACTTTGGAGCTGTTTTTAAGCATCTACAGCCAGCCGCCTTGTTTGAGGGTTTATGACAGCAAAAAGAAAGAAAAACGCCTCTCTTTAGTGGCTGCTTTCACATCCAAAAGGGGCGCCCTTGCTACTGGAAGACTTCTAATCCGTTATTTGGTGGGAGAAGTTCGTAAGTTAGTTTGTATGAGCATTTTACTAGGGGTGGGTACTGTAGCACGTCACTATTCACAGTGATGTTTGGCTGTAAGTTAAATTAATTCATATGATGTATTTTGTTCAAACTTGATGCAAGTTGTCTATTCCATGTAAGCTCTTATATCATGAAGAATGCTTCTTGACTACCATTTGAGTCTTGTTCGAATTTTCATAAGTAGTTTTGTTTATTTTGAGTTTCTATTACATGCATATGCTTGTTAAATTCATGTGTATCATTGGCATCAAACATCAAAACACGAAAAACACAAAAAAAAACAAACACCAAACACAAATTAGACCTACAAGCACCGTGAAACCATCGAAGTAGAGTGTCGGTTCATCACAGTGGTAGCAGAGTGGATCATCAGAGTGTGGTTCATTACATCAACAAGCGTCTTATATCCTAACTCCTTATTTCGGAAACCTTTATCCTAGGAGTGAAGCTTGTCAGAGTTAACCTATTAACATAAGCTAAAGGTCATACTTGGTTTTGACATCATTTCGTTCCTAGTAGATATTAATTACTCTACGTATTCTCCCTATATGGAGATCATACAAAACTGCAAACTCAATCAAATGCACATAAAAACCCTTCATTGAATATTGCAAATTAAGTAAAGCTTCCCTTAAGCTTCTTAAACATTTGTTTCCCTTTGTACAACCCTTTTATCCTTAAATCCTTCTTTTATTCTACCATTAAAAATGCATTGAATTTCCTAAGCATTTACCCATAATTGCATTGGTTTCCCTCATTCATTTGCCCTTCAAATACAATGAAATTCCTCATGCATTTATTCTTAATGAAAGCTCATCAAAACATTATTGATTTGCTATGAACTATTTGCATATTTCATACTAAATGCAAATATCAAACTCAAGAATAAAAGAGAACAACATTCAAACAAGAATTACTAATTAGATATCATGCCTGTTATAATAAGCTCCTTTCCCAGAACTGTTCCGTCAGCAACTTCTAGAATTCCCCAAATTGAAGATGGCTGCTTTGTGAAATAACTCTTTTTCAATGTAGATGACTCCTTCAAATCACTCTTCTTAATTAACACTTCTCTAATAGAAGTTGTTAATTTACTGTTCTAATAGGGATTTAGCACAGTCAATTATCTGCAGCTGATAAAGGTTTCTAATTCTCACACTCTCAGCAAATGATGAAATGCAGCAATAGAAAACAACACAACAGCTTGGAAATTGGACAAAGAAGCTCTTAAATTCGCATAAAACAAATTGTACAAACATATCCTTCAATGAATGGCTGGGCAAGTATTTATAGGCCCGTAATTGCAACTATTTCCTTCATTTTGGGCATGTAGAATGATAACAAGGCGCATATACCCAGTCAAATGTCACTTGGCAAGCAACTAAACCCTATGTCACCTCAAAAAGGAGTGAATCGACCTTTATGGAGCCAACAATTGCAGAAAATTTCAACTCTAATCTCAAAAATCGCCACCTACAGGAAAAACGTTTTTGCTAGGCGTATAAAAATAAATGACTCACTTTGCTGCAATTTTTGTCAAGTCTCAGCTTGTTACAGCACAAAAACTTTGGTTGGCATTCCCTATTATCCAGTTTTGAAAGTTTCCTCCTCCATTTTTGCTGCGTTGAAGCTTTCTTAATTTCCACGTGAAAACTCTTAGCTGAGTTTTATTTATTTTTCAAATGTTTACATCTAATATTTGATTCATAACAAGGTTCGATACTTTTATGAAGTTTCATATTTTGCTCAAGACTAGCGACTATCCTTTTTAAATAATCCACTTAATAAACTTTGCTCATGTTAAAAGATTTAAATCTTTTAACTTTATACTTTTGAGTCCAATATTTATTCATTTAAATATTTACAAATATTTCCACTTTGGAGTTTATAAATATTCACTTTAAATATTTAATAATGTATATTTATATATTTATAATATATGTATTTTAGTTAAGTATTAATATATTTATATATATATTTTCGACATTACCATCGTAATGTATATATATATATTTATATATATGCATATATTACCTTAATATTAATACATATATTTTATACCTTATAAAATATATAAATATATATATATATTTGCACATGTATTTATGTATATATCATAAAATATAATCACATCATTGATATATACATTTATACATACATATATATGTACATTTCCTAGATAATAATATTAAAATATTATTTTCACCATAGATATTAGGCGGGGTGTACGTATATACATGCGTATAACCATATATACTCTTGTGTATACGTATGTATGCGTATACACATGTCGACACATGCGTATGAGCATATCCATCTGCTTAACATACGTATGTATCGATATGTCTATACATATAGATACGTGTACACAATGTATACATGTGTATACGTATCCACTCAACCTTTAACACATATTTATCACATCATTCATACAAGGGCTCACAATATAGTAAGTCTGACAATAAACAATCATCACTCACAAAGCACAAAGAAGTGAATTCAGACTCCTAAAGCCTATGGATGACTTATCAAGACTTAACTTATTTGACTTGGTTTCTCAGAACCTATTCTGACGTGTGTATGCTTAGATGCTTCTCGTTACTGCTTACTCGACCAAGCTCCTCCCTGAGTGATATCCCTCCTCTGCCTAGAGGAATGATCCTCTTTCCTGCACATAATGACACGACAACGGAAGTCATATGCTGAAAACAAAGCAATATACATAAACCATCTCAAAAGTTAGAATAAACATTATTTCATAACTTACTTGCAACATTTATTCAAGAATTACATCAATAAAAGTATCAGACAAATGAGACATTCATTTAAATAGGACACATTCATTCGATAACAAGAACAACATGTTTTATTCATCTAAAAGATTCAATCATTACAGTGCATTTCCCTATGCAGTAGTAGCTATACAATCGGGGTGTAACAGTTATAGAGGAGCCTAATGGGTGTTTGAGATGGTCAAGGGTTTGTGGAGAGATGGCCTTCTCTAAAAGATATGCCTGAAAACCTAGGTTTGGAGACCTACAAGTAGAATTGTGAAATTGTGAGTTAAGCCACCATAGTTAGGGTTTGAGACTTAAAGAAGTTGTTGAATTGTGTTGTTTGAACCTACTCCACCCTGCTCTGCAGCAAACAGGCATTGGTTGTGGTCCCATTGGATGAGTCACAATTTGATAGAGGGAGTGACTCAAAGTTAGAGGCAAATTTCGATATTAATAGCCTAGATGAGGTGTGAGTGTAGGAGGTCTAGTTGTATATTTTTTGTCATGTCCCCGTTTTAGCTGACACTGTTTGTCGAGGAGGTTAGCCTATTATTCGATCCTCGTAGGCTGGCAGGAGAGTGCAGAGGATCATCTGGGGCAGTTACTCAATGTTTGGTAGCTCCAGTTTCGCAGTTGTGTCAGGTTGGGCCTTCGCAGAATCTTCCAGAGTGCTTTTTCAGGAACTTTCTATTTTTAGAAAGTTAGGTCAGGCGGAAGCTGCTATTTTGGGCAGGGCACCTAGTTCAACCATTCAGCTCAGAATCGACCCAGTTCAGCAGTTTGATGATCAGACGGAGAAATAAGGAGTATTTAATGAATTATTAAATATTTAATAATTTGACTTTATATTAAAGTCACTTTATTGAAATATTTAAATATTTATTATTTGGCTTAATTATAAAGTATTTATTGTACTTTATAATAAATTATTAAATGTGACTTAATGAGTATTTTATATTCATTAAAATATGGACGCCAATAATTAATGATTTCTCCTAAGTTCTAAAGTGCGAATTAAATCATTTAATTTAAATGATTATTTTAAAGGAGTTGGGTCGAATTTTTCAAAGGGCAGTATATATTCTCAGCAAGGACAAATCGAACCATTATGATATGATTATTCAACTTTGTCTTTTATTGAGAGCTGTGGAGTTTGTGAAGAAACTAGGGTTTCTGCAAATTCGTGCATTTTTCAGGCTTTGGAGAACGAAACCTCTTCAGAGTCAAGCTTTCTGAGGTTGTGAGAGATCAGCTGAAGATTGCTAAGTAAGGTGGCTTCATACAGGAGTCATATTTGTGCTTACAAGTGAAGATCCAACATAGGGTTAGAATAAAATTGCAAGTTTTCATCTGCTGCTACAGTACGCATGAACAGTGCTTTTGCTACAGGACGCGTGAACAGTGCTTTTGCTACAGTACGTGTGAATAGTGCGCATGAACAGTGCTCGTGAACAGTGATTCGCTACAGTAGCATGTCTAAAATCTGAACGTGGGCTTTGTTAGAGGACTTTGGAAGAGTGTCTGAGATGTATGAGGCTGGATGTACCAATTCTCAAGGGAATCGATTGCAAAGGAGGTGTCTATAGCTGCTGCTCGAGCATTCCGGGAACTCTTGTAACTGCTGCAACCACTTCCAGATTTGGGTCGATATTATACCAGGTCTGAGTTTATATTAAATTGCATCTTTCAACCTTCTCTATACTCATAATTTATTAATGTTGAGGATTGTTACTGCTGGTAATCAAGAAATCAGTGTTATATGGACTGCTGTGTGTAATCAGAATTTGTTACCCTTATAAGACAATCATAGAGTCTGAAATAAGTGTAATAAGATGATACCAGTGTCAATACTGCCCAGAATTAAGCATGGTGGACTGTCAAACAATGTGAAGCATCCCTGTTAGTCTTATACACTTTCCCTTGAATATTTTTATAGCTGACACAAATGTTTGAGTTGTTACAGTCCTGTTAGGATGTTTTTGAGCAGCCTGTGTGGTGAAATCAGTCCTATATTGTAATCAGAAAGTATATCCAAATCTGCTGTTTCAATTCTCTTGTAATGGCTGTGTTATAGCTATGCTAGTGTAATGTGCCTAGAGCAGAGATCTTAGCATTTAAATGCTGTTAGAGATCCTAGACAACAAGTACAATATTTAAATACACTTCTGTTCATTGGAAAGAAAGTAAACCGTTGGTGTTTAGAAATTTCTCTTCTTGATGATTACTTTCATTGAATGTTACCAAGTTCATGCATAATGTTTATCATTTTATGATCAAGCGAAATCTATCTAGTGCAAAATCGGAAAAATTAGATATCACACCAGGGGTGGTATCTCACATTTTTATATCTATTATCTCAGTACTCTACCTATTGTTTGACGTTTTGTAGTGTTTAGGCCATTTGTTGTTATATATTTCAAATTTGTAATGAAAACTATGCATTTTTGATTGCTGATATTCTAGAATCAATGAGCATTGAATATTGAATCTCAAATTTGATGCATTATCTGAATGCCTAAACTTGAGTCTTGATTTTATGTCCAAATAAACTTATCAAATTTTCAATATATATAATTTCTGTACTACCATCCATTGCCATCCTTGTTCTAGGAATGCGTTGGAACATAGCTATTATATGCATTTGATATCACCCATAGGGTAAACAATGAGGACTTTCCTTAAAATTGCTATACAAATAAGGAAATACTTTCCATTCATTGCACACTATCAATCTATTTAATTTGCAAGCATTTTGCAAAGTATACATGTTGCTTCTATATATTTAATTTCTTCTACAAATGATAGTCCTACTACAAGTAATAATACACCCACTCTTGAACTATTGTTAGGGGTCTAGCTTTTGGAATGGTATCAAAGTATCCCTATTGTCTCCTTTTGCACCTGTTTTTTCACCTTGAAGGGAAGCTTATAAAGGATTTTCATTTGATTGTCTTGCATTTACCTAGTCTGCTTGCAAACTCAATTGCTTGTTACGTGTAAACTGCACTTAAGGGTTGATCACACATTTTGTTTGGTAGCCAACAAATGGGGACATCTGTTCTATCAAATTCATTACAGATTTTACCTGATTCCAACTGTCTAGTGCATTGAGCATGGGAGAAACTCTTG
Organism: Sequoia sempervirens; assembly: GCA_007258455.2. NCBI lineage: Eukaryota > Viridiplantae > Streptophyta > Pinopsida > Cupressales > Cupressaceae > Sequoia > Sequoia sempervirens. The sequence goes on from VDFB02026320.1 coordinate 74,941,694, forward strand.
ATATGGGAGGAACTGTCTGCTGGACTTTATAAGCATTGAAGCATATTTAGATCATTGGATAAAGGGCAACAATTTGTAATGGGTTAGTTTTTATGCAGAATAGGTGATTTTTTAGTTCAAGTTGGATATTTTTCATTTTGAAATGTTTAATATTTTATGCTTTAGAAGTATTTGAACAAGAGATCATTTAGTGGAAATCTTGTAGACACTCTGGAGAAAAGTGCAATTGTTTTTGAACATCGAAGTCTGTTTAGAGTTGTCCCTACCTTGGTACAGTCAAAATGGCTAATGATGCAGAAGCAGCATTTTTTCGGCTATCTCTGATGCATTGCATAAAAACAGTCTTGTTGGTAATAGAAGTCTTCTTTTTCAGCTCACATGGTAATGAAATGAATTTTTTTCAGTATTCAAGTTTGTATCTATGGCATAGGTCCTTGTTCTGCAAGGTAGTAAAATAATCTTTTAGCAGTATTCAAGTTAGAATCTATGACATCGATCCTTGTTCTGTTTTCTATACAGTTCCAGAAGGTAGATTATGAAGGGTCTGCAATATGTAAAATTTTTAATAGTTTAATGTATTTGTCATTTGGTTGTAAAATTAATTTATTTATTGATTCCTTTTGAATCCTTTTACATGTGTAATCTTGTTGTTCACTACTATTTAAAGAAAATTTGGTGATCTGCCAATGCATTGATCTGACAACTTTCTCAAATTTTTAGCTAAAGGAGCTTGAAAAATTGGGTCCACGCAAAGGAGTTATCAGCCAGACAGTAAAGGATGTTGTGCAAAGTCTAGTGGATGATGATCTAGTCTCTAGGGACAAGATTGGCATATCTGTGAGTTATTGTTCAATAAAAATTGCTTATATTTGGTTCTTTTTCTTGGTCATGGCTGGGTCCAATGATGTTTATATTGTTTTGGTTGAGATGTCGTGCTTGTTTTGCTCTTAGGTCTTAAATAAAACTGTTCAACTCAACATGCTTTTTCATTTTTTGGATAAGCTAGGCAACTAATCTAAGTTCCATGTGGTTTTGCTTTGGTATTCAATGACAATCAGCATTTATTTTACATCAATCCATGTTAAGTAGACACATGCAAATTTTGAGATGCATAGGAGACTAATGCCGTATAGGATAATGATGAGTTGAATGAACACATCAATTTTTTCACTCTAGTGATATCCCTCCTGATACTTGCCTCTTGTATTTGAAATGGCCTTTTATGAATTAATCCTCACAAACTAACGGCTGATTTTTTATCTTCCTTTTCTATGGGGAAGCCCTATATTACTCATGTAGCTTTTGGCTTAGTTCGACATAAACAAAATGACTCAATGCTAGGCTTACATTAACATGAACAAAATGAGTTCCAATATTATTCTAACTTAGAAGTTCATTGGTATAGCTGCGAAGGCAGATACCTTTCTACGTGGGTTGGTTTCTTACGAGAAAAATGGTTGATCATTAGTCTATTGCTATAAGGTGATGTATTATGTTGATGATCCAGTCAAAAAAAGCTCGAAAAGGAAAGAGAAAACCAGTGGAGCGAGACCTCCTTTATAACCTAGACTCAGAGCAGAAGTAGGTAGCCTTCAGTGCCATGGAAATGCTGATCCACCATGCTGGATGGAAGAATATCATCATTGGGGAACCTTGATGACAAGTGCAAAAAGTGGGGACAACACCCCACTGTCATATCGCCATCTATGTATAAAATCACAACATTCAAATGGTGCTTGACAGCCCCAATGGCTGTAATAGGCTAAAAGAATGAGGGAATCAGTTTAGTAGTCTTGGAAGGCTCAGTTATCTTCCGAGAATCTTTAGATGATTTGGCCTTTTTACAACCAAAAGGAGGGGACTCTGCTTGGTTAATGTTCACTGGTATTATTTATAAAATACTTAATGATCTAACAGTCTCCACTAGTTTCACCTTTTCTTTCTTTTGGTTTTTCACAGATAGCCTTAAGTGTTCAATCACGTTCCCATGAAATTGAAGCACTTGCTTAGCCACCTGGATGATGGTATGTTTTTCTTGGACTTGTTCCTGGTGAGTTTTGTCCTCAACTGAAGTTTATGAATGCTTTTCTTTTCTTTCCTAGTTGCATATTGGTTTCTTGATCTTGGGGTCGATACATGGCCTGCCACATATTGTAGTGACTATGGGATTTGTGATTTAGATTACACTGCAAATCATAATAAGATCACAGCTAGTCATCATTCTCTACTATTTCTTCTGTCACTCTCCTAAATTAGACTTCTTCCAACATTTTGGCTTTCTCATCATTGTGTTTTTCACTATTAAGATTCATTTATTTTTAGTCCTCTCATTAACCTTTTCTTCAATTTTATCAAATTTACATTTAGGCCTACCGGTCATAACCAACAATTACAGATATCACTTCTGAAGCTCCTGCTAGCAACTTAGACAATCTGTTTATGTGATTCGACCCTTGGGAATCTACTTGAACAAATTCATACAATATGACCTTCCTTGTTTGTTTTTTCATGCACTTTGTGCTGTATTGTCATGGGTTCTGATTGCTTGAAAATATGTTTGCTTCCTCTCAAACTGCTTGTCACGTACTTTCCCCTGCGTGAACAAGAAGTTTTATGTCCATCTGCAAAATTGCTCAAGTTGTCTCATGATTTTTAACCCCACAAGTAATAGTGGGCTACAAAGAATCTTGCTTGGGCATCAAAGTAGTGCAACAAACGTCAAATAGCATGAGTAGCAAAAGTAGTCCTTTGTGTCAATGGAGTTACACATATAGGTTTAGAGGGTACCAAGGTTTTTGGGGGCCCCATTATATGCTGCAATCCTTCTTTTACCTTCTACACTTATGCTACGAGAGATTATTTCATCCTTCATATCACTGAAACTCATAGACATTGCACCCTCTATGGATTGAGTGGGAGAACTTATATTAGCATAATCCTGACCAGAGTGTATTACCTTTGCATTATAAGATTTTCAACCCATTTTGTTATGATAGAGCTTCTGGAATTGTGGAATTGTTTGAACAGATTGTTGATATCCGCATCTCCTTTGTAATTGTGGATTGTTACTACACAGTGTCTTTTTCAAGGTCAAACCTATTTAACACAAAAGCACAAGGCTTTTGATCTGAATCAATAACTTACTTTGTCACTTTCCATGTAGAATGTGTAAAGATAGAAGGTAAGTGTCAAGTTTCTTGTGAATTATTCAGTCACCGAGGACGAAACCCCTCAAAGACCAGAAATTTAAGGATGAAAACCCTTAATTTCTTTTTCCGAGTTAGTGGATGGAAACCCCTAACTTTAGATAGAAATTTAGAAAACATTTCAGGACATTTATACAAGTGAGGAAGCTGCAAATGGGAAGAAAGATCACAGCAGAATATAAGTTTAATATTTTCAAATTTGTATTAAAGCTTTAAATCCGAAGTTTATAATTATCAAAATTATAAGTTTAAAGTTAAATTAATTTTTATGATTAATTATGCGAGTATTATTGTGAATGTGAAATGTTTATTGTAATGTCCCCTCCTCAACAGTGATCAGTGCAGTTGGCCGTTAGCCTATCCCGGAAGCCTGTAGGCTAGTCGGAAGCAAAAATTAGAGTTTCCTATCATCTAGGAGGATGTTTCAGCATTTTTTTGAAGCTTGCACATGGAGTTTTCGATTTTGGATTGCAAATTCTTTCTGGGTTTTCAGAGAGCTTCACAATGATATGACTTGCAAGGCATTTGGGCAACTTTTCAGAATTTACTATTTTTAGTAAATTCTATTTTTAGCAGTGTTTTTGTTGGCAGCAGCACAAAGAGCTTTCCACTTTAGGTAGTGCAGTGAGTAATGTTGGTTTTGGCTTTGAGGTACAATTTTTGGAGAAATAAGTTATTTTAAGTTATAAATGTTATATTTTTACTTTAGAGCGCCTCCCCCCCCCCCCCTTGGCCTAGTGATATAACTTCGTGTTGTTTTTAAAAAGGGGACTTGAGGGCAGACGTCTCATCTGGAGGCTATTTTAATATTTCTAAAGTTAAAATATGGCCGTGAGGAGTTAGACGCCACTTTTGGGAGAAGGATATTATTTTATTAAAAGATTTATCTCTTCCTTGAGTGGGATGCCAACTTGAAGGAGGGAAAAAGTGAATTCAAAATTTAAATGACTCCAGGAGACTTGGGCACACTTTCTAGAAGATGCTAGAGGATTACCTTAAAGTCTATAAAAGGAGGCACTTGCTCATTCATTTTCTCATCCATGAAGAAATATACTGAAATGTTGCCGAAATGGTGATTGGTTTGCTTCGAGGAATGCATACCTCCTAGCTTGGACTTGTTTTCTTGCTTGAAAGATAGCAACTAGCTAAGTGAAAAGGCTGTTCTTTACATTGAAGAACAGATTGAGCTTATTGTAATGGAGTCTCTTTGATGTTTTCTGATGTCATTGGGTGTGTTTGTCAATTTACAGGTTGCTGATTTTGGTGTGGCTGAAGTAGGTTTTCATTCATAGCTCTCTAGGCGAATTTTGTTGGCTTCTTGGTATTGGCTCTTTCAGTTCCTTGGCTCAAGACATCCCTTTGTGCAAGTTTTGAGAATTTATTGTGGAGTCTTTGATTTATACTGCAGGTTGCCCCTTTCTCCAGGTTGTACCTTTGCTTGGGAGTGTCTTGGGAAGCATAAAAAAATAATAACTCAAGTTTGCAGCAATTTCTCAGTCATAGCTTGGTCGCCATCTTCCTAGGAGTCCTTTGCATTTGGTTTCATGTCATTTGGAGTAGTTTTGAGTGAGTTATGAGCATTTTAGTGAGTTTCTTAGTTGCTGGTTTGTAGTTATTAGTTTGCTGGTTTGATATTTCAGTTTGTAGAAGTTGGAGTTTTTGGGGTGGTTTTCCATATTTGGTGAGTCTTTGAAGATTGGAGATCAAATAATAATATTGCAGCTTCTTGGACAACTTAACCATTGGCTTCTTGCAGGATTTATTCTAATTGTAAAACTGTTTCAGTAGTACTGATCAACTCTTATTTACATTCTGCAATTTTCTATTGTATTCCCACTTTTAGTGGAAGAGGCTGGCCTCACCGCCTTATTTACTTTTTGTTTAAGCATTATCATTCCCACCATTGGTGGAAGAGACAGGCCTCGCCGTCTTTGCATATTGTACTTGGGTCGACTTGCCACCCTTCTTTACCTTTAGTACTTGCATTGTTGATTGGCTGAGCCGTCAATTTACTTTCTGTACTTGCATTCATATTGCTGATCGGTTGCGCCGTCAAATCACTCCTGCTGAATAAGTGGTTGAGTTGCATTGTAATTTTCCAGCTTTCAGTTTACAAGCTAACGATCCCTGGCGCCATATGCTCACACCTCACCCGTCATTGGGATCTTGGTGTACGTTCTTGGTGTAGGGTTACATTTCTAGTGCTGGTTTTGGTTTTGCTAACGCTGATGGGTGAAATTGTTGAAGTTGTTGCAAAAATTTGAAAAAATTATAAGGGGGTCATTTCATTTATTTAAGGTATTTTTAGAATGGGACGTTACAATTGGTATCAAAGAATTGATCTTGCTAACTTGTAGGGTTGAAAGCTAATATATGAATTTGGATCTACAACAAACATATGAGTGAAAAGGGAACTTAGGAGAGAGAACATGGATTGACAACTTGAATTCTTACCAAAAGAAGACATAGATCGTATACAAAAGATGTTGCTGAAAATATAGGACTAGGAATGGTACCTGTTTGAAGCCACCAAAATCCTTGACCAATATCAAGGGATGTCTAATGAAATCAAATCTGTACTTTCCTTTGATGATTACTTGGATTGGCTTGAAGAAATATATCCAAATAAAAGGGGCTTATATAACTACATAAGGAGGTTGAGAATGGAAGAAAAGTTGGAGGGTGTTAAAGGAATCAGGAAGCAAGAAGAACAATTAAATTTAGAGTCACAAGTCATCATTAAGCAAGAATAGAAGGAACCTAACATACAAGAAAATATTGATGAAATCAAGGAGGAAAAGGCATCACTTGATAGAAGCAAAGAGTTTGAGATGGAGGAACATGTACTATCTTTTGAACTTCCAAAGTTTGAATCATTGATTGATTTTTAGAGTAGCATCGAGGATGGACATGCATTGGAATAAAATATTTTGAGTAACAAGGATAAAAGTGAAGGTATGTTCGAAATTCCTATTTTGGTAGAGGAGGGTGAGATCTTTGTTGGTAGCTTAAGGTTTGAAAATGACGATCATAGTTCAGATTGGTTGTTTCCTATGTCATTGCAAAATTCTTGTCATCATGGAAAACATGGAAAGAGTGGTGATAGAGTAAGGGATACAACTTGCAGTATAGCGCATGCAGACTCTTTGTTTCAAGTTCCAAACTATTTTCGCACATGGGGTCCAAGTGATCTCTTGAGGATCAAAGTGGATCAATGTTCACGGTTCATAGATCACTCGTGGGAGCCAAGTACCACAATTGAAGACAAGATCGTGGGTGATGGCCAAATGGAGATAGTCACCTTGGGGTGTTTGATGCTAGATGATGGCAAGCAAAATAGGTGTCATTTTGATGTTCATGATTTTATAACTAAGTAAAGTATGGTACTTTGGATATCAAACTACAAACAAGTTATAGGATACTTGAAGGATGAGACTCTACATATTCCTAGCATCATGAAGGCAAAGCAATTCATGATCACATTGGGTGAGTGTGAGATATGTAAAGATTTCTATATCATGAATCTTGGAGGGTTGGAATCTAAGAGAAAGGGGGTAGAGCTTCAAGGCATTAAAGATGGAGCTCCAAGAGTTGCCATGGTTAGGTGTAGGAAATATCAATGGGTGACAAGCACGACCTCTTCCAAACATGAGATGCTTAATAATAGTGGTAATTGGTCTATTACGCTTCTAGGGTGGCTACCAAATGGAACAATTGTAAGGTGACACTTTCTTGTTGAGAATCACCAACTTGACATAATAAGGATGAGTAATAGTTGCAATAGATATGAGCCAAGGGTCGCTTTAAGTATGGTCCCCAATTATAAATTTGCTGCCCTCAACATTTCTAGTACTTCCTACGTTTCCTTTGCAACCAAAGAAGAGTTTTCAATCACATGGTGGGGGAGTTTACAGCCCATTACTTGCGATGTTTACAACTAGTACAAGGTGATTTGCAGCCATTACATTTTGGGTTTTTCGCAAAAGAATGCAATGTTACAGCCAAGATATGGAAAATATCTCTTGATTTAGTATTGAGTGTAGGAGGTATCACATATGGAGATCACTAAGTGCAAATATTCTAGCATTTTTAGTGCGGCTGGGGGAAAGATTTGGGGCAAGGTATGATTGTTACAGCTGCCTTCCAGCCCACATACAATTTTATCCAAACAATCTTGCAAGTCGTAAAGCTTGGGACATTAGGGTAAGAATCTTTGGAGTCCAAGGTAAACATTATAACATCAATCTAGAAGAGGTAAGCATAATTGTTGGCATGCATGGGTCACATTCTTTTTAATAGGTACACTATAGAGATGAAGTTCAATAAAATGGAAGGTTAGCATGGTGATTTTAAAGGTGCTTTGAATGACCTAATGGATGGAATTTTTTAATGTGAACTTGAAACACAAGGAAAATAAACAAAGAAGCAAACAAAACATTTAGAACCAAAACCCTAACAAATTATCAAAAGGGTTGTAACACTAAAGCAATCAGTGCCTTGGACCCAATTTAATTCTAAGGAATCTCCTCCTAATCAACAAAAGAAGATTTCTCTGATTGCAAGAAAGACTAATGATAGTTGAAACAAACTTAGAAGAGAAAATTCCTTGCTTCCTATGCAAGGGATCTTGGGAGCCAAGCCATGATTGTTGGAGCAAAGAAGTAATGATATCAGAAAAGGAGTTGGAAAAATCTGATGTACAATTAGAAAATGAGGTGAAATATGAGGAAGTAAACACATCAAGGCCACATGTTGAAGGAAAGGTTTCAATAGTTACTACCGTTAGTAAGCAAATTGGAAAAATTGACATTGGTTGGGAATTATAAATGATGAATTTTGAAGATGATTGTTCAGAATTAGACCAATATTGTGATGAGCCTAGCCTGAGCTGACTCAAAAACTCTTCTTTGTTCCCTTGAAATTTTGTCAAACACTTTGTAAGCAAAGTGCTTCTTGCTGGTTTCGTGTTTCAGTTTGATGATTTTGCTTGAATGATGATGAAATAAAGCTTCAAATGCTTATAGAACAATGCAAGAATGACAATGCTAAGCTCTAGTTGCAAGAATGACTTATTTTTGTACCTTTCTATGCAATTAGATGAATTTGCAAAGTAAACTAATCATCTACAGCCAATGGACATTTCGTCAAACAGTTGGCATGCAAGCTAACTAAGTACAAGATGCTTTGGAAATGCTTGAAGAAGACAATGATTATGCAACTCCTCATTTCTCCTTAATTGCAAAATGAAAGATTGTTACAATGCATTCATAAAATGGCCAAGACTCTTGGCACTTACATATTACTTATTGACTGTCATAAACATGCATCTACAGCAGATTACAAAAATGATATCATATGCAAATCTAACAGGTCAAATAGACAATGGAACCTGGTTGAATTGAAGCACCCTTGAGTGGAGATGAGGAAGCAAGCAAAAACCAATTGAAATTGTGCTTTCCAAAGCCAAATCGAATGCCTCAAGCTAGCTGCCCCTGTTCTGGTCTGATCTCAAAAATAAAATAATATTAAGCATAAAAATTCTGTCCCAAGCACCAAATGTGATCTCTAAGGCCCAAGGAAGAGGGCGAACCAAGTCCCAAGTGAATCCGATGTCAAATGAGTGCTCCACAATAAAAACAAACCTCCAATGGCGTCCCAGCTGTGACTGTGAAATGTCTGATTTATATCAGATTTCCTGAAATAAAATCTGCCCTTCAATCTTCAAGGAAAATCGATGCCAAAGAAAGATATGAGCCAAAATTGTGGCTCTCTCAATGCTGTTGTGTATGATTGGAAATGCTTCTCAAAATCATGTCACTGTATTGTGGGTACTGTAGCGCGGCACTGTTCACGTGCACTATAGCGGGTACTGTAGCAAATTACTGTTCACGCCACTGTAGCAGACAACACAAAGTTTGAACTCTGATCACTAGTGGCTGCCAATGATGAATCTTCAGGTCTGCACTTGATAGACCTTCGATAATCTTCAAACCCTAGATAAAATCTTCGCCTTTAAGCACAAATGAAAGGACAAAATTATCCTCTCCTGAATTTGCAACCCTTCAAGAGATCTTTCACTCCCTCAGTTATGCTATCAATAGGAAGTTTTCGTTTCCTATGATCAAAGAAGAAAACTGCGGAAGCCCTAGGCTTCACAATAAAAATCAATCAAAATAATATTCATCAACTGGATCCCAAGAATGAGCTCTTGCCTCTCTTTTTATTCTTTCCTTAAGAGAGCTCAAACACCTTCCTGGCCAATGTGGGATAAAAGATTTATTCCCACATTAAATTATTCACTTAACGCACTTTATTATATTAAAGTGACTTTATTATTATAAAGTTACTTTATTATTATAAAGTTACTTTATAACTTTATAATAATATTAAAATATTAAATAAATCACTTAAGTCACTTAAACTTTAATATCTCTTGATGTACTTGTCTGATTGCTAAGCCGTCTGAGCCAGGAGTCGACTCTCCCTGTTCTCCATGTGATTGGATGCCTGTCTAAAAATAGAAACCCTGAATAGTGACTTACTATAAATAGTAAGTATGTGAAACTGAGTCTAGAAACAGCTGCAAAGGCCCAATCAAGGTCGACACTGCCAATATGCTTTGCTTAGGTGTCTTTCTATTAATAGGAACCCAGACTCTCCCAAAATAGTAACTTACTATAAATAGTAAGTGTGCCAATCCGAGTCAAATAACCTGTGCAAAGGCCAAAACCTGAATCCAGCTGAAGAGTAATGTCTCTAAATCACCGGTAATTGCCACAGAAGACCCTCTATCCATAACTGTTAGCCTATGAGGGTCAAATGATAGGCTAATCCTTACGAACTCTGATGCTCGCAAAATGGGGACATTACAAATATGAATGGTCTAAACAAAAAATTGATTCCCATCTGATAATAGGAATAATTTTCTAATTTTCCATTGCATTGTAGATAACACATTTTTTGAAATGGATGCAAAAAGATTTGTCCACTAGGATAACCCACTTTTTGAATTAAAGGGAAAAACATATCTAGGTTCAAGTTCTATAACTTGTGATAATATCAAAGTAGTGCAATAGAAGTTGAATTGTGAATTGGTTCTTCATAAAGAACAACCCCCTTGAATGTTCGAAGTTGTGGGGAGAGAACAATTAGTAGAGTGGGGTATGACTTAAGGAGTTCTGGAAGGCAATATGGATGGTCAAGAAAAGTATTTTGAGGACAAGAAAGGCATAGTTGTTAAGGAACCACATCAACCAGACTTAGTAACAAATAGATAGTCAATGAAGTACACTATGTCATTAGAAACATTCATAGTATTTCCAAGATTGATTTGGGATCTTGATAACTCTAAAAAAAATTGGTCTAGTGGATAATAGAGTTGTATCTAGTAATGAGAATTGTGGCTGTTAGAGGGCCTTTTTTGGTCTAAAACATAGAAATGGAATGAGGAGTCAAATCCTAGGATCAAAGTAAACCATATCAGAATAAATGGGGTATGGATGAAGAGAAATTAAGTACACTAGAAAAATCCCTCTTTTGGAAGATGTAGAGTTTCTTGAGCATCTTAACCTCCAATTGTTTGAGGACAAACAATCTTGGGAAGGGCGGACTATAATGCTCCCTCCTTAATTACATTATATTTTTGCTGCAGTAGTCTTTCCTTTCTCTTGTGAATTCCTTTAAGGAGGATAATAAAGGGAGCACCGAAGGAGAATAATCAATATTATAAAAAAGCTGAAATCTAATAAAGTTTAGTTTTAATGGAAAGTCAATAGGCATGTAATGAACAGTTATGTCTATTAAAGAAAAAGGCTATATAAGGAAGATAAATCAAGAGGAAGGGGACATATAATTGGTGAAGAAATATTGTATATTTTTCCTTTTGAATTATTCAGTCACGGAGGACGAGACCCCTCAAAGATAAAAAATTTAGCGACGAAAACCCTTAATTTCTCTTGCCAAGTTAGTGGATGAAAACCCCCAATTTTAGACAGAAATTTTGAAAACATTTCAAGACATTTATACAAGTGAGGAAGCTGCGAATGGGAAGAAAGATCACAACAGAATATAAGTTTAATATTTTCAAATTTGTATTATACCTTTAAATCTAAAGGTAATAATTATCAAAATTATAAATTTAAAGTTAAATTAATATTTATAATAATTATGTGAATATTATTGTGAGTGTGAAATATTTACTGAAGGCAAAAATAAGGCATTTTGAGAAGAGGACATTACATCTTATTGCACCAATTTCAAGGAGAAAAAATAGCGTTTATACCCATGATCCTATATTCTCTCTATCATTCCTTATTTATGGGGAAATTGTTATGTTATCATATATATTTTATGGGAAATTATTCCTTTGTGTTATTTCATATTTACTTCCACTTGCATGCTCATTATTATTTTCAGTGAAGTAAATTTTAATTAATAACACAATTAACTCAACAAACTCCTAAATTTTCTAGATAATTTACACATTAAGCTATCTTCTAATTATGACAAATTCCCATCCAATAATATGAATTCCACTATCTAATTTAAATATATATTAATTTTTATAAAATAAATTCCTTATTATACATTTATTTTAATTATTCCAAATAAAATATGTTCATTTTAAAACTAAGTGTTCAAAATGGCCTAAACTAAAGTATTATAATAAATATTAATAATGTAAGTAATATATTACTATTAGTAATAAAATTATATTAAATTATTGATTATAAAAATTAATATAAATATAGTTTTATTGTATTTATATTTGTATTATATGTTATCAAATTATTTTTATTTATTCCAAATAAAATATTTTCATTTTAAAATTGTGCTCAAAATGGCGTTCACGAAAGTATTCTAATAAATGATAATGTAAGTAATATATTAATAATAAGATTTATATTAACTTATTGATTATAGTTTTTTGGTGGCCATGCCATACGTGCGTGCATCACAATTTGACAAATCTGGTTTTGTAGTTGACGTGGATTTGATTGTTGGCCATTTTTGTTAAAAATGAGAATGATTCCTCATGTTGGCCACCTTGCCGACTTATGATGCCAATTTCTTGGTTGTTTACTCTCACATGCAACTTGTAAGCATATTCTATGTCAAATTTTTACTAATTTCACTTACACAATCATTACCATCTATAGTACAGAGAAGATGATCTTAAACTATTTGAAATAATTGAAGTGGAAGTAAAATCCCAGGTTACATGAATTGGTTAAGGTTAACCCTAAAAACTATATTATTTATCAACCTAGTAAAATCATGATACGTTTGGCTTGCAAGTATTTGTTGATCGTAAATTGTTATCTAGCCTACCTTTGAATTGTTGGTATGACTCATCAATCAACTAGACAACAAATACTTTTATTACACTACTCCAAATGTAGGTACTTGTTGCTTTGAAGAACATTTATGATTTATATAGTTTAATATCAAATTCAACTTCAACTATATTATGAGGGTCTTAATATCAAACTCAAAATCAACCAATCAATCTAGGAAGGCTCTTATGAACTAATCATTTGCTCATCAATGTTAAATTTTTTTTTTCTAAGTCGTAGTTGTGCTTGGTACGAATCAAGCTTGAAGGCAATGTTAGCACTAACAACTCTTCATTGACCCAATAAAATTGTGATACATTTGCTATTTTTTCGTCTGTGCCTGAATTAGTATGCCATAACCCGTCTATCAACTAGCCAACAAATACTATTATTACAATACTACAAAGGCAAGTACTTGCCACTACGTGACACTTACTCATATTGTTGGTGTAAATAGGTGTTTTACCTAACTAGTTCACTAGTAGATCCTATTTACATGTTAAGTTTACTTAGGTCCTAGGGAATCTTTCTAGAAGTCTTAGTTGTCATAAGATCTTATCTAATCTTTTGACATTTAATACTTCTGTCCTAAGTAATTTAATATTAGTTATCTCATGACATAGGATTAAGACACTTGTCATGATCTTGTCTAATCCTATGTCTCACCTTTTCCATATAACTAGGTGGTCTCATGTATAATATGCAAAATCCCTTACCAAATTTTCTGAATAAATTTGCAAAATTTCCCAACTAAGTGCATAGGCATTTCGTCAAACAGTTTGCCTTCCTGCTGTTTTGGGTACGTTTTCAACTTGTTTTTGCAAGGATATATTAAATAATTACCATAGCATCAGTTCCAGCTCTTCATAACCTTAACATCACATTTCATACAAAAATCTTTGCATAAAATAATTAACAAAAAATTATTTGATAACCTTGTGTACTGCTGTTACAAAAATACATTCACAGAAATTTCATACAGCAAAATACCATCAGCAGAAATTTAATACTAGCATACCAAGTGCTGACGTGGACCTTTGAATAGTCCACACTCCAATCAGCAGCCTCTTTACAGTTTTCTTTATGCTTTATAATCTCCTTCACAATGGTACGACACCCTATATGTATGGTACGGAAGCTCATATGTTGAAACAACAATTCATATAAGCTGCAATACTACTTTTTAAGGCTGCACCACTTTTAGTAGAGCCTAATAAAGGCTGCAGTGGGTATTAGGGAGTCTTTAGGACTCAACGATATTCATCACTCCCTCCTTAAACAAGCTTCTTCAATATGTACAGCCCCTTTGTTGGGCTTAACAATAGTACGACTATAAGTATGGCAACAATAAAATGATAAATATTTCATTCATTCCATTCTGCAAATCCCTCTAAAATTCATCTTTGACATTTCATCGAATTCTTCCACCTATGGAAATATTGAGATAATTTGTCTTGTTTGCAAGACTTCACAATTTATTAAATCATTCGATCCAAGCATGAAACCTATATGATTCCACCTACAATCAGCTAGGGAAGATATTTCACCACCAAAACTGATTGCCCTTAGTTTTTTCTTCCTAGTGTTTTGCCCAGCAAGAAGCTCTCACAATCCACAATAGAGAAAATAAAATCAAGCATAGTGCAAATGAGCTCACAAAACTCCTTTTTTAACGTTTTCGGAAGCTTTTTGGAGAATATAATATAAAATTAGTTTATAAATTAAACGGTGCATAAAGCCACTATATCAGTATCCAACATTTAAAACTTTTCATCCTCTTTCTGACAAGCTATTATACTAAGGTGCTCATTAAATTATTTTAATGAAATTAGCAACCTTAGTGATAATAATTAAATTATAGCTCATTAATACATCCTAGTTGTGGAAATTGTTGAAATGCATTAGAATCGAAAATGGACTTCACTGGAGTGATACCAATGATGAATAATGAGAATTGGATTTGACTAGGTGATTTACTATAAATAAGCGCTCTCTCCAAGAATCTTGGAGAACAAACCAAAAACCGAAAATAACTTCGGAAAGTGCCATTTGAGTCGCCTAGATCATCTGAGCTCACTGGTAACAGTAAGTAACCCATTGATAAGGCTGACACGCACCCAGAAGGTTAGAACCAATTGCAATGCAAGAGAACCCAAAAATTGTCCCCCCTTCTGAAAGATTGCTTGTCCTCAAGCATTGCCAACTCAACCCCATAATCATCAGATTGAACCCAACTAAAACCAAATATGATCCCAGGGTCCCAAGTCAACCTAAGAGATTTGTAGTTCCATGATTCCATGTACTCAAAGCATTGTCCTGTTGGACACTTGCACAAATGACCTCCTAAAATCCATTTGCAAGAAGAACAATCAAATACTACAAAAAATTGGTCAAGTCCTTAGAAAATTGTTCTTTGAAATAATCAATCCAAGGCACCATAGGAGTAAGCTCAAGGAAGTTAACATTAGCTCTCTCATTTCCAACATCTTGCACTCCCACTTAATAATTGTCACTGAAATTTAATCTGGTGTCCCAGACATAAGTGCAAGATGAATATAAGCAATAATAATTATTTGGTGCCCATACACCCAACCAACACTGAAATTGGTTAGCCAAATCTGTCATCCTCTCCATTTGAGACCCCAAGCTGACCCTGTCAATGAGTTGATTGGACTGAAATTGCTCAAATCTACAATTATTCAAGTCTTTATTTTCAAAACACACCACCTATAAAGAATAACAATTGCTGCAATACTGAATAACGTTGGCCAAAATAAATTTTTTGATCATTCCCTTGGCTAGAAAAATCTCTCCAAAATTCACCAGCTCGGTAGAATACCAAGTTTTGCTCATAATCACACTCCAGTCCACTTGCAAGAGCTCAAATGGATTCACAAGATGACCGAGTAAAGAGGTAACAACAGCATTATTATCACCTTTTAGGTCCACATTATCCCATGGTATGCTTCTTTCATCATCACTAGTTACCAATAGCCCATGAAAAAGATCTTGTGCATAAATACTAACCCAAAGAGTAACTCCACCATGCTGACGCTGCACTATTTTGATTTCCATGTGGACCCCACCAAGAGTGCATTTGATGGTGCTTGTAGATTTACACCAAAGGTATACACCCTATCGAGCTGTAAGCCAGAAAAGAACTCCCTTCGTTGTGGTAACCCAACAAGGTCAACCGTCAACCCATGATGATCCAATTGACAATAGTCCATTATAGGAAGTAAACCCTATACAATCCTCGGTGGCCCAATAGGCAGTTCAAATGGTTTCACCTCATAATTACACACCACACTTGGATCCCACATCTCATTGGTGTTATGAAAAACAGGAGATACTTCATCATCCAATTCAAGGAGTGGATTTTCGAAAAACAAATCAGCACTCATCACTAATAGTGGGTTATCAACAATCTGAAAATTATTCCCACTTTCTAAATTAGACCGACCCTCCTGGTGTCCCATATTTGAACGTGCAATTTTACGACTTTGTGCTAAATCAAGGTCTTCTTGAATTTGATCAAGCTCCTCAATCGCTTGCTTGTGATTACTCTCTTGATGTTCTTCCCATAAACTATCCACATTTTGAATCTCTGTGGTATAAGGAACGTTGAAATCATTATGCATTATTTCATCACTTCTGCATTCTTTTTCGTGTTTCCAAGGGTAGCTTGGCTCAAAATTGCAATCCCTATGAAACACTTCAATTCCTTCAATTATTTGCTTGACTTCCATTGCTCTTGTGTTAGATTCTTGTTCCTTGGGTGTAGCTGCAATAGATGACCGATTTTCAACTTTGTAGAGTGAAAAATGAGCCAAACTTAACTCCAGGTTGAGTTCATCAACCTATTTCTCCTTGTCTTCAACAAACTTGATAGCATGATCCCTATTTGAAAGCAACTGCTAGTAATCAGATTTCATTGTTTCCAAAGCTTCTTTAACTACATGCAAATCTGCAAGAGTGGATCCTCCTTGAACCCCTTTCTGTCTTTTCTTAACTTGGGCCTTCCAACAGAGATCTACAATGATCTTATGAGTGTTATCAAAATGTGTTAAGGCTGCAACAATTTTATCTTCTGTAACTTTCAACTGTTTCTTCAAATTATGTGACTCATTGGGCCAGTGATCAAAATCAGCTTCATACAATGAATTTTCTAATTTGTCTTCAAGAACATGTCTCTCAAAATCAGCTACCTTAATAACATCCTCTTTACATAATTCATGCTTTGAGGTTAGGATAGCATTTTGTCTAGAAGGAAATTCATCATAAGCTTTCTCTTCATCATATTTTGGTTTCAAAACACTTGTGGATCCCATGGACTTATGAGCTGATGGATTTGATTTGAAAAAGTATGCTCATTGTGTTCCCCATGAATGGTTGTTTCTGTTACATCCCACCCTAGATGCTTAAAAACACTTTTACTTTTTGCAATTATGAAAATTGAATGATGCAAATGTTGATTGAATAATGCATGACATGATGAGGTCTTTTGTGGATGGGTTTTGTTAGTGCAATGAGAATTATGCCATTATGATATAAGCTATGATCTATTTTAGAAAGAATAAATTGTGTTTTGATGCCCTAGAAAAAGAAAAGTTTATTTTCAGTAAATGCATAGATAGAGAATATGCAATGGAGATTTTATGATATTTAGATGTCAGACTAATTTCCATTTGTTTGGAGTATGATGCAGGGTAGCACGTACCGCAATCTTCGGAGGAGGGAAAGTATCATCTGAGTAGAAAGGTAGTGTTTGGATGCTCTGGAAAATGCCATTTGAGTTGGGGTTAGGTCAAAAGGATCTAGGAACCCTAGAAGAGTGTAATAGGAGTCCTGTGTTGAGGTAAGTCTTTTGTGTGGCTTTGGGATGCAGTTTTGTCGTAAGTGGTTTTAGGGTTTCGAAACCAATTTCCCTACTTTCTTGCTATCAAAGAAATTAAACCAAGCAAGCATATATACACATGTAAGAGGAACCTGTATACACCACCACGGGTATACGCATTTGGACTTAGGCGCATGATAGTAGGCGATTTTACAAGCTTGTGATCGTGCATATGCATGCATATGCGCATACACTTATTGATGCATACAAGCTTGAACGTGTGCATGGATGACTGTTCAATTTAATTATTCCCTTCCTGATGAGAAACCTATTTTTGCATTTGAACTCATTGGTAGGGTATTGCTACCTTTTGAAGTTGATTATTGTGCCAGTTGGCCTTACTAAATATCTATACTGCCATTATTAATACTCCTACAGGCAAGGTATAGCCATGATGCATGACATTGCCTTGAGGTATTTAATTAAATAATTGTATACCCTCTTAAGGTTTGGAAGACCAACGTTTAGATATATAAATAATTAAGTGATTATATTTTCAAAAGTGAATATTTTAGTAAAATCTAAAAAGAGGAAGTTATATTGTTTTACCGCCAAATTTTGGTTGAGGTAAAGATTTAAATATTAAAATATGTAATTATAACCCTCACATTTGAAAGGAGGAGGTGGGGCCATCTTGAGTTGGCGGAATAAGTTATACCTTTATTGAATTTAAATCAAAACTATATTGCCACAATCTTGGACGTAGGCTAAAATTTTGCATTAGTGGTTCCTTGTTTTAAGCCACAAAAGTGGCGTAACATTTAAGAAGATTATTGCTGGCTAAATCCGCCACTTTGAAACTCATCTTTTGATTTTCATTTATACTTTGTCAAAGTTCGACTTCCTTATGAGGAGGGAGTTAGAGAAAATTGAGGAGGTGGTTATCTTAACCACCTAATATTTAATCGACCTCCTTTAGTTGGGAGGATTCTCAAAATAATCACATTCATGGCTGGGAAAAGAGGAGAGGATTCGATGGTTTTGAGTTGGAAGGAGGAGAATATCAAATATTGTAATTAGAAGAGCTATTTTGGAGCTCGAATTGCATATAAAAGAAAAAGAACAGAGACGTCTACAATAGGAGCTAGGTTTGAGCTGAAGAAATACTAGAAGTTCTTGCTTCCAGTTTGCTCATTTTCAGATTTATCAAGTTCCAAAACTTTATTCAGGCACGTATTGCTCTTGAGTAATTTTTTTTATGGGATATCAGTGATGTCTTGATACAAGAAAAGTCTATGAGAAAATGTAGCATGTGTGTCATTCTCTTAAACATATATCACTGTTCCTTGTTCACAATCTGATCTATACAACATGGTTAGGGTGAGCTTGTAGTAGCAAGTTCGTTTATTTATGCCTTGATTGACAAAAATTCCTAGCTATAGTTCTTGGCGCCTAATTGATTATTCTGGAAAGAACTTCTTAGACCGAATCTGTAGCATGCTTTAGTTTGCCATTGTTCTTTTCTAGCCAGAAATGAAAGAAAATCAAGAAGGTTAGCATGAAGCTTAACCAAGAACAATGCTATTAGAAAAGAAGATAAGAATCTAAATCCTATAATGAACATGCAAATGTTTAACAATGAATGAAAGAGATTTTCAATTAAAAGAGAAAGAACTGTTTGCTACTTGATGCAAAAATAAATTCCTGGTTATGTTTGCATACTACTAGGTATCTTGTTATGCATGCCATTTAGATGGTCAGAATGTGTTAAGTGCAATGTAAACACAAAAATTGTCTAAGGGGTTCAAAAGTTTTTTGTTTTTGCCTTCTTGGTTTAAAAACCCTGTTATTTGCTCTATTAGGAGTGTATGTTCTAAGCTGAAATTGTCAGCCATGGAAGTTTAAAGGGTTTCTTAAAACCCTAGTTTAATGTATAATGGTCACACGTGGCAGGTAGCCAAGAAGAGTCTCTTATTGAAAAACCTTAATTAGGTTAAGAGTTTTCCCTAGGACAGGTGTCCTTGGTAAGAGTAAAGGGCAGAGAGAGTCGCTCGAAAGCCCTAGATTAGAAGAGTTTTCCAAGTCGAGCAGGGTGGGTGAGTCTGTACAGAAGTACAAAAACTATGGCCATAATAGGTGCACGTGCCACTGACTGCACTTTAGTACTCACAGTAACCCAGATACCTAACTAACAAGAGTTGCCAGCTTAGTAGGAAGGTGTCCTTAGTAGCATGGCAGAGTTAGATAGGTAGGGTTTACCACCAGAGCTCAGATGGCATTCTTGAGGGTTTCCAACATTGCCTTTCGTAAGAAAGGAAGGGCCCCTTCCAGTTAGGAAGGTGTGCGGGGGACCGCACGAGTCTGTGGTTGGCAGAAAAACACTTAGATGATGCTTTCCCTCACATGCAGGTGGCAAGCCGAGTCTTGGAAGACGCATAATCCAGATGAGGACTTCTAATCTCTTACCTTTGTAACTCTTGTTATAGTACTTGAATTTATGAATTCAGTTTTTGTTCATGCTCTTAAAGTAGAATACTATCTTACTTGTTATTATGGCAGCAATGGTTGCATTTTACTATGATGTTTTTCAAAAAAAAAAAAATGCTCTAGTTGAGTGAGAAATCTTAATTGTTTTTATGTTCTAAGTAATGTGGATGTTATAGTTTCCTTAAACAAATCACCTTCCAAATCAAAAGGCTGAAGCTAACATGAACATTCTTCTCCATAGGTGCTGTTTGGATGTCAAACTGATACACATTTGGCATTGGAAAGTTTCTCTCAACATCTAAACATTTGTCATTGAAATGATGTAAGAATTTGTAGTACCCCCCCCCGGTTGCACGATAATTTTTTTGATAACTCAGTTTGACACATGAATCATTTTGTCAAACTGTTGGCAAGGTCTTTGACTGAGTGTATTTGCTGATTTGTGATGTGAATAACATAGTATGTATATTGGATGCAAATAAGGTAACGACATATATCAAAATACCACAAATAGAAAACTCATATACTACAGCTCGTTTCAATATATGTAAACTTCATTAAATACATGTTCCGGATTTCAATGCAGTGAATAACCACTTACAAGTAACTACTGTGCAACAACAATTTTGTGAGTTTATATCAGGTATACAAAATTGCATTGCAATGTCAAAATACTAGTTGGTAGCCGATGGGATAAGTTGTAGACCACTTTGAAGTAACAACATGCTCCATTAGATAACCATGACTCAGGTAGAAGGTTACTGACAATAATATAAATCAACTCAGACTAGTATGACCCCTTCCTGGAGCTCGCACGTCTTGCAAGTGGAGCAACTACCTTGGTAAATGCTTGGCAACTGTTGATAGCAGCAACACTCCTTCAAGATACTCACGTCAATCTCCTTATGTGTGCCCAACAAGCATCCACTACCCCTCACAGTAAGTATGGTGGCAACAAATGCATAAGATTGGGTTACAAACAGGCTCGTGCCCCCTTTCCAGCTATTCCCAGCCATGGCTAATGCTCACATCCCAGTAAATGGCTGAGTTGCGTCTTATTTGTAGGTATAAGACCCACGCAGGATGTTTAGGTAGCTGCAGACTTTCGTACTCCCACACCTGGACTTGTTATGGGTTCAAATATGGATGCCAACTCCAGCCTCAAAAAGATCTTCCAATAAACCTCAGAATAAATCATTCGACCCAGCAAAGTGCAGCAATAAACCCTTCAAATCTTCCACGCCTAGAAGGTAATATAAGTTTTCAATAATCTTACTCATAAACCCTACGCCCCAACCCGAAGGAGCTCTCCACATTTACCAACAGTATAGAATCATTCAGAAAACTTACGTTCACTAATCGATCTGGACATACAATCGTTGTATTCATCAAACCCTGTCAATTGGATCTTTTCTTGTAAATCGTTTGAAGCACAATGCACAATCCCTGAATGGAATTGTCTACAATTGGCTTGGGAGATCTTTCACTTCTGCACTGAGCTGTTTCCTCACGCGGGTTTTTGTCCTCGTGAAGCTGAGTATTTCCGGACTCTCCAGTCCTCTTGCAAACCCCTTAGCAAAATATCCTTCTTCAACATTCCTCTGCAAAATGAGCTCTCAATGCCCTTTTATATTTCCACGATGAATTTGCATTTGAATGTCATTTCATTTAATTTGCTTTTGATGGTCATTTAAACATTTCATCATAAAGTTGAGGGGTCAAAACATTAAAATAATATTACTTTATGCAAATGTCACATAACAACTTGTAATCCCCTTATAACCATTTAATAAAGTCATCCATAATAATTAATATTATTAAAATTAAATTGGATTAACTTTAATAATATAAATTAAATCATTAACTTCCCGATTAATACCAATATCAACTCATGGGAGTAATCCATCAACTTTCCAGATATAGGCATGATAGCAGCTGACCATTCCATGACTTACTATAAATAGTAAGTTTGAGCAACACATCCAAGTGACTTACTAAAAATAGTAAGTGTGGGTCAAAGTGTCCAGAGTGGCCTCCGGAAGGCACACCACAAATAAACTGGGACACTGAGCTGAAGAGTACTGAAATAAGCACCAAAAGGCTTGCTGAAGAGCCAAAGATCACCCTCAAAGGGCCCCTTAAACACCATGTTAGCCTATGGGACACAGTGATAGACTAACCATTGCATTTGTCAACTGCCTAGGAAAAAGGGACATTACATAATTCATCACTATAGGTTGTTTGGAAATCTGCAACATACTCAACTTCATCATGCTCTTTTTTTGAAATTGCATTAGTGATCCCAACAATTTTATCATTTGCTTTCTTTCCACTTGTGTTATCCAGGAAGTTAATAGTCTCAAAAACTTTATTGGTTTGATTTGAATTTGCACCCAAGGTTGCTGTTTTGACATCTTCATTAAACATATTCCCAAAATATGTAGGCCCGTGCATCATTTCAATGGAGTCATTCTAGAGCTCTGTCATACATACCTCTTTAGATAAGGAATTTCCTCCATCAAAAGCTTCTATGAACTCCTCTTCTTCCTCATGCTCCTCATTTGTCAATTGATAAGGATTCTTGGTCATCTTTCCACATGTTACATGATAAGATCAGTGTTCCACGGGGACGCGTCCCCCCCAAAACAAACCCCGTGTTTCCTAGACGGGGACGTCTTAGAGACTTGGAGACTTGGGGGGGACGTCCCCCCACCAGCCCACCACCAACGCCACCATCCCACCACCAGTGTCTGTCTCCAAGATGCTGCTAGGTCTTCGCGGATGTTGGGGTGTCCTTAAGACGTCTAGGGGACTTCTAGTTGTCTCCAATATGTATAATTGTTATACATCTTTTTATAACTATTTTTTCAAGTACTATATGCTTTCAGCACCCTGCCACCCCCGCCGCCGCCCCCAAACTTAGACCCCCAGTCCCCACGTCTCTGAAATGCGTCCCCTGCCGTGCCCCCATCCCCGTCCTCGAAACCCCATGGAACACTGGATAAGATAGATAAAAGTGACATTGGCACATCCTTACTTTCCATTAACAATCAATGCCATAATGGACTGCATGGTTGTTATAACATTATCTGCATGGTATTTTCTGATGGTAGCAAAGAAATGGTGAAACATTTTGAAAATTTGATCTTCACAACCCATATCTAACATGATGTTACCAAATTTGATTTTTGCAAATGTTTCAAGTATGGTTACCCTCCTAATAAAATCATAACTTGTGACATTATGCAAACCTTGGAAACTATCCACTAACAATTGAAATATTTCTTTCATTATGTCATCATTGTATGGAGTTTTAGGAGCTGTTATTTTCACGATTGTGCTTAAACAAGAAGTAACAATCAATCTCACCTCATTATCTTTGTGTCTCAACAACTTTTGCTTACCCAAGGAAGTCACTATAGGAATCATGGTTGCTTGAATTGACTGAGAATGTGACTGATCCATCATGTGCAACCAATCCTCTACTTCCTCCAAAGTGCTGAGAAGAACATATTTTGACTAAGATATGTGATCAAGTTTATCTCTTGCATTGAAAAGTTTTTTGCCCAACTCTTCTTCACTCAATGATGCCATGATTCAGAACCCAAATAGGCTGGCAGGATACTTAGTTTTGATACCACTGTAAAATCCTTTACCAATTTTTTGAATAAATTTACAAAATTTCCCAACTAAGTGCATAGGCATTTCGTTGAACAGTTTTCCTTCTTGCTGTTTTGGGTTTGTTTTCAACTTGTTTTTGCAAAGATATATTAAATGATTACCATAGTATCAATTTTCAGCTCTTCATAACCTTAACATCACATTTCATACAAAAATCTTTGCATAAAATAATTAACAGAAAATTATTTGATAACTTTGTGTACTGTTGTTACAAAAATACATTCACAAAAATTTCATACAGCAAAATACCATCAACAAAAATTTAATATTAGCAAAATACCATCAGCAAAAATTTAATATTAGCTGACCTGGACTTTTGAATAGTCCACACTCCAATCAACAACCTCTTTACATTTTTCTTAATGCTTTATAGTCTCCTTCACAATGGTACGACACCATATATGTATGGTATGATGGCTCATATG
Source organism: Sequoia sempervirens (assembly GCA_007258455.2). NCBI lineage: Eukaryota > Viridiplantae > Streptophyta > Pinopsida > Cupressales > Cupressaceae > Sequoia > Sequoia sempervirens. The sequence goes on from VDFB02026320.1 coordinate 74,965,665, forward strand.
TTAAAACAACAATTCACATAAGAATATTACTTTTTAAGGCTGCGCCACTTTTAGAGCCTACTAAAGGCTGTGGTGGGTATTGGGGAGTCTTTAGGACTCAACAATATGCATCGCTCCCTCCTTAAAAAAGCTTCTCCAATATGTACGAGCCCTTTGTTGGGCTTAACAATAGTATGACTGTAAGTTGGCAACAATAAAATGATAAATATTTCATTCATTCTATTCTGCAAATCTCTCTAAAATTTAACTGATATTTCATCGAATTCTTCCACTTGTGGAAATATTGAGATAATTAGTCTTGCCTGCAAGACTTCACAAATTATTAAATCATTTGATCCAAGCGTGAAATTTGTGTGATTCCACTTGCAATCAGCTAGGGAAGATATTTCACCATCGAAACTGATTTCCCTTAGGGTTTTTGTCCTAGGATTTTGTTCCACCAGTCTGCTACAATCATTCTCTCTCTTTTCTCTTTCTGCTCTATCATGAAGATGGATCATGGAGTTTGATCCGAAACGTTTGATCCTCCCCCTCTCAGTATGATTGTGTGCTCAACATGTATATGGGCACCTACCATGGTCTCGTAGCTGGGACCCATCCTTGCATCTTTGCATCATTTGCATAATAATCTACTCCCTAAGTTGCACTTAAGGGAGTGTGTTGGTGTAAATAGGTGTTTTACCTAACTAGTTCACTAGTAGGTCCTATTTACATGTTTACTTAGGTCCTAGGGAATCTTTCTAGAAGTGTTAGTTGTCATAAGATCTTATCTTATCTTTTGACATTTAACACTTCTGTCCTAAGTCATTTAATATTATTTTTCTAATGACATGGGATTAAAACACTTGTCACGATCTTGTCTAATCCTATGTCTCGCCTTGGCTATATAACCAAGTGGTCTCATGTGTAATAACAATCATATCATCATAATCTATCATTTGTATCCTTTGACAGAATAACATTATTCTCTCATAGCTGATCTCTTTTGTGCTTTCATGAAGTTCCTAGATCTTGGATGGCTATAGTCTTAAGCCAAATCTTGCATTGCATAGAGTATTCTATACCAACTCTTGCACATATTGCTTTGATTTTAAAATTTTTTCATTATGCATCTTTTTAGAATGTAATTGTAAGATTCGCTAAATAGCCTACCCAAGATTCAAATGACTAAAGGAAAGCAAATACATAAATAAAATATGAGAAAGGATAAACTTTATTCCTCTCAAGAGAATGCAAAGCTTCTATGAGCTTGAGAATTGGAATGAATGGTGTGAGATTACAAAGGGAACCCCTTGGTTATATAGGCCAAGGTGAGGGATAAGATATCATATGATTATGACAAGTGTCTTAATCTTATGATATGAGACATAAAGTGGATAAGTATCATAAGATTGTGACAAGTGTCTTAATCATATGATATGAGGCACAAAGTGATAAATATCCCATGTGGACCCTAAGTAAACTTAAGTAATAAGGTGTGAAAAAAACCTAAGTGGATAACTAGCTAGGAAATGAACTAGTTAGATAAAGTACCCCTTTCACAGCAACAGTAATCCTTTCACATGTGATCTAATAGGCCATGGATTCACTTGAATATTTTGCTTCTTTGCTTATTGGTTTTGAAAATAGGTTGGTTGCTTAGTCTTCTGTTTGTCACAAATCAACTCAATCTCTTTGTTCTAAACTTATTCCATGACATAATAATGATGACCTTCTATGTGCCTTACACCAGCATGAAATATTGGATTTTTGTCAATTGATAATAGTTTGATTATCACATCTCACTGTTGTTGGTAAGATTGCTTGAAATTCATGTGCTCCAAAATTTTCCCAAGCTAGACTGCTTCGTGTGTGACATCCATGGTTTCTTTGTATTCTGCCACAGTGGATGGTAAAGCTTCTGTGGTTTTCTTCTAGTTAGTCCAAGGATTATTCCAGAAACCAACTTGAATGCAAATTGTGAGTGGATTTAATGTGAACTTGTCTAATCTCCATTTATATAGCCAGTTAATTGAGTTTCTTTCTTCTGAAATCATATACTAATAAAATTTAAAATTTAAGGCACCTTTGATAATGGTAAAGCTAGATAACATGCATGCAACATAACTGATGTCAGGTCTGGTAGTTGTAAGATAAATCAGATTTCTAGAATCAACCTGTACTGTTCTCATCAGATGTCCATTATTTGTCTTACTTTGACACCTTCAGCCCAACTTCCTTTAACATATGACATTGATTGCAGATCTCTATATTCAATCTCTCAATAGGCTTTGCAACATACTTCGATTGAGAAATGAATACTTCGTTTTTATTGCCAGACGAATTCTTAGGTGGTTAAGAAGTAGCCCCAGGTCATCCGTCACAAATTTTTTGTTGAACTTTGCCTTCTCTTCGAAGAGATTTCAGTTGTTAGCTGTAATCTAAGTCATAGGGTTCACAGCTTTTAAAGGTTGAAATTTGAAACAGGACAGATTTCAAAATTGCAAAAAAATATTGTTGAATTTTTAATGATTTTTTTGGCTGTAGGAAATGGATGCCTCTATTTTTTCATATTTTCTGATTGACATAGGTTAAACCTCAGATGGTAATTTCATTTCAGAGTAGAAAAAGTTGAAATTTTAGAAGCTTGAAGTTTTCCGTAAATGTGAAGCCATTAAAATGCGTCTTGTAGTAAAAGTGGAAAGTCAATTGCATAAATTTGCAATCTTCTCCTCTGAACTATCCTTGCTTACTTTAGTATGATGAGAGTCTTCTATGGCTGGTTGGTGCCCTTGATTACAGTATGTGGTTTCAATATTATTTTCAATCCTTACATTTCATATTGTAATATAAATTTAAAATCGAATTGCGTAACTTTGATATCAAAGCATTAAAATTTAGTCAACATTGTACGAGGTTTCAATTTGGTGACATAATCAAATTTGCAAGGAGCTTTTTGAAGACTTGTGGTGAAAGCATTTTATTTCAAGTCGGAACAGAGCAGCACACTTCCTGTAAACAGACAATAGAGAAGGCAAAAGGAAACATAAGAAAGATGAAAGCTGCAAAGGCCGTATTCTCTGTGATATCACTCTTGGTTCAGAAAAAGAGCAATGGCAGTTGATAAAAAACAATGGTTCAAATAGAAGGATGTCTAGGTGAGAAGAAGTCTTCTGCATCAAAGCATTGTGGTGATAGTAATTTGACGGAGCAGTAGCAGGATAAGTAGGTAAGTCAGATGGATATGGACTCTACCTCTACAGAAGATGGGGCGATGACAGACCAAATATTAAAGTTTTTATTTTTTCATTTGGGAGTGGCATTAGGGGTGACAACATCATGATATAGTAATTTTATGTAAGGGGTTTTGTGGAAGTAAGCATAAAGTACTAACATTAAAATCAAAAACTAAGTAAAACTAAATACTAGTAGGCTAACATTTAACATTAGGAATCACCAATAAGTGGGTATAATAGCCACCGTTGAAAAAAATAAAAAGATAAAACATTTACACTCTCATCAGAAATAAACAATTGTATACTTTGAAAATAATATTTGTTTTGTTGTTTTTGTCTTCTGCAGACGCTGATGCTATTTCTCTGTCATTTTAATTTTTTTTTTTTTTTTTTGGCAGGTGTTTTTCTGGAGCCTTCCAAGCTGTGCTGGCAATGTGGTATAGAAAACTTGAAAGGATTTGAGATTCATTTGATTTCAAACAATTTGATACAGTCGAAATTGATATCTTCTGCTTTTTATTTCATTTAAAATGCAACAGCTGAGACAAGCACGTTCTAAACTGGAAGCTGATTTGGAAAGTGCTAAGAAAAGACGGGCTGAATTGGCTTTGCAAAGAGAATCTTTACAGAAGGGCAGGGAAGATTCTGTATGCACAGTTAGCACTTCTACATGATCACAGTAATCAGTTGTGAAAAGAGAAGGCAATTTTAGAAAACATTCTAAATTGCTATTTTTCATTTCAACATACTTTTTCCAGGTTGAGAGAGAGGCTGCTTTGCGTGACCTCAAAAAGATTGAGGAACAGCACAGAAAACTAAAGGTATATCTTGCAAGTGAGAAAGTTTTTTTTTTTTTCAATTTGCATTTGAAAGGTTGTTTCTGGAAGTAGGCCACTGTACTGATTGGAATGATATGGTTTCTGATTATAAACCTTCAGGAAGAATTGGAACGCTATGCAGATAATGATCCGACTACTGTTGAAGCAATGAGTAAGCAGATGCATTATGTTGTTTAACATGTATGCTAAATGGAATTTTCTTATCTTGTTTACAGTCTGTATGTGATCCATAATTTCTCTATTTTATTGTAGAAATTAACAAATCACACAACTTATGTTACTGTGCTACTTGAAAAGTTGAAATGACAGTTAATTAGAGGACTGAAATTCTGTTTACAACTGGAGATAAGAAACTAGAAACAAAGAAAATTCTGCAACACAACACAAAGTTTTTATGTTGGAAAACCCTAAGATGAGTAGAAGCCAGTTGGTGGCACCAATTATTTGTGCACCTGAGTGTTATTACTTAAAACTGTAGTAACAGGACTCGGACTCAGTGAAGGTGACTCGAGACTCGGCAAAATGAAAAAACCTAGAAATTTAGAGATTTTTAAGGATTTAAAACTTGTTTCATTCACCCTTTATTAATTAAACCATAAAGAGACAATAACATCATTAAATAGAAGCAAATTTGATCACATACACAAGTATACATCGATCACATAAGTATAAACGCAAATTGTAGCTGAGCTGTTGAAGGAAATAGCACACTTAGATATATAAATATAGTCAAAATGTATACAAAACTCATGGAATATGAAATCCATGACATCAAATGTTCCATACAAATATGAAATATCAAAGATTCAAAACAATAACTACAAGTCTATGGCATAGAGGAGCCAACATCCTTCCTACGAAAGCGTCTAAGGGTCCTGGATGATGTAGGAACTGTAGCCATAGTCTCTGCCTGTGTCTCCATGCCACTCTCACCAACACTAGCTGTGTCTGCTTGTGCTCTAGCCTCCTCTGCCATGGCTACAGCCTCAGCCTCTCTATCTGCCTGGTCCACCCAATCAAGGTCCTCGTCACTAAAGACTGGAGTTGTAGCCTTAGTGATCCACTCAGACTCTAAATCAACCTCCTCTAGCTTGATTGGGGTGGAATCATGGTAAAAAATATGCCTGTGTTTGAGACGAAGGTTGTAATGAACATATACTAGATCATTCAACCTCTCCACGGATAGTCTATTGCGCTTCTTGGAGTGTATGTGCTCAAACATACTCCAGTTGCGCTCACAACTAGAAGAATTGCATGGCTGGCCCAATACACAAATGGCAATATTTTGAAGGTTTGGTGTTTTAGCACCAAACATATGCCACCATCTATCTGAGGTGAGATAAAGAAACAATATCAATCTCTTTTCCAACTTGAAGTTTCAAGTTCAACATTTAATAATAAATTGTAATATAAAAAGAGGAAAATTATACCTTTAAATATATTTTTACTTGACTGTAATGTCATCTATCTTTGCACAATTGACGTGCAAAGAGTTCTCCTTATGCTTTAGTAAAGGCGTTTATCTTGTGGACTATCTGTGCAGTAACAACAGGTAGCATCTGCTACTATCACCTAGTAGAGCCCACTAAGAACCTCATTATTTGAGTGGAAATCACAACGGAATTGGAAAGCCAGATTTAGGAAATATGCGGCTGCATGGAGGGGCCTAGAAGTGGGTGGTGCCATCTCCTATCAACGATCTCCCAAATGGGACGATACTTATCCTCAACTCCCCCATAGACAGATCTAATGGCCTCTTTGGCCCTATCCATGTCCTCATATATGTAGCCTATTGCGGGCTTATCCCCATCAACAACTCGTAGAAGAACTGCAAACATTAACTTAAGTGTGAACGAAAATAAACAAATAAAAGTAAAATATGAATAAAGATTAAAACATAATGTAGAATTAAATTTTACCTTCACAATCTCCTCCACTGGTGCCCAAAACCCTGGCTCATAAAAAATGCAATTTGTCACATCAATCCTTGTACTGATCGTAGCAAAGGATCAAGAAGTCCACTCCTCATCAACAAACATACACCTCAAAGCTGCCTTTGATCAAATCAAGGATTGTAATGTGATAAAATTAGGGGCAAATCTAGTGATGCCAGGACGAGTCAACTCCCTCAACCTCATGTATTGCCTCATTAGGCTAAGGACCCATGTGTGACTGTATACAAATTTGCAAATGTTTTTGGCCGCATCCACACATGTTTTGATCCATAGAAGCTTGCCAAGATCCTCCAATATGAGGTCAAGGCAATGGGCGGCACATGGAGTCCAAAATATAGTTGGGTGCCTCTTCATCAATAGTCTACCAGCAGCAACATAATTTGCTGCATTATCGGTCACCACTTGAACCACATTTTGTTCACCCACCTCAACTATGACCTCCTCTATAGCCTGGCAAAGGTATTTGGCATTTTTGACATGGGTGGAAGCATCAATGGACTTGATGAACATGGTGTCACCTGAAAAAGAAGTAAACACAATTATTCAATAAATTAAAAAAACATAAATCAGCCATATTAATCACTAAATCAAATTCAAATTTCAAATTATTCAATGCATCGAGGGAAGTACAATTACTTGCGGAGGAAACTAGAAAATTGAGTAGCATCCTATTTCTCCTATCGGTCCAACCATCAGTCATGATGGTGCAACCATTCTTGCTCCATTACAAGCGCTGCTCCTCTATTTGGGCTTTTACATCACCCACCTTTTGACTCAAAAGTGGGCCCTCTAATTCATCTTCGCTAGGGGCTTGGAACCTTGCCCCACATATAGTTATGGCATCAACCATATTTTGCCAAAAGGGAGACCTCAAACATGTCATAAATAAATTAATAAGATAGATAAGTATTGTAAAATGAAAAGTTTAACTTTAAATTTGAATTCGACAATGACATACATCTAGATTCTAAATATAAAAATTCATGAGACAAAGATATTAAGAATCAATTATCAAACTATAAATTTTAAAACAATTAAACAAAAAAGAATTACCTCGCTACATGGAAGGGAATGGTGTAATAGTACGAGAACTTTGCAATTGATTTCTTGGTTGCATCATGTGCCTCTTTGTTCCAACCCATGCTCTCAAGTGATGGTTGGGAACTAGGAGTAGTGCGTGGTTAAAAAATGAATCCATCATAGATTTACAAACTCTAAGATCAATGCTAACACTACCACTACCACTAGCACTAGCGGTAGCACTAGCACCAACAGTAGCACCAACACTAGCAAAAGCACTAGCACAAGCACTAGCACTAGGATGGTATGGAGGCATGGAAGAAGCATCTCCAACACCACCAATGCTCGCCAACTCCTCCCTTTGCTTCTTGTTCATTTCTTTTTGCAATTCAAATGTTTCTAATTGCATTTGCAGTTCATGAATAGCCTCAGGAGGTGCAAGAGGGCAGCCCACTACATTATGGATGGGTATGCATGCAATATGGTATTTCACTCTGTTTATGCCTATATGAAAAAAGTGTTTTGCAATATTTACATTTGGCCTCTCCTTTTTTCTGCCCGGGAAAGATTTCAGCATGTTTCCAAGTAGGGTCTTTTTTGGTTGGGGTTTAAGACATAGTGAAAAACATGGTTTGAATTGCAAATGAAGGCTGCTGCAATAACAAGTAGGGTTTCTAAATTTATTCAACTTGCAAGTAAGGTTTGTAAAAAAAGAAATGCGAACTCAAAAAAACAATGAAATTTTTGCTTAAAAAAAACCAAAAAAACCAAATAAAATCAAGTTTACCTCTTAGATTAGGCTTGAAATGAAATGCAAACTCCTTCCAATCGCTAGTAAAGAGCTCTCAATGCACCTCCTTGCTGGTATGAAGCTTCCCGAATGCAATCTGATGATGGATTTGTCTTCTACCTCTTGCTGGTTGCCCTACAATGCTCTTTTTTTTTCTCTCACAACTCTCTTTTCTCCTCCTATTTTGCCAAGTAAATGAAATGAAGTTGCTTTTAGGGCTAGGGAGAAGATATAAGTAAAAAAAAAACAAATTTGACTTTTGTTTTTGCTTTTTACTCTCTACTCTGCCGGTTGAGTTTAGCGAGTCTAGTGAGTCCAACTTGGACTCGTACGAACTTTGCCGAGTTTGAGTCCGAGCCCCCCAAACTCGACTGGGGTGATTCGACTTGGGACTTGCCTGGACTTGGCGAGTCCTAGAGACTCTCGTTACAATGCTTAAAACAAACAAGTACAAAGATAAGAGATACAACTTCTAGTTGTCCTTCTTAGCTGTCAAGTCTTTCACTTTGGTTTTCAACTGAAATTCTTCTTCTTTGAGTCACTTCAACACTCAAACATGCATCCAATCTTGCAATTTTCCCTCTTGATGTCCTTAAATAGTTGCTAACCATGCAAAATGAAAGGTCCCCTTGCTTTGGTTGATGAAGAGACATTGCGAGACATTTCGTCTTCCTTAGGAAATGAAGAAACAAAGTGGGATGTTTCATCTTCTCTAGATTCTTGAGGATCAGTGTGTGCAATTTTCCGAAGTTGCCGAAATTCACTCATTCCAGTTTTTATCAATTGTCTTATTCCATTTTCATGAATGAAGTATGTTTTTGACAAGGAACAAAGACTACCATCTAAGCTTTGTCAATGGCCAACATTAATAGGTTTGCAAACCATTGCTATAATTCTTATTTGTTTTATTCTACTTAGAGCTTAGTTTGCTATCTTTATCTACACTTATGTATGAAGCAACTGCTTTTCCAAAGTGTTAAGTTTTCACTTTGGCAGTTTTCAAAGTTACAGGAGATGTCGAAGCCCTTGAAGGAAGAGATAATTGGAAACTAATCTTAGATTAGTGTGATTATTTCATTCATGGGATAAGTGGATTCGTTTGTCATGAGATTGTGCCATTGCCCTAAGGGGTGAAATGTTTTGAACAATCAATATAATTTAAGGTAAAAAGGGGGGCTAATTCACCTAGGAAGCGTGTTGGTTGAGATAATACCTGAAAATTCAGTTGTGGAGATTGGTGTCTCTAGTGAGTTGGTTCCTTCAAATATTGTAATTGGGAATTAGTGTTTCCATTGTGTTGGTGCCTACAAAGAAGATTTGTAAGAGAAGTTATATTTTGTTGTGATTGGATTTGGACGGTAGATCCAAGCAGTCCTTCTCCGTGGTTTTTTCGGAAAGGGTTTCCACGTAAATCTTGTGTTCCTAATTGTGTGCATATTGTGTGGTGATGAGCACACAGTTATACTGAGAGGGGGGGTGAATCAATATAACAATAGTTTTTTTCTTATCAAAACTTAATTACTAAGTTATTGATTCGCCACCTGTAGCCTCTGGATACGATTTGATTCATACCAGATACAAAATTTAGGTACGGTACGTTGGAAATTCAACCAAGATTCAAAATTCGCTCTGCGGATTCGAGTTGGATTCGATTCGCCACTGGGGATTCGACCAGGATACGACAAGAGGAATCCACGACAAATCCGCGACGAATCCAGACGTGAAAACGCCCAAGCCGCAGAAAAAGTTCATTTTTTAGCATTTTTAATCATTTTTTTGACCAACAATTGACTTCTAAGTAATTTAATATTCATTCCAACCCTAATTTTTGCCTCCAAACATGCTAAATAGGTAAAAACAATCTCATTTAACAATTTGTGAATGAAAAACAAGTTTTTTTGCCTCCATTTCTGAACTTTCTCTCTTGCTTGCACAAGCTTGAATAGACTTGAAGGCTGATTGTTGGTTGTTCAAAGTTGATTGCTGTGCTATTCCTAAGCACTTGCAAGTGTCCGTTCGTTGCCACGAAGATCGTAGAGCAAGATTTGTTCAAAAGAGGTAGGTTTCTTTGAATTTTTTTGATCGTTTTCTTACATTTTTTTTAACAAATGAACTATTTTGTTTTGTTTTTATTGTTTTGTTGATTGTTCTCATTCTTTGAAGTTTTTTAGTTTCAAATTTCAATACCAAAATTATTTCAATCTATTGTGCCTTAGGTATTACAATGGCATCCGCTTTTAACTCCTCAGGCCAATCTCGTTTCAAAATAAATGCAACCTCTCCCCTTTGGAAATATGTAGAAATGGTTCAACAATGTCCAGGTGGTGGAGTATTTATTTGGATTTGTAGTCATTGCAATGTTCGATATACGAGCTCATACAGTCGAGTGAAAGCCCAATTGTGTAGGATCCCTGATAATGGCATCAAACCTTGTCCAGGGGCCTCGAGGAAGGTGATAGCTGGCCTTCCGGATAGCCATGATTAATTGAAATATATTGCTGGGCAGAAAAAGTAGAGCAAAAGGCGGTAGTCTTAAAACAAAGCCATCCTTTGAAGGATCTCGATCCATGAAACCCTACACCCGCAGAAGCTACCCTCTTATCTTCCACCTATAGAAGCCATCATTTTTGAACATCCTCTAAGGCAAGCCGTTGCCCTCATCCAAATAAAAGATCTAAAGGACGTTGGAAGCTTCATTTCAGAATGAGGCAAGAGAATTCTGATCAAGACACTTAGCAAGATAATATGTCTATACCATTGGATTGGCATTTAATGTTGTTTGTTCACCATATTGGCAAAAAATGGTGAAATCTATTAATGAGGCTCCAAAGGGGTATAAGGGCCCAGGTTTTGAGAAGGTGTGTTGCACCTTATTGGAGAAAGAGGTGAAACATGTAGCAGACTCTTTGAAGCCCATAAGGGATTCATGGATTGAAACAGGGGTGACCATCATTTCTGATGGATGGAAAGATGCAAAAAATCGCCCATTGATCAATGTTATTGCCGTGTCCCCTAAAGGGGCAATGTTTTGAGAGTAGTGGATTGTGAGGGATAGGTGAAAGATGGTCCATTTATTGCTAACATCCTTTGCCAAGCTATTGAAGAAGTGGGCCATCAAAATGTTGTGCAAGTTGTAACCGACAATGCCAAAAATTGTAGGGCTGTTGGGTTATTGGTTGAGGAGAAGTATCCACACATTTTTGGACACCGTGCTGTCCTCCCTCTATCTAATGCTATAAAAAATTGGATCAAAATTAATTAAGATCAAGCAGTTGTAATATATAACTAAGAGTGAACATCAAATGTTTGTCATAGCATACATACTGACACAAAGGAATAGTTAGACAATTCTCAAAGTGGAATTGTTGAAGGTAAGACAATTCTCAAATATTTTGTTTTTGTTTTTTTTAACTAATTTTTAAATTTTGATTTTGTAAATTTAAACTACATTTTAATTTTTATTATGATTTCCAAACAGGTTGCTGAGATTTGTTTTGCCTCCAACACAATTGTGTTGAGACGACTTATAAAGGTTCGTGAGGCACTTTGTGTCATGGTAATCAACCCTAATTGGGCCATATGGAGGCAATCTAGCAGTGAAAGGGCAAATAGGGTCAAGCAAAGGATCCTAGATGATTGTTGGTGGGATCGTGTTGAGTACCTGGTCAGTTTTGCTGAGCCTATATTGAGCATGATTCGTTACACAGACATGGATAGACCTTGTTTGGGAGAAGTATATGATGGTATCGACTCAATGATTGAGAAGATGAAAACCATCATCAATGCAAAAGACGAAGATCCTGAAGAAAAGTTCTTCAAAGAGCTACAGGAAATCATGGTTGATAGGGTTGTTTGAACCAGCATGGATTTTTCTTTCTTTTCTTCTTCGTTCTTCTTTCTCCATATTTTTGAATTTTCCTCGTTTTGTTTGATTACTGTTTCTTCCTTCTTACTTTGTTTGGGATGTTCCACAAAGCTACTTCTACAAAATTTTTCTTTATGCTCAAAATTGTTGCACTTGTAACATATAATGTTATAATCCATAAGAGGAGCTAAAGAGTTGAAATTTTTGTTCATGAACCCATGACTTTTTTTTTGTTCCATGCTCCATAATTCAGTGCTTTATGCCTAAAGGTATTTCGTGCATGCATTCTACAATCTATTGCTTTATGACCAAATTGACTGCAGGAAAAACAATAAACAAAGGAGTGATAGAACTGGAATGTACACCCCTGTTTTTTTTTTGGAAATATCTCTGCTTGTTGTTTGTGCTAACAATGATGGTGCTTGAGTTTGGTTTCCAGTGTTGAGTATGTTTGCAATGTGTTTTCAGTTGCATACAAAATAGAGGAAGAGATTGCAATAACAAGTAAGCCAAATAACATTGCTTCCAATAGAACTTCAACAAGCATCAATTAATATTCATTTTCAGATCATAAACTGAGTGTTACAATATTTTATCAGACCTGATACAACGATGATACAGCAGCAAAAAGTTCCAGAGATAGCACCAAATCGTAGCAGACCTTAACCTTCAAACTCCTCACTTTTCTCCAACATCTAGGCTTCCTGCTTGCAGCGCCCAAAGTGCTGAAGCTATTTCCACGTATGCTGACCAAGAACATGGTTTTTAGGAGCAAGAGGGCGGCTCCCTTTGAAGTTTGATTTCCCCTTAGAAAATCACAACACCACCCAAAAAATATGAACAAGTACTCTTTGGAATTGCCTCACAATCAGCCTTTCATCAAGCCAATACCCAATTTGATAGATCGAACCATTGAGGAGCAATAAATAAAACTCAGATTCAAGCCCTAAGTTGATAACACCCAGAAGCTGTAAAATATCACTCCTAAACTCCTTAAAATCACACCAAAACTGAAGCCAAGCCAAAACACACCAAAAACTCCTAAAAATTCTGAATTTCTTCATGATTTTTTTCTCTGTAGATCAATCCTTGAAGCTCTTGTTAATTCTAACTGTGAATTCAAACCAATATCTGACTAGGGTAGATACTTCACCACTGAAATCAGCCCAACGATGGAGGGTTTTCGTCCTCACAACGCAGCCCAGACAAACTAGAGAAAATCCTACAACATATTAGTAAGTTGTCAAGTCTGGATAATAAAAAATGAGAGCTAGGCTTCATATTATAAGTTTAGGGAAAAAATGGACTCCAAAGATTTCTTAATTTCACTTTATGAAATGGGCACCCTTCTCCTCTTTAAAATTTTTAAACTTTTTAAAAAAACTTCATTTCCCCCAAAATGGCGTCCCACTTAGGATGTCCTTTTAAAATATTAAAACTTTTAAAATATTTCTCTTCTTTCTAGGCGTCCCAGCTCAAAGAGGGAAAATATTATTTAATTGCCTTTAAAACAACTTAAAGTTGTTCACTAGGCGCCTTGGTCCTATTTAAATGATCACTTTACCCCTTGATATAAGTTATAATATAACTTTATAATCCAACTTTATAAAATGCCTGAGTGGTCAAATAAAATAAATATTAAACTGCAACCTTTCGCTCTCCAACTGAAAACTAGATTAAAATGCTGTTGCAAGACCAAACCTGGGACCAACTTCCCCAAAGGTGACTTACTAAAAATAACACTGCTATAAATAGTAAGTGGGTGCCAAATGCTCAGAATTGAGCGAAACTGAAGACCAATGAGGAAATTGTGATCAACAGAAGATGGCAACACTGAAACCGACCACTGCTATAAATAGTAATCCCTCTAAAAACCCCAATTGAACATCAATGCTGGCAACTGAGTCCCCCTAACCCGATCAACTAGCCTACGGGAACTCTGGAATAGGCTAATTGAGTCTCCATACTGCTCAAGAGCGAGAAGGGGACATTACAAGAACCTAGGCATATGAGCTCGACTTGGTGGAAAAGGCTTCCTTAATATGTCATTCTTAGCTTTTGGAGGTATGATTGGCTTTTGGTTCTCCTTTTCACCTTTGATGGGAGTTTTAAGGACATCAACATACTTCTCTTAACTTAATTTCTTCGATGATTGAATTTTTTTAGAAATTTGTCCTTCTTCATAGCCAATAGCACTCCTGTCAAACATAGGCTTTTGAGATTTGATTATGTCATCCAATATTTTTGAACTCTTCTCGTTCTTCATGTTTTTGTTTAATTGAGCCGTTGTTCTCTCTAATTGTTTTCTTAGGGAAGCAATCTTGGATTCTAGCATCTCACAATTTTCTTCCTTTGTCTTCAATTGGTTTCTCATTTCCTCAACCCTTTTTGCTTCTTCTACTTGAACTTTCAGATCTATGATCAACTTCTTTTTTGTTTCAAGACTTTGTGATAATTTTTGTTTGGCTTCACTGTCATCTTAAAATTGTAATCTTTGTTTCAAATTTCTTTTCTTAAGCTTCTCGATCTCATTGTAGGCATAATGGAGTTCCTCCGTAAGGTCCACTTTTTCTTCAACTTCGCTATCCTCTTCTTCTAAATCTCTTTTTTTTTTCGTCTTGATCACCCTTTGCTTCCATCACCATGAAGAGTATTTCTTCTCTATTGTTAGCAATTTCTTTGTCGCTTCCTCCGATGAGCTATTATCTTCCTTGGAATAAAGACTCTTCTTGTACTTCTGGAAGTTCTTTTCATGTTGACCTTGTTTGAAACCGTTCTTATATTGTTGATATTTCCTTCCTTTCTTCTTGTAGTGATCCTCTTCATGATTGCTGCTTTCTCTCTTAACCCGTGGACACTTGGAAGCAAAATGACCTATTCTACCACAATCAAAACATTTAAATGGTAGCTTACCTTGGTACTTCTCGAATCCTTTCTTTAGCTTTCTCATGAAGTGAGCTTCTTCTTCATCCATTTCATTGTTTGAGCTATCACTTGGTTCATATAGTTTATTCATTCCCTTATTTGATGCTTTGAAGGCTGCCTCCCTTTAAGATGGTTTTTCTTCAATCCTCATTTCATAGGTAGTGAGAATCCCATGCAACTCATCCTTGGTTAGTTTGTGTAGATCTCTCATTTCTTCAATCATTGAAACCTTGGAATCAAATCTTAAAGGTAAAGACCTTAATACTTTCAACCTCTTCAACCATTTCACCAAGACCTTTTATTGTGTTCACGATCTCGTCAACATGAAGCAAATAGGAGCCTGTTTTTTCTTTTTCTATCATCTTAAGGCTTTCAAATTGTCTCCTATGGGTTTGAAGCTTTGCCTTCTTTACTTTTTCATCTCCTTCATAGATATTCTTCAACTTATCCTAGATCTCCTTTGCTGATTTGCAATGCATTATTTTTACAAACTCTTATTGAAATAATCGACACAAGATCACATTCATGGCTTTCAAATTGTTTTCACTCTACTTGTTTCTTGCCTGATCCGTTCAAGTAGTAGTAGAAGCTATATAGCCATTCACCACTGATTGCCAAATGTCAAACCCTAGAGCGCTCAAATAGGTTTGCATCCTTATGCTCCAAAAGGCATAGTTTGTTCCATCGAACAATGGTGCCCTGTTTGATGAGAATCCATATTATTCTCAACTAGTCATATGTGCTCTTTAGATTTTCCTTCTAGTGGTAGACTATCTCTGAAGGAACCCACTCTGAAACCAATTGATGAGCACACAATTACTCTTGAAATCGGAGGCGAGATGATATAACAACAATCTTTTACTTTACAAAACTTAATTAACCATAGCAATAGCACAAATGGCAAGATCTAGCAATTAAGAACACAAGACGAACACACGATTAATGTGGAAAACGTTTCAGGAAAAAACCACGGAAAAATATTGCTTATATGTAGATCTTGTAGACACCAACCTACTTCTTTTACAATTCTTCTTTTGTAGGCAGCAACCCACTGGAGACACCAATCCTTAGAATTGAGCACCAACTCAACAAGGGACACCAATCTCTTCTAATGAGAGGCAGCAACTTCCAAATGAACAATATGATAATTTTTTGAAGTTTCTTCTTAGATCTGCTCTAATTCACCTTCATAAATCTACTGATTATTTCATCAAAATCTGCCTTTAGAATCTTTGAAAATCCTTCATAAATTCTGCCATAAAGCTCTTATGAATTTGCTCATATGTCTCTTAAAATTTTGGTCACACTTTCAAAATTCTGTCCTTATATGCTTTGAAATCTGCTCCTTATAGGAATGATATTCAATGAATTGCTTGCTTTCAAATGGACTCCTTAATCTTTTAAAATGTCTTCACCAAAGGGGGCCACTTCATGAAGCAACATGTACTTTGCAAATGGGTGCAACACTTTGTTTTATATGCACCCTTTTACCCTGAAATGTCCCATTCCTAGCGTTTTCATGAGATTGTTAGAGTTAACATGTTTAGTCGTTCCCGCAGGCTAACAAAGTGTGGTTAGGGAACTATGGTGACCGTTTATCTAGTATGGTGTGAATGGAAGTTGTGTAACGACCTTTTCTGGAGTATTTTTGGTGTTTTCTCTCACACTATTTTTTAGTATTGTCAGTCTTGCTATTTTTGGCAGTGTCGATGGGTGCAGATGGCATCGACATTTAAATGTTTAATGGTCCAGTGCAATTATTTTAAAATAACATAATGTTATGAAAGCTAAATTAAAATATTTAACTTATGTTAAAAAGTGACTTTACGAAGGAGGCTATGGGAGATATAAGTGAAATTGAAAATATAAAATGTTATAACATAAAGTTGGACACCTAGGGAGGCATAAGGGTGGGGAAATATAATTTAAAATTAAATCTTTAATTTCCCTAGAAGGGGTCTTGGGGTTTTGGAGAGGCTGTATATGAGCATTTTGAGCTCATTCTTTCTTTATGCAAGATGAAGCTATTGAATTTGGTTCTGATTCTTGGAGGAGAGCTTTCTTCTCAGGGTTTGTGAGGACGAAATCCCTTGCAAACAACATTCTCTATGCTGTTGAGAGACATTGTCTGGAGAATATCTTGGTGGTTTAATTTAGAGATCACAATTGGGCTTCATTGGAGATCATTGCTTCATTACCTTTAGTCACAGAGCTTGTTATTGTAGAGGTTACTCAGTGAAACTGATTGGAGGAGTTATTTCTGAGGATTATTGATTGTATCAGCCTCATTGTTGGACGTACCAATTGCATTTGTTGGACGTACCACTTCAAGGAGGGATGTGAGGGTTGGTACCTGAGGTCGCCTAGGGTTTTGGAGCATTCATTGAAGGGTTTGTGGTGGCTAGGGCTGAGGAACACTCAACAACCTCGAGGACTACAGAGACTACATTCTGCAAGGTTAAATCAGTCTTTTCATGGCTTCCAATCTGTTGGTTTCTATTACAACACCCTGACAAAATTGCAAACATTTTTTGGGTATATTGGATTTAGATATTAGATGGTAGTTTATGAATTGGGTTGTTGCTTTAATCAAGAAAATCTCAATATTCTGATTGTAATAAAATTTTGGAAATTTCTAGCTAGTTGTAGCATTGAAAAAAGTGAAATTTCTGATTATTCCTTTGCCGCAAGTTTTTTGTTTTCTTCACTTTATTTATGTTCAAAAGCATTCAAAAACATCATCAAAACACAAACAAATCATCTATCGAAAATAGAAAACAAAGGAAAATAGGGCTGCATATTACAGTGGTATCAGAGCAGTGTATCTTGCCATCCTGAAGGGGTTAATGACATAAATTTTCATGAGTCAAGGAAACATTGAATACATCACTTACAAGAGAGGAAGATATAGGGGAGCTGAGAATTTATTTTTGATTCAGGATCCAAAGAAGAGGTAGAAATGGGTGACAGAGATAGGGATAACAAGGGTAACGAGGAACCAAGTACCCATGATATGCTTAATGATATGATGAATGGGTAGTGTGAGTTTCAACAAGGGTTACAACAGACCTTGGCACAAATGACAACATTATTGACACAAAATGTGATAGGGAACAACAACAATAATAATGGCAACAATGGGGGAAACAACAATGGCAACAATGGCAATAATAATAGAAATAATGGACATTCTGTGAACAACAGACCTGCTGGTCAGCGTACTAGGACAACTTCTTCTAGGCCTCTTATGACTACCTTTCCACCTAGAGTCCAACCCCAAGTGGGAAATGAACCCACCTTCAATGATTTACAGGATGAGTTCTTACAAGATTGGAGGGATTCAAATCAGGAGATCCATGTAGTGATGTCTTTCAAAGATTATTGTGACCTTAGAATGAAGCACAAACCTCACAGGGGTGGACGAGCGCATAACCATGATCTACAGAGGAAAGTTGGGAAGCTCACAGTTCCATTTTATGATGGCACAAGGAAGACTATTGCAAGGGCTTGGTTGCAAAAGTTAGACACCTATTTTCAGCTTAATCCTATGCCAGAAGATGAGGCCATCAAATATGCTGCTATTCATTTGGATGGGATTGCTCATGAGTGGTGGCATCATGGGATGATTACCATGGGGCATGATCAAATTGATACATATGCAGAGTTCACAGAGAGGTTGAT
>VDFB02026320.1:74984054-75202804 GCA_007258455.2 Sequoia sempervirens
TCCCCAAGGAATTCGAACTTGAAACCCTAAAGCTTCTTGCTCAGATCAAAGTTGATCAATTTCAATTCACAATAATCACATAATGGCTCGATTTCCAATGCAACTGCTTAATAACCTCAAAAGTGCGATTTCCTCAATAATAGGGTTTTCATTAAAAATTCGCACTTTTCATTATTTTATTATTTCCATAGTTCTTAGCCAAATTTTTATAATAAAATATAATCACGAATTGGCCCCTTCCTGATGATGGGCGACCCCTCAGCTTGAATCACTTAAGTTATAATTTAATATTATAACTTTATATTATAATCTTCAAATAATTAATATTTAATCAATACAATTAAATATTAATATTTCTCTCGTTACTCATCCGATGACTGATCCGTCTGAAACTGACGAACACTGAAGTGATTCTGAATGCTGCCAAATCCATACTGCTAAAAATAGCAGGGGTCCCACGCTGACTGCCAAAAACTGCTAAAAATAGCAACTTCTGCAAGAAGTCTCCGATCGAGCCCAAACGAAAGCCTACTGATCAAACTCTGCCAACTGAAGCTGAGCCAAGCTCCAAAGTGACCCTCTATCCAATCTATCAGCCTACGAGGGTCGTGTGATAGGCTAATCCTGTACTCCGAGAGATGTCACTAAGAAGGGGACATGACAGTTGAAGCCATCTCCAACAAGATTTCCAAAATTCTGAACAGAAAAGGCATCAACATATGCTTTGAACCGCCTAAGAAATTTAGAAATTTGATTATTTCCTGAAGGATCAAAGAGAACTGCTTCCTAACTCTAGAATCCATAAAATTGAATACTCATGTGGAACTGCCTATACGAATGAAACATGTTTCTCTATTAGCACTAGGATCAAGAAAAATAGTGTGGACATCAAACAAGAATGAATTAGCAAATTTGTACTAACAAAGCATTTGTTTTGAAGCCACCAAGTTCCTAGTGAAAGAAGAAAATTGTTGCAAGAGAAAATTAAGAAAATTATTGAAATTTAAGAAGCATCCACATAATCATAATAGAAATATGGGGTGATGTTTCAGCTACTCTTGACAACCTATCATAAACTCCCTTAAGCATAATAATAGTAGTCCAATGAGATTTATAATTTAGCAAAAATTTCTTTTAACCTTTGTTTTCATTTTGTCATGTGACTGAGACATCCAATTTCTAGCCTTATGTGGGCCTCCTCCTTTCCCAATGACTTGTCTCCCCATACATCATTTTCCCACCTATCCTACCAGCAGCTTTCCAGCCTAGACCTCTTTCCTGCAAATTTTCATTATAGACAACTCATATCGTTGTTAAGTTTTAATTGTGTTACCATCTTCTTAGGCAACCTTTTATCCATTGTTATCTCCCTAGTTGATTTCTTGCATTAATTGTTATCTCCCACCTTAGTTAATGTTTGGCTTCCATGTTTCACTGGCTCACCTCCCCATGGCATGACATGCACTATTTATTGAGCTATTCTTCCAATCCTTGTATAATTTTTTCTCATCATGATGATGGATCACAAAGTGTGTAATAAATTGTTCAATAAAAACACATTTTTTTCCAAAATATTTTTGCTCAATTAGAATGAGCTCAACTGCCTTGAGAAAGCTGTTCTTATTAAACACGAAGGATCAAAAGGATTCCCATCAGTAACTGCAAACAATCAGCTCCTATTTACTCAGAATGATTGGTTGGAATGACATTAATATATTAGAGATTAGAAGTTAGAACAGATCAATTATTCTATCATATACTTCCCAATATGCAGGGAAAGAGCTAAGAACAGAACTAGGAATGTAACATCAATGCACACAATTCCTATCATATTGAAAGATAACTCAAACAATGAAATGAATTTCTGATAGTGTCAGAAAGAAGGCATTCTATGAATTTTTCGATGCTAATTTGTTTGTCATTTGAGGAAAGAATATCCCTTACCAGATGATGGTTCAAAACCTATGCACCATTAAGTATGGAAACTACCAAGTGTACTACCAAAGCTATAAAAAAAGGAAAAAAGAAAATATAACCTTCCTAGTGAAATCAATCTTAGATCTTGATAATAAAAGAGTTCAGCAAGTGTTTCTTCAATAAAACTAAAAAGTAATGCTGCACACATACCTAATTTCTTTCGATGTGGCAAAGATGGTCCAGGTTGCAACAAGGCATCCAACTGGTTAATGAAAGTATTAGAGACACTGCAACACAACTAATAAATAACAACATCAGACATGCTAAAGTTTTCCATTTAAATCATTGCATAAGGTATTTTCAAGAGAATAAAGCGTTAAATGCATTTCACTCAAAATTTAGCTATAAGAACATTTGAAGTAATAAATCAGTTAGCTCAAAGTGTGACATTGCATGTTTCCTTTGTACATAATCTTTGGTGTATGTCATAAATGTAATAGTAATATTTTATATTATTATTACTTATATACAATAGAAGTTAAACACATCATCTTGAAGATGAACTGAATGGTCATTTCATGTTGATAAATATGTACTCTGTAGCATATTTGAGGTTGATGAGAATTTGGTTTCACTAGACTTTTATTTTCAAATTCACTTGTGGCTCATTTCTTGGCTAACATTGGTATCAGGGTGTAATGTCCCACCCCAATCTGAGTTTTGTCTTTGCGATTTGCTACATTAATTTTTCAGTTTTGCTCAAGGGACATTTTGTCAAACATATTGCATGCAAACTTGGAACCACATTTGTTTGATTACACACAGGTCTGATAATCAGTTCTACCCTTCCTTCTTCCACATTAAGGATTGATAAACATATCGCAGCTACTCAGAAATACATTACAGCCCCATACATGCTCAGAATGATCAATAATTAATGAGTAAGATATAGCAATCATACAAAGCAATGAGTTACACAGTAACAAGTGCATTCAAAGGGTTATGAGCTTCAATTATGACTGATTTGCAATATATAACTACTCAGAATTTAATATCAGACTTGCATGTCCTCAGAATAGTTAACTTAATGCAGATTAGGATATCTAATACCACTGTGGAGCTACAGCAATATACTTTGAGAATTATTTGTAACAGAAATGACTCCTACAGTGCTCAGATTGGCATTTACATTGAATATTTAAGGATTACAAACTCAGATTTATAGCAGCACTTTGAAGGTTAATGCAAACAGTAAAGAGTTCTCCTTTTGCATACAAACTGAGCAATATCAAAGCCAACTACGAGGCAAGACTACACCCTCACAGTGTGCACAGCACAATTGAAACAACAGTAATAACTTTCAGACCTGAAACTACATAGAACAGTGCTTAAATCTTAAAAGACCCAACCTGGTTTGATGCACTAGGGTCTTTCCAGCAGTAGATGACTCAAGGCGGCCTAACTCCCGGAATATGGCAGCAATTTACCTTCAGCACTGCCCAGAATTCACACGCCTAGCTTCAGAATATGGCTATTGCTGATGAAAGGAGTTCTCACGCCCAGGTCTGCAATCAGTAATCTCCATGTGCCAAGAATAATGTGCTCTAACAGCAATAAATAAACCACCAATGATTGTTCCTTGAATGATATGCAATCTTCTCTTCAAACTCTTATAGAATTCTGAAGATAATCACTTTTGATTTGCTGAGAATAAACCCCTTGGAAACTTCTATGATTTCTTCTCCAATGAAGCACAAATGTGACCTCTGTGTGAAGCCACCAATTAGCAAACCTTTGATGATCTTTCACACCCTCGGAAAGCACGAATCAAGAAGAAGCTACGCTCTCCAAGATCGTTGTAGCTGAAAACCCTAGTTCTCCACCTCCAAAATGCAAAGCACAAAGCCAATTGATAAAATGATCAAGAATAATGAATGAAATGAAATACAAATGCCCTTTTATAATGTTCAATTTGCATTTGCCTTCATCTCATATAATTTACTTTAATTTCATCTCCTTTTCCCTCCTTTTTGGTGCACAACATTAAAATATAAAGTATACTTTATTAACCACTTATATCTCCCCTTTTTAATAGCACTTAAGTTCTTAACACTTATTATAAAAGTATACTTAAAAATCATTAAAATACCTTTTTAATAAAATCCTGGTCTCCCTTTATATTCTTTAATAATGACTTTATTATTGACTTTACAATCATTAAATATCCCTTTCGTAATAAAGTCAATAAAACATTTAATGTAGTGCACTTTATAATAATAATTAATTATTATTAAAGCATCACTTTAATAATAATTAAAACTTCATAACTCCAATATTAAACCTCATAAATGAATTTCGTCTGTGCCAAGAGGTAGCCCACTGTATTCTCTGTCCATCTAGATGCCTTACTAAAAATAGTAAGGTGGGTCTCTAACATCCAACTGACTTACTATAAATAGTAAGTGTATACACATAAGGCCAGAAACCCCTGAATAACAATGCCTCGAAACATACCAAAGATCTAGAGATGAAAACACTGTCAACTACCACCTGAAGAGCTCATTATCACCCAAACTGGACCCTCAAATCCACAACACTAGCCTACGAGGGTCAAATGATAGGCTAATCTTACCAACTCTGATGCTCACAAAAAAGGGGACATTATAGTCTGCCCTCCCTGAAATTGCTTGTCCCCAAGCAATCTCCACTGCAAAGAAACTCCACTCCACCGGAGGTCCAAAGGAAGAACTATAAAATGTCCCACACATCTCTAACCAACTCTCGCAACACCAGCATAATTACAACTACGCAAGGATAAACATCATATCGACTATCTGACTCATGCGCACCAAAATTGTGCATCATAATCAAAACATGTACAAGTAAATCAAAGATGAAACTATACCCTCTCTGCACACTGTACATGTGTAAATCACCAGTAAGCTCCGTCTGGAATCCTGGTGCATCAGAAGGATCCCAAACTCTGCGATCAATGCTCAGCTGAATGTCAGGATCCCAAATTACTCTGTAAAATGCCCAACTACTTTTCCACAGCGCCCACTGGATAGAGACTGGCCCATGCTCAGAACTACTATGAACAACAACCACAACGTAGAGCAATCTACCAAACAAAAAAATCCTTGGATCCCATAACCGAAATGGAAGTCTGCCATGCATATCATCCACTAACCTCCACCGCGCTACTCTGATATAATCTTCACCATGCTGGGAATGGTGTAGCAACTCTCCAAGATCCAACCGAACTAACGTGCCAAACTGGTCACCACCTGGATCCCAATGCAACCGAAACTCACATCCATCAATCATGAAGAGGTAAATATATCTCGAAGTGTCTAAACCACAATATCCCCCTTCATCCTCTGCGAAACTCCTACGGATGTGTTGACTATCCCACATAGGTGCTGGAAGACATGAAACTGCTCCTCCCAAGTCAAGGGATAAATAAAACTCTCCTCCACCACCGCTGTAAGGACTACACACGCCATCATGCCTACTACCAATGCAACCTCTCCGGAGACATGTCTCTAATGGAGATTTCTGAGACAAAGAAGTTGCAAACTCTGCCTGGTGCACCTCAACATGAAGGTAATATGAACTCTGACCCTGCAAGTAAGCCTTTGAAAACAACTGAGTCAGACATTTGCAATCTTTAGTTCCATCTTTTGAAGATGGCAACACTTCATCCCACAAAGGACGATAGGAATCCCGAGCCAATCCACACCTACGCCTCATCAAGTCATCAAAGTGTGGACTAAAGGAGAAGTGATGAGCACTCCTCACTATGCAGTCAAGATAAAATGCTCCTATCTTTGTCAATGGTTGACCGTCATAGTTATGGGGAACACACTCCTCATCACTCTCATCACTGGAATCAGAAAGTGGCTCATGTCTCTAATCCCGAACAGCTAATTGGCTACCAAGTCTCTCCGCGTACCCAATAGCATACTCCCTATCATGAAACAACTGGAGATATTTTGACTTTATCTCCTCCAAAGCACTCCGGATGAACCGCAAATCACGAATGTGAATGTGAGTACTAGTCGAGACCCCATACTGTCTCTCCTGAAATTCTGCTCTCCAAAGTTGGTACTCAACATACTTATGTGTGTAGTCAAAGCAAGATAAGGTTGAATCAACCATCTCTCTTGTAACCTTCAACTGATCTCTCCATCACTGTGGCTCAATAAACTATCAATCAAGATCAGCTGGATGGGATATAATCTCTGATTTGCTTCTAGGAGAGGGAAACAAATCAACATGAGAACCAACCTCCCAACGAGATGATACTCTACATAGCTCCTGTGAAGAAGATAGAGTAGCGTCATAATTTGTCACACAACTCTCTGGAGAATCTACCACTACATCACATGAGCTATCAACCACCTACTCTGCATCACCTGTAATGGGACTATCCTTAGGAACACCAGGTGTAACGCATTGTCCCCTGCTAATCTCATCCAAGGCACTCATCCCATCTGTGTCACCTACACCTGATAATGAAATGGATGTTGCCACATCCTCAATATACTCAATACCACAACCCGTGGATGTATGCTCATCACCAATAACTGTCATAGATGTCTAAACTGTATCTGTAGATGGTGAAGACTGCGCCAAGCTCAAATTCGCGGTAAGCTCATCAATCTGTGATTGTGACTCTTGAAGGGCCAACGTGTGCTCTTCAACGAGTCCATGGTAACCTCAAGCTCATAAGTGAGCTCCTCAACCTCCTCCTCTTTCCCTTTAAGAGCATCATAGCAGATCCCATCCCACTCGAGAAGATAATCTCTGTCAGCTAATAACTATAGGTAATTATGTTTCATTATCCCAAATGCTTCTTGAACTACATGAAACTCTGGAAGGGAGAATCCACTATCACAGTGCTCATCTGTCATGGGAGTACTCCAACCATAAGTTGCCAACATCTGATGAGCAACATCAAAATGTTCTAAAGCTGTAGCAATCATACTGTCATTAACCTTCAATTACCCTACCAAATGATGATACCCCTATAACAAATCATCTCCACACAAATTTCCTGATTTATAATCAGCACTATGATAAGAGGCTGAATCATTCTATAAACCACCTTTATGTGTGCAATCAACTTTGCACACATCATCAACAAAGGTACTATTGTTATGTACCTCATAGGATGGACCAACTGACATGTTAGAAGCTGCTGATTTGATATTATCATTGCACACTTCTTCCAACGTAGACGCATGTCCATCCAAAGAGCTATCCTCAGACCCATCATCAATAAGTGAATTTTCTGATTTATTTGCCAAGGTCTGATTTGCAAAATCCAACTTGTTGTGGCACGAATCCTCAACACACAATGCATCAGAAATACCCGAATCTTGAGTATTAGCATTAGACGACTCCACACAACCACCATTTTCACGTGTAATGGCCATTATCTCATGTTGATGCAAAGATATCAGACTGCTGTCACAACAATCAGAAGAGCTATGGCTTGTATTCTCCTTAAATTCCTCATGTTTGACACTCATATCTTGCATGTCAACATTGGGAGAACTTTCCACATCATTTTCCTCATGTGCCACAACATCTTTTACATGGTTATGCTCAGTAGTATGGCTGCTGTTGCAAAAATCAGAATTGTTATCAGGGCTGATAACAACTCCTTGAACGTTGTGAGTATCATTATGGGGTTCCACCATACCATTATCATGTTGTAAAATTTTCTTATCAACAACCACTTCAGTTTTAACCTGTGTTCCACGGCCTTTTGGGGACGGGGACGGGGGGACGGTTGGGGACACGTTTCCGGGACGTTTCCTAGGGGACCATTTTTAGGGGACGGTAGGGGACGGCGACATACAAAATACATATATATATATGATTTTTTCAAAATTTATTAATATATTATAGACAGTTAGAGGGAAAGAGAGATATATGTCAATAAATTAATAATTGATAACAACAATATCAATATATAAATAAATCGCGAGAGTAGTAGTATAACAACATAATAAATGTCATTAAAGCATTATAAAATTTATCATAGCAATATCAAACATCAATAAAACCATGGTCTATCAATATCCAAATGTTTCAAACATGCATCCAAAAGTCTCAAAGTTCAAACATGAAAATCAAAATACTAAATACATTGTCCAACAATCTATGAAATTAAGCCTCATTCGGGCTATGAATATCAAAAGACTCAGAACTATCTAAGTCACTATCATCCTCTGGCAAGAGTGGATCATCCAATGGTAGCCCAACCAATCCTGGTTGCACCTCATCCTCATCAATTTTCCTAACGTCCTCAAGATCAACACCCCGTCGTGCTACTAGAGTCTGCCACTACTCAGTAGTATGTCGGTCCTGAAGTCTTAAGGCACTATGAACTACAACTAATTTCTCAGCTCGTTTTGAAGTAAGCTTGTTCCTCTTAATAGATTGGATGAAGCCATAGGTGGACCAATTCCTCTCTGCAACAGAGGAACTAGCAATCTGTGAGAGCAAACGAATGGCAAGTTGTTTCAAATCCGGTGTGTCCTTCCCATGAAATTTCCACCATCCAATGGGGTTGTTTTGTGCAATGGTGGCCCTATCTGTCCTAGCCTCTAGTTTGTTGAATGTAGGACCCTGAAGATCAGCAAACATAAGCCACTGCTCTCTAATAATGGTTGCCAACTCATTGGTATACATTTTACGAAGGGCTGCTGTAAGCCCCTCTATCACCTCGTCATCCTCAGAAGGAAGCATTTGGCCAAGTCTAGGTACATACCACTTCGGATTAAGAGCATAGACAAGCATATGAAGAGGGGTATTCATTGTGTTCCACCTCTTTGTCACAATAGGCCTAATATGGTCCTCATAAAAGCTCAACTCAGGTTCCTTTTGACGAATAGTTTGCTTCATTTGGTCAAGCATGCTATCAAAAGTCTCATATATCTCTCCCAAGCTAGGAGAGTCTGTATCTGCATACCGAATTACCCTCACAGCTGGTGATATGAAAGAGCAAATATTCCTACAAGCAACAAATTAAATATTAGAACTTCTAAAATACAAACTACAAAGTAAAACAAAGTGTAACAAATTCAAATTTTCAAAACCAATTTAAATTTTCAGATTTCTTACTTGATAGTGGCCCACCAAGTTTCATTAAGTACTCTATCTCTCACTTCCTTGCCTTCATTTGTCTTTGATAGAGTCCACCTTTTCCAATCTGCACAAACAACCATGGCTTGTAGAGCATCTTGGACCTCCAACATCCTCTCCAGCAAAATATAGTAGCTGGCATATCTAGTCTCAACTAGTTTGAGAAATTCTTTCTTTGAATAAGACCGGAATAGTGCATGTGAAGTGTGATGGTTACATACAAACATTTGTATGCTTCTAGCCTCTGCAACTGCTGCCCTCACCCAATCTATTTTTCCAATGTCTTTCAAAGTATTATTCAAAGCATGTACACAACATGGAGTCCAGAAAATATGTTTGTAAGCATTCTCAATCATCAAACCAGCTAGCTTACAAACACGAGCTGAATCTGTCACAACCTGCACAACATTAGAAGGCCCAACCTCCTCTACGGCCTCCCTCAAAATGCCAAACTGAAAATCAGCATCCTTACGCTTCCCAGAATAATCAACAGCTCGAAGAAAGTATGAACCAGCAGGGCATGTAACAATAACATTAATGAGTGGCCTATGTCGAATATCAGTCCACCCATCCATGACAATGGAACAACCAATCCTAAGCCATGTTTTCCTCATCTCCTCCATCAACAAGGTAGCTTTTGAATATTGTTTGTCAAGGAGGGAGGTACGCAATCTATGTTCTCCAGGGGGGGCATAAGAGGGTCCAACTATCAATATTTCTTTCACCATAGTTTTAAAATAAGGTGACCTTGCCAAATGAAATGGAAGAGCATGTGCATAAAAGAATTTGGCCATTGGATCATCAGCTTGCTCACGTTTTTGCACATTCATTAACCCCATGATTGAAGTTTTCTCACTTGCTTTCTTCTTCCCTCTATCACAACTCTCTGAAACTGATACATTGGAAGAGGCTTGCAAATCAGCTAATGGTCATTTTTTATTTTGAATGGTAATGATTTGGTCATCACTACATCCAGCCAACTTTGCAAATTGAAGCTGCTGCTCCAATGTTATTTTCTCACAAACTCTAACACCCTTTCCAGTGTCACCCACTAGATGGCCTCTAATCCTAGTATAGCTCCCATTGTAATTAGATTGACAAACATGACAAAGCCATTTCCTATTGCCCCCTGAATTTTTTTTCTTGTTGACAGTCACATCTGTGGCAAACTAACGCAATGGTTTGTTGCGGTTAAAAGGGTCTTTTGCAAACCTTTGAAGAGTGGGTACAAGGCATGCAAAATGGTCTGAAGAAGCAGGGGTTGGATTTTCAGAGGTAGAAGAAGGGTCTATTGGCATTCTTTGAACTTCATTTTCACTGTCACTACCCTCACCCTCATGACTATCACTGCCACTGCTATTCTTGCTCATTTTGAAATTTGTATGGCTTTTTTCTTTCTTTTTTTAAAGTATGAAGTTTGTATGCTGGTTGAAAATCTGAAAGTTTGTAAAAATGATACCAAACAATGAACCATTGAACATTGAAAACAGAAAATGAAAATTAAAAAGCAAAAATTAAAAATTAAGAAAAGCCTAAAGATAACGCAGAAGCAAAAATATTAATTAAATTTAATCTCAAACCTGGAAGTGGTATGTAATGTCCCCATTCTAGTCAGTTTCAGGAGCAGTGGAGTTAGCCTATTTCTTGGACCCCTATAGGCTAACAGGATTTGGTTAGGGGGTCAGTGGCCATTTTGGTGGGTATTTGTCATTCCCACTCCTTCACTTCAGTATTGGTTTCAGTGCAGGCATCTATAGCTCAGTGTTCGCCAACTTCTAACGGCACGGAAAAATACTGAGTTTGGAGGGAGTTATGAATATTTACGTTGTTAAGTTAATTATTTAACTTATTGGTATATTATAAAGTTGAATTGACTTTATAAAAGATTTAAAAAGCCACTTAAATATATTAAATTGATGACTTAAGACTATAAAGTGAAAAAATAAATCACTTAAGTCAAAAAGTGCACTCAAGTATTTAAAAGGCAACTATTGAAATGATTTAAATACATTTTAAATGCATTTAATGCAAAAGTGGCATTACTTCTTGAAAGTCATGCCTTTTTGAGGTTATAAGGCAAAAGAAGCAAATCGACCTCATTATGTGATTATTTGACTTTGCTTCAAAAACTTCTCTGTGATTTTTGTCTAAGGGCAAGGGTTTCAAGAAATCTTCATTGGAGAGCGACAATTCTTCATTGAATCAGTGATTGTGAGACTGTGACAGATCAGTTGAATGGTTGCAATTGAGGGAGCTTCATACAGAAGTTCATCTGTGCTACATCAGAATTCTATTCAGTATTTTCCAATTTGTAATAAGGAAGAAGGCTACACATCTTGGACGCCATTCTTCAACAGTTTCTTTGCTTTCAATAAAGGATCATCATCACCTACAAAGGCCGTACCATTTGCATTGGGAGAAGTGCCTCCTGGAAAGGGCATGTGAAAGAGGAAGCCAGCTTTTGGTTCATTTCTTGTCTTCATCTCTGGCGTCTACCTCTTCCAGCACATTTTCCCCAATTTCAAAGTGGGAGAAAGTAGATCTGAGCTCCAGGCGTGCTCTTTCATCAATTTCAGCTATTCCTACCTGGCTGTCAGAACCCTGGTGGTTCTCCGATTCAACTCAGATTGTTTTTGTATTGTGTTTTGCAAATTTTCGATTTTTTTGTAATTTTTGAGGTTTTCAGAGGCAAAAATGAAAGTTGCGATTTCTCTAGGAAATGATAAAAAAATTCATAAAGAATTCATACAAGCTTGGAAAGCATTAAAATTGTTTAGAAGAGATAGGCGTTTCATTTATTTCAATTCCAGAACAATTACAATGATGAATACGGAGCTATAAATGAATTACAATAAATTTATTGATGAAAAAACCTGGTTTTCTGTAATGGCGGCTGCAGCAATAAAGAATAGTACGGCCAGAATTAATGAGGAATCTTCCGGCTCAAAACCCAATGCAATAATCTCCAGTGGTCCAAGGCGCCCAAAGAGAAAACACTGGAAACTGAAGAATACAGGCGTTCCTCTGTAGATGTGGAAGTACGGCCAGGAAAGGTATAGAAAAGTACGGCTGACACCAATAAATGCAAAGTACGGCCTCCAAGAAATGTTGCCAGATCTCTGATAAGTGTCCTCTGATGAAGTCGCCTTATTTCTCTGATGAAGATTCTCTGCTAACTCAGAATAACTGACTCAATAAATCCAAACTGTGATCTTTGGATGAAATCACCAAGTGCCAGCTTCAACTGATATTTCACAGCCTCAGTCTGCCTGATTCCTGAAGAGTTTTCGTTCTCCAGAAATGATCGTTTGCTAGAAACCCTAGGGTTTGCAAACTCCAATGCTCAGAGCAAAAATCAAGACAAAATTGAATAATAACATGATAGTTCGATTTTGCCTGTGAAGAGTATATATTGCTCCTTGAGAAAATTCGACCTATTCTCCCTTTTAATAAATCATTTAAATTAATGATTTAATTTGCTCTTTTGACTTAGGAAAAATAATTAATCATTGGCGTCCCCTTTTTAATGAATATAAATACTCATTAAGTCACCTTTTAATAATATATTATAAAGTATAATTAAATACTTTATAACTTAGCCAAATAATTAAATATTTTAATATTTCAATAAAGTGACTTTATTATAAAGTCAAATTATTAAATATTTAATAACTCAATAATTGCTCCTTATTTCTCCGTCAAATCAATCAACTACTGAACTGGGTCGAAACTGAGCTGAATAACTGCACCAGGTGCCCTGCCCGAAATAGCAGCTTCCGTCTGACCTAACTTTCTAAAAATAGAAAGTTCTCTGAAAAAGCTCTCTGGAAGATTCTGCGAAGGCCCAACCTGACACACTGCAATTCTGGAGCTAACCAACACTGAGCAACTGCCAAAAATGATCCTCTGAACACTCCTGTCAGCCTACGAGGATCGAATGATAGGCTAACCTCGTCACCACTGTGCGACTAGGATGGGGACATGACAATCCGCCCTCCCGGAAATTGCTTGTCCTCAAGCAATCTCAACTCTGGATGCTGTAAAATCTCCTCTGACTCCCATGTAGCATCCTCAACTGGCAAATCTCTCCACTTGACCAGATATTCCCTGATCACACGCCTCCGAAGGTGTCTCTCTCTCATATCAAGGATGGCCTCAGGTACTAGTATCAGTTTCCCTTCATCATCAAGGGGTGGCAAACTGGAGAGGGTATAACATGCTGACCCAATGCCTTTTTCAGGCGAGAAACGTGAAATACATTATGGACCTTGCTATCAGCTGGCAAGTCCAACTCATAAGCAACCTCGCCCACTCGTCTGACAACACGAAATGGACCATAATAGCGAGGTTTTAGTTTCTCGGCCCCACTCTTCCGCAGAGTAGACTGACGATACGGCTGCAACATGAGGTACACCATATCACCCACCTCAAAACTACGCTCAACCCTCTTCTGATCAGCATACTGCTTATGCTGATTCTGTGCCTGCTGGATATTGTCTCTGAGAGACCTCAAGATGTCCTGCTGACTCTGCATCATATCCCCTGCACTCGGCACTCTGCTATCGCTCAAAATCAAATCCAGAAGATTGGGCGCCTCATACCCATACAAAGCCATGAAGGGGGTCATCTGTATCGTCATATGGTGAGTCGAGTTATAACAATACTCGCACAAATAAATCCACCTCACCCAAGCTCTCTGCTGACCAGCTATATAATTGCGCAAATAACCTTCCACCCACTTATTGACAATCTCTGTCTGTCCATCGGTCTGCGGATGGTAGCTGGTACTCGGTGTCAGCTCGGTCCCACAAAGCCTGAACAACTCCTGCCAAAAGTTGCTCATGAACCGGCTATCTCTATCGCTGACTATCATCCGAGGCAATCCATGCAACCGGAAAAGCTCTCTAAAGAACAACTCTGCAGTCTGCGATGCTGTGAAAGTAGTCGTAATCGGGAAAAAATGGGCATATTTAGTCAACCGATCGACCACTACATAGATACAATCTTTACCCTGGGCTTTCGGCAAACCCGTGATAAAGTCCATAGATAAACACTCCCACTTCCTGTCAGGTCTCGGAAGTGGCTGGAGTAATCCAGCAGGATAAGTGTGCTCCTGCTTGTTCTGTTGGCACACAGAACACTCACGGACATACTGCAAAACATCAGTTTTCAGCCCTTTCCAAGTAAACCGTTCCCGAACCATTTTGTAAGTCTTGTAGTATCCAGGATGGCCCGCCATAGGAAGGTCGTGAAAGGCTCTCAAAACTGTAGTCCGTACCTCAGAGTCAGGAACCAAAGAATCCGCCCCTTGTAAATGATCAAGTCATCTACAACAGTATACCTGTCGTCCTGCTCTGTCCTGTCAATGATGCTAGAAGCCCGTAAGGTTCTTAGCATACTCATTATAATCGATGCCTCCAATCCTACGTGATGCGTGCTAAAGCATTCAGGCAGATTCTGCGAGACAAAATTAAGGCCGCTTCCCTTATTAAGTAATATACCAGTCATATGACTGCGCGATTTCTTGGAAACCCATTTTTGCTGCCTCTCATTCAAGTCTCGCTGTCCAAGGAAATGTTTTAGGCTGTTATGATCTGTTCGAACACTGAATTTGCTGCCTACCAGGTACTGCCTAAACTTAGCCAATGCATGCATAATGGCTAACATCTCCTTGTCATATATACTGTAAAATCTCTCAGGACCCCTGAGTTTCCTGCTCTCAAATGCAATCGGATGACGCTCCTGCATCAAAACAGCACCAATGCCCTCTCCTGAAGCATCACAGAATAAATCAAATGACTTCGAAAAGTCAGGCAATGCTAGCACCGGACATGAAGTCATGATCACCTTGAATCTATCAAAGCACTCCTGCGCTTGTGGTGACCAAAGGAAAGCCCCCTTCTTCGTCAAGTCAGTAAGGGGTGCGGCGTGACGTGAGAACCCGCTAACAAATCTCCTGTAGAATGCACACAACCCAATGAAACCTCTGAGCTGCGTAAGGTTCTCAGGTACCGGCCAGTCAACAATAGCTCGGACCTTTTCAGGGTCCATACTCACTCCCTTGGCACTGATGATGTGCCCCAGATATAATAACTCCTCCATGCCAAGCTCACACTTGGATTCCTTAGCATAGAAAGACTCGTCTGCTAAGATACCCAAGACTGTATCCAAATGAGCCAGATGCTCATCCCATGACCTACTATAAACCAAAATGTCGTCGAAGAAGACTAACACAAATCTCCTCAAAGCCGAGCGAAACCACGTTCATAATTCGCTTTCGAAGGTGGCGGGTGCATTAGTTAACCGAGCATAACCAAGAACTTCGAAGTGACGCAATGACTGCCGAGGCGGTTTCTCAGCTATCTGCTCCCTCATCTGTATCTGATGGTACCCTGATCTCAAATCAATCTTCGTGAAGAAGACTGCTCCATGCAACTCATCTATCAGCTCATCAATACGTGGAATAGGGTACCTGTTCTTGATGGTTCTTTTGTTGAGCTGCCTGTAATCGATGCACATCCGAAGTGATCCATCCTTCTTCTTCACCAATACAACCGATGAAGCAAAAGGGGATTTGCTAGGTCTGATATGACCCATAGCTAACAACTCATTAATGGTCTTCTCTATCTCATCCTTGAGTCGTTTCGGATGTCGGTAGGGAGTGATCATCACGGGCTTTGCGCCCTCCAACTCAATAATGTGCTCCGTACCCCTGTCTGGAGGTCTACCAGGTGGAATATCACTAAACACTTGGGAGTGTTTAGTCCTCAAAATCTGTATGTCAGGGTGGTACTCACCCTTCTGCGGCTCCTGCTGGGCTGGCATCAACATGCACTCAGCCGCCCAGTCAACCATATCATGACGAATGAGCCTCTCCATCCGTCTGAATGAAACCATCCTAAGATTACTGGCCCGTATTGCCTTGATGACATGTGGTCTCCCGTCAACCTTGAATTTCATCTCCATATCCCGAAGATTGAGCATGAACTCGCCCAAATCATGTAACCATGCCATCCCTAATACCACATCTGTATCACCCATATTAACAACATAGAATTCAGTCTTGAATTCATAGTTGTTCAGTCTCATCGGAAGATCAGTAATCTTTCTGTCGCACCTGAGAGTATATCCGTCAGCCACCTTGACTCGAATACCCTCGAAAGCCTCTGTCTGGATACCACGTCTCTCCACTAGACGTGCATCAATAAAATTATGTGTAGCACCCGTATCCAACAAAGTAATCACCTTCTGACCTGCTAAGAGTCCGCGAAGTCGAAATGATCCATCTCTCTGAAGGCTGGTCAAATGGGCTTCCTGTAGCTTCCTTCCACCTTCATGATCAACCTCATTTTCGGACCTCTCATCATCTGAATGCTCGGAATCAGCTTGCTGGTCTGACAGATCAGATTGTTCTTCGCCCTCGTAAAACCACTCCATTTGGTTATTTTTGACTTTCGGACGAAGTGGGCATATGTGTTTTTCATCATAGGGTGCCTTGCACCAAAAACACAACTTCTTCTTACGTCATTCGTTCAAAGTTTCTCTGTCAAACGGGGGTGCATTCTGTCTCTTAGGATCCTGTTGATCCTTCCTCCTGTCAAAGGGTCTATTTCTGTCATTGTTTCTATCGAAAGGCCTGTTGGGTCTCGTGTATGGAGTGGACCCTGAATTGAACTTGCTGCGAGGTGCGGCAAGTTCCATGCTGCGTGCCTTCCGCATGGCCCCCTGAAGTGTGGGAGGGTCAAAAGCCTTGACCCAACCTCTCATGGGTTCTGTCAAACCCTCAACAAATAATATAATGAGTCTCCGCTCTGAAATGCCAGTCACCATAACTGCAACTCTCTGAAACTCACCTATGTATGCATCCAAACTGCCTGTCTGTCTGAGCTGAGCCAACTCTCTGAAATACAGTTCTGGATCCTTCTTGTCGAATCTCTCTATCAGTCTGCTGGTGAATTCCTGATAGGTATTGACCGCATGATGGCCTAGCGTGTACATGCCATGGTGCCACCAATCGTGTGCTACTCCGTCAAGGTGCAAAGTGGCAAATTTAATTGCCTCATCCTCCTGCATAGGCCTAAGTGACAAGTAATTGTCCAATTTCTGGACCCAAGACCTAGCTGATGTCTTCTCTGACCCATCAAAATATGGCAGCGTAATCTTGCTCACCGCATACTGCAAGTCTCTATTCACCTGTGGCTGCTGCTGTTGATGCTGTGGGGGTCTACGATCAAATCTACCTCCTCCTCTGGGTTTATAGACATCTATAAACTCATGAAATGTAAGTGCGGGATCTCCGGTATTTAAAGACGTAATGTACTGCATCATGGGGAATCTCGTCAAGATTAAAGCCAACGACATGCACCATTAGGGTTGAAACTCGATCGTGATGCTCTGCTCACAGGGTCACGGGGTGGAGTCTCGGGTAGAAGAGTAGGCTGGCTGGCCCCTCTGTCTGATGAATCGGTGTGGTGTCTGGAGTCCTGGGATGCCAATGGCTGATCCACTGGTGCAGTCCCGCTCGTCTGTCCAATCTGAATGTAGTGTGGCTGTGTGGGCATACACTGTCTAATGGTACCCATCAGCTGAGACATCATATCCATCATATTGTCGTGTCTCCGTCTAAACTCCTCATCGGTGATATCACCCTCTGCATGTGCCTTCCCTGGATCTCTACGTGCCTCTGTAGGAATCTCACGATCTGCCATTAGGGTTGCAACACTATTTTCACTACTGTTAGAACTGGATCTGTGAATCCCAAGTACCCCTGACACTGTCTGACCCTCAGGAATAGGTGGACCTGTCCAATCCTCGTCTTTGCCTGTTCCTACGCCTCTCATATACTGAATAGGATCTCGGCTCATGAAAAGGCAAGCAAAAAGCACTCTAAATACTAAAAAGCACTGAAAAAGCACTGAAAAAGCACAGGATGGCAGGAGATCTGTGCTCTGATACCACTGTCAGAACCCTGGTGGTTCTCGATTTCAAACCCTAACTGATGTTTTGAGATTTTTTGCAAGTTTTGTGATTTTTGTGATTTTTGAGGTTTTTTGACTAAATAATGAATGCTGCGATTTTGCTAATAAATGCAAATAAATTCCAAATAAATTCCTAAACTTAGATTTAACATAAATCCTGATCAACAAAGGGAGGCGCTTCAATATATTTTATTTCCAGATGGATTACAAGTGAAAAGAGCAACAAATAAATGAGATACAGATTTATTTTTGATAAAAACCTGACTTCCTTGCAGCCGCCTTGGGAAGTGTGCAAATGTACGACCAGCTCCAAATACTCAGTATCCCGCCTCAGAAACAGAGGAAAAACTTCTTTACCCTTAGGCGCCCCTTCTGCCAAAAGACTGGTGCTCAGATCTTGAAGGATTTTCCCTGATGAAAATGTACGGCCCTTGCTGGTACGGCCTGTACAGCAGCAGCATTAAATGTGTACGGCTTTTGGAAAAACGTGCCAAGTCTTCAATGAATGATCTCTGGAAAATGATACGCCTTTACTGCCAGATGATATTCTCTGTAAATCTCTGCTAAAATAATCCAATATTCTCAAACTGTGATCTCTGGATGAAATCACCAAGTGCCAGCTTCAACTGATATTTCACAGCCTCAGTCTGCCTAATCTCTGAAGAGGTTACGTTCTCCAGAAACGATCGTCTGCCAGAAACCCTAGGGTTTGCAAACTCCAAAGCTCAGATGCCAGTAGACAAAATTGAATAATAAACATGATAGTTCGATTTTGCCTGTGAAAGGTATATATTTCCTCTTTGAAAAGTTCGACCTAATTCTTCATTAAAATAATCATTTAAATAAATGATTTAATTTTCACTTTTGGACTTAGGAGAAATGATTAATTATTGGCGTCCACTTTTAATGAGCATTAAATACTCATTAAGTCACATTTTAATAATATATTATAAAGTATAATTAAATACTTTATAATTAAGCCAAATAATTAAATATTTTAATATTTCAATAAAGTGACTTTATTATAAAGTCAAATTATTAAATATTTAATAACTCATCAAAAACTCCTTATTTCTCCGTCAAATCACCCAACTGCTGAACTGGGTCGAATCTGAGCTG
Source organism: Sequoia sempervirens (assembly GCA_007258455.2). Taxonomy (NCBI): domain Eukaryota; kingdom Viridiplantae; phylum Streptophyta; class Pinopsida; order Cupressales; family Cupressaceae; genus Sequoia; species Sequoia sempervirens. Next base: position 75,003,227 of record VDFB02026320.1, read on the forward strand.
AATAAGTGCACCAGGTGCCCTGCCCGAAAAAGCAACTTCCGCCTGACCTAACTTTCTAAAAATAGAAAGTTCTCTGAAAAGACTCTCACGGAGAGATTAGAGGCCCAGCCGTACCACACTTGGCTGGAGCCCCAACCAGCTTAGCGAACTTGGCTGGAATTGATCCTCTGAACACTCATTAGGCCCTAGGGGACCCGAGATGATAGGCTATCCCTGGAAATCACGGTTGTCTTGCGACTAGGATAGAGACATGACACAAAAAGATGTAAGAAAGTAGGCACCTTATATCTTTGTATAGGTCATACTATTCTTTCTACTTTAATTATTCTGAGAAAAAGTCAATGTTCCGAAACGATTCTTCCTTGATTCAACAGGTAGAAGATTATACAATTGCTATGGACTCTGAATCAGCACTGTGGCATAATAGACTTGGGCATATGAGTGCAAAAGGTATGAAAGTACTTCATTCAAATAATGTTTTACGAGGTCTAAAATGTGTTAATATGGATTTCTGTGAAAGTTGTGTGTATGGAAAACAAAAGAGAGTTAGTTTTCTCAAGGATGGGAAGCAAAAGAAAGATGAGAAATTGGAGCTTGTGCATACAGATGTATGGGGACCAGCTTCAATTATCTCTCGGTGACTCTGTCATTATATTTACATTCATTGATGATGCAACTAGAAAGGTATGGTTGATTTTGTTCCTTAGGCAAAAATCAAGTGTATTTTAAACTTTTAAAATGGAAGCTTGGTTGAGAATGAGGCGAATTAAAAGATAAAATGTCACAGGGATCTCGATAATGGTGGTGAGTATTGCAGCAAAGAGTTTGAAGTTGTTGTTCCCATAATGGGTATTAGGTAAGGCGGAGAAAGCGGTTCCAATGACTCCATAGAAATGCAAATTGAAAGTTGGCGCATGGAATAGAACAATAATGGAGCATTACCTGCGGACTATGAGATTGCATCTTTAGGTTGCCTTTAAAAATGTGGAAACATGAAATGCTTTGTTTATTTAGAAAATTAATAAGGAGTCCTTCTAATCCTTTGGGTTGTGAGGTATTCAGGAGGAAACATGCAAAGATAAGAAGAAATGAGTTATTCTTTCTCAAAACCTTTGGTTGTGAAGCATTTGCACATGTAGATTCTGAAAATAGAACCAAGTTTGATGCAAAATAAAATAAATGTGTATTTTTTGGATATGGCATTGATGAATTTGGTTATAGGCTTTGGGATTTTGAAAATAAAAAAATTGTGAGAAGCAGGGATGTTATATTCAATGAGAAAGTGTTGTACAAAGACCTGTTGTTGCAGCATGAGAAGAAAGAAAATGATTATGCAGTGTTGGAAAATATTCCAAACAATGATGTTTGAGTGGTTCCTCATGCTGGGCAACAACAACAAAAAATACCACAAACTCACGGTAGGCGATCTTCAGGATAAAAGGTAGACCTCTAGAAAGATTCTCTCCACCTCTTTGTATACTATTTTGTTAATTGATCTTTGGTGAACAAAATAATATGATGAAATATCACCGGAGTGGATACAAAAGGTTCGGTAGGGGCATGGAATGGAAGAAAGGAAATGGACTCCTTAGCTGAAAGCCGGGACTTAGGAATTATGCAAGTTACTGCAATTAAAAGGCTTTACAAACAAATGGGTTTATAAATTTGAAAAGGAGGATGGAAGTAAAAAAGGTTAAAGCGGATATGAGTTGTAAAAGGATTCTGAGAGAAAAAGGGTATTGATTTTGATGAGATTTTTTCTCCAGTTGTTAAAATGACTTCTATTCGTATTGTTTTGAGTATTGTGGCTGCTGAAGATTTGCATTTAGAACAACTTGATGTTAAAACAGCCTTTCTCCATGGTGATTTGGAAGAGGAAATATATATGGACCAGCCACAAGGATTTGAGGTCAAAGGTAAGGAGAAAGTAGTGTGCAGATTGAATAAAAGTTTATATGGCTTGAAGCAAGCACCTCGGCAATGGTACTTGAAATATGATAGTTTTATGGCTGAGCAAGGCTACAACAGGTGTAATTCTGACCATTGTGTTTAGTTTAAGAGGTTGGATAATGATAGCTACATTATTTTGTGTTTATATATTGATGACATGCTTGTAGCTGGGTCTAACATGGATCACATAAGTGAGCTAAAACAACAGTTAGCAAAATCTTTTGCTATGAAGGATATGGGGGCAGCAAAACAAATCCTTGGTATGAAAATTTGTAGAGATAGGAAAAACAGAAAATTGTTTTTATCTCAGGGTAATTATGTTGAAAAGGTGTTGCAGAGATTTTATATGGAGAATGCAAAAGCTATCAGCACACCTTTGCCTAGTTATATTAAATTGACTAAGAATATGTGTTCAAAGAATCAAGAGGAAGAAAAAATGTCCAAGGTACCATATGCTTCAGCTGTAGGCAGTTTAATGTATGCCATGGTATGCACGAGACCGGATATTGCACATGCTGTAGGAGTTGTTAGCAGGTATTTGAGTCATCCCGGAGTTGAGCATTGGAATGCATTAAAATGGATTCTTAGGTACTTGAGAGGTACATCCAATAATTGTTTATGTTTTGGGGGCTCTATGTCATGTCCCCTTCTCAACAGTGATTAGCCTTGCAGTTCATCATTCTATTCCGGAACCCGTAGACTGGAATGAGGAGAAATTAGGGTTTCTTGGCTTGGAGTTTGTGGCATTTCGTGTTATTTACTATTTTTAATAAATATTAGTTTTTGGCAGTTGCAGTTGTCTATTCTCAGTCCTTCTTAGCTGGAGCAATTGTTATCATTCAGGCTTGGTCTTCAGAAAGCTTTATTTGGTGAGAAATATTTGATTAAAGGCATTATGTTTTGATTCTCTATTGACACCCCCTTGGCCTAAGGAGATAACTTAAGTTGTTTTTAAAGTGGGGCCATGAAGGGTACGCCCTCATTAAAAGATTATTTATTCTTTATTGAAATATTATATCAGCTTGAAATTGGACGCCACCTTTTTGAGGAATTAATATTTTTGAAAGATGAAAGAATTTCAAAAGGTGTCTCTTGGCGTTTCTCCTGGGAAGTGAAGAGTTTCTCAGTTTTTTATAAAATGAAGTCTTTTCTCCAGCATTTGGGTATCTACTGTTAATCATACTGTTATGTTGTCAAAATGACAATGGACATTTTGCTTCGAGGATGCTACCTCCTAGCCCTTTCCCAATTTCGTGTTTGAAATACAACACCTAGTTGGAATATTTCTGCTTCTCAACATCAGACTAGCAGATTGAGCATCAAGATTGAAGAATTTCTGGAGTATTTTCACAGTTTTGGTTTACTGGTTTATCTACAGCTGAAGCTGGTTTTTGATTATATCTTTTGGAGTGATTTTAATTTTGTTTCGAGTACTTTGGCAAATCATTTGTTGACTCAAGGCGCCCCCTTCCACAAAATATTGGAATTTATTTCCAAGTCTTTATTTTTATCTTGCAAAATCGATTTTTCAAGAGGGCCGTACTTTTCCAGAAGAGCTTTGGAATTCGTGCAAAAATAACAGAGGTTCTTTGGAGCTGTTTTAACATTTCAGTTTGGTCGCCTACCTTCTAGCAATTAGTTGCACCTGGTCTCATTCAATTCGGAGGTAATTTGACGAACTTATGAGCATTTTATGAATTCACAGTTTGCTGGTTTGAATTTCCAGAATTCTGATTTTTATATCAGACTGTTATAGTTCTCAGTTTTTGGTCTTATACGTCAGTTTTGGAGTGTTATATATGATTGTAAAAGTTCATACTTCTTATTCTAAGATTCATCCTCTATCATTGTAATTTGTAATTTGCAGAGTTTAATTTGTAAAGGTTGAGATTAAGCATTACTAATCCAACCATTTCTAGTTCTGCAATTACTTATTGTTTTGTCATTAAATTACCCCTGGATGGTTCATCGCTAGTGTGGATAATCTGATTTGTAACACTCTTGTACCCACTTTCATAGTGGAGAATCCCCACAGCATTGTGGATGCCCGCCGCAGCGGATGAATTGTTTTAATTGTAATCTTTTCCCCCCCACTGTTTGGTGGTAGTGTGACAATGCTCTTCATGGCTGGTTATCCGCCTATCAGTTTCTAGTTTTCAATTCAACTCTCCGTCATATGTTAGCACCTCGCCCTCAGTGGGATCTTGAGTGCACATTCTTGACGTTGAGTAGTTTTCTTTCAAGTATTTTCATTTAACTCCTCCGCCACATGACAACACTTGTCCCTTATTGGGATTGAGTGTGCATTCTTGGTGTGAGTTCATTTCAAATTCAGTTTTCTATTTGGAGCTAATGCTAAACGAGTTGATTAAGTGCTGGTTATGTGTGTTAATTCATCGAAAAAATTGGTTAGCATATTTCACTCTAATACTGATTTAAAAGGCTATGTTGACTCAAATTTGGCAAGGGATATAGATACCAGGCGAAGTACCACAAGTTATGTATTTACAGTTGGTGGGACAACAGTGAGTTGGATTTCTCGATTGTAGAAGGTGGTTGCTTTATCCACCACAGAGGCAGAGTATGTTGCTGCAACAGAGGCGGCAAAGGAGATGATATGGCTGCAACTTTTCATGGATGAGTTGGGCAAACAACATGCTGGAAATTACTTGTTTACAGACAGCCAGAGTGCTATAAATCTTGCAAAGAATTCTGCCTTGCATTCTAAAACAAAACACATACAGTTAAGATATCATTTCATTCGGTCGGTGTTGGAGGATAGACAGGTCAAGCTAGACAAGATACATACAGATGTCAATCCAGCGGATATGTTTACGAAGGCGGAGAAGCTGAGCTCCTCTTCAGCTTTGGTTGGCCTTCAAGGTTGAATTCAAGTATAACAGAGCAGGAGGGTCCAAGATACTTATTTCCAGTAGGAGTTGTATTTTCAGCAGTGTCGTCCAGGATCCGTCTCCAAGTGGGAGATTGTGTTAGTGTGGAGCGTGATCAGACTCTAAGTGGAAGATTGTGTTGGTGTGGAGCGTGATCAGACTCTAAGTGGGAGATTGTTGGTATGTGGCGACTGATCATGCTATATTGTATAGTCCATGGTATACTGTACACCTCGGTATGTATCCCTTTCGGGGTCAGGAGCCGGGTCGGGCCCCGGGTGGGGGTTCGGGGGCGGCAACCCCCAAGAAAATTTTTCCTCCTACTTTTTCGCGTCATCACCGAAAAAGGAAAAAATCAACAAAAAAAGAAAAATCCGATTTTGTAGAACCCAAAATCTGGAAGCTTCTAAGCTTGTTAAAAAGGGGTTCGGATGGGTGTTACAGTATGATGAAAAACGAGATTATTCGCAAGATTGTAATAAGCTTTGCATTGGATAATAAAAGTATTGGATGGCTGCGGTTTGGTGGATGTAGCCTGGATTGGGTGAACTATGTTAAATTCTCTGTGTTATGATTTATTCTGTGTGTGTTTTAGTTTCTCTGTTTATTACTTAAATCTGCATTTAATTGTTAGATATCTGCTTTTCTAACCCTAACACTTTTTAGGCAATTAATCTCAACTGTTCTTCCAAAATGTTTTTTCTTAGCAAAAATCTCATCTTGATCTTAATGCCGTGTGCATCGGAGGGCTCAAAGGGTTGTTATGTTTAGGCTGTCACATTTCTTTTGTTGTAGAAACTGATTGCTCATTGAGTCAAGTTTCCCTTCTATATGAGAGGATTTCTCGTGGCTTCTTGAAGTGTATTGTGCCACTACTTCAAATATTTTCTTATTTCCTTTGGATGGAGGTTCTCTCTCAACTTGCTCAATCATAAGCTATTTTGAATTATGTATGGCCCCATAAGTAAGCAAGACATTAAGAAAGCATGAAAGTGCTTCCTGAAGAAGTCATCAGACACCTCGGCTGCATCATAAAGATAGAAGGTAACTGAAAATCTGAAACCTCTTAATACTTCATTTAAATCCTTTGTATCTTTGTAAGGGAAGAAAGTTAGTTTGGCAAACATTAGGCAGATGTTATCACCAGTCTTAGCAGTTCACTTAGCCTGGTTCTTGCCCTGATACCATCTGGCCCTTGCAGATTTTCACAACATTTCAGAGGGAGACTTGTATTTTTCCTTCAAATTTCTATATTCAATTCAGGCTCATGCATATTGTTGAATTTTCTTCCTTTGGGGTTCCTGACCTCCTTCCTGTACCACAGACCCTATAATTTCAAGGACAACCAAACAATTTACAAAACTTTCCTAGGATCTGCAGTTCCATAATTCGAAAGAGGTACAGATCTGCGGATCTATAATTCAAAAATTAATTGATTTCGACCTTTGACCCTGATGCCTGTCATACTTAAGGGATTTATTAATGAATGAATGACTACAATTATCAGGAATTGATCAGGTTCTAGAGTTCTACAAAAAAATTCAGTGCTTAATGACTTTCAAGAACAAGCATCTTTATAAGTGCATGAATAACAAATTTATATTAATGATCCATTTGATTCAGCTATATCAGAGATGAAATAGAGAGAGGCCTCAACAAAGTATGGCAATTGATTGTTTCAAGTACAGGGGCAGCTTTACCATGGTGGCAGATAGCCTTCTATTTGTGCTTTAACCAAGTAACAAGACAATTCAAGTTTCCTTTAATTTTTCTGAGTCTTAGCAATTAAGTACACTCAGATTAAGAACTATGCTGGCAAGATCATGTTTTTACTGACCTCTAGTCCACAACAAACTACAAATGCGACAGGACATCAGTAAACATTGTTGTTGTCCTCTTCTGGAACTTTTAATCCTTTTATAAAGTTAATTTTCAAATGGTATTATATATATGCATATTTTTCACTCTTTCATTAGTGAAAAATATAGGCTCAATGGGGACTAGTACGAGGTTTATGTAAGTAGTTCCAGACAGTCACTGTGTTAATGTGCCACAAACAGAAAATCATCTTTTTTTTTTTTGCTAACAAAATTTCCTTCCTTTGCTTAGGGTTATGTCCATGTGCTTCATGCTGGAACTATATCTGAGTATAATTAATGAATTTGGTCTTCAATAATTAGTAATTTCCAAAATAATTTAAAGATACATACTTTTTCTCAACTTTATCATTGGCATTTTGATGTTGAAATCATCCATTTGCAATTATAAAACGGCAAGGTGATGCCAAGTATGATAATGCATGTGTAGTGTTTTTATGGTAATCATTTTACGATTCCGTGAGGTATGCATGGAAAATTTTTAGTTTCAGATTGGTACTCCAAAAGATGTTGAAATTACAAAAGATAGTATTTACTTGACATCATCTCTAATTTTTACCTAATTTCTCCAATGCCATTGATTTTGATTCTTTGTTTTGAATTGATATTTCCTTTCCATCTTTACTTGCAAACAAAATATGATAAGCTTATTGCTATCCATATTAATTGTTGGAGAGGGAAAAAGGTACCATTGGCCTCTTGCAATAATGGAACATTTAATTAATGTGATGGTGGTAAGTGTTATGCTTTCTAAATCATTTGGCTGAAAATAACATCGTATTATTATTGCTATATGTAGTCAAAGAAGAGAGGACTTTCTTTGGAGGAGAAACGAGAACAAATGCTTAAGATTTTCTATGAGTCTCAAGATTTCTTTCTGGTGCGACCTCTATCAAAATCTTTACACATGCACTTAGTTTTTATTGCTTTTTGAGTTTTATAGATGAACCTTTGAATGGAACTTTAGATTCCTTTTGGTAAAGATTTTTTTTTCTTGGTTATTTATATAATTTTCTTTATAGTGAATTTTACATTTTAGCATCACAATATAGAATGCATTTATTGAATTTGTGTAGGAATCAATTGTTCTATCATCGTTTTAAACAAATATATAAGAATTAAAAATTTAAAGCTACTTGGAAGCTTTCCAAACAACATTATCATTCTTACAAGACATTTTTTTTAAAGCATCGAGTTGCATTATCTCAAATACACTATAAATTAAAAAATCACAAACAAGCATAAGTATGCATAGCTACCATAGAACAATGAGATGAATGTAATGCTGTATGATTGATATAAACAATGAAAATATATGGAGAAAAATGATTATCTATGTGATCTATGTGATGCCCATTTTGTGATGGTAACCAAAATGGATGGAAGCTACTACTTACCAACTGCCAAAATTAGAAGTCTTACTTACCACATGGCTTTACTAATGCTAGATGTTTGGAAAAATCAAAATGTCAGCACTTCAAACTAGACTAACATTTACCATCCCTTTAAGCTTGAGAATCTTGCCCAACCAGTAGTTTTCACATTGTCTTGCTTGTAGGCAATAGTGTTAGTGGCATGTATTGAGCTGCACAAAATAAGAATAGAGCACATGTTTAATAAAGGAATTCTTATACAATTTCTAATGTACTTATGGCCCTATTTTATTACTGATAGAGTGATAATTATGGTGATCTTGATGATTATGGTCAACTAACATGATTGTTGTTTCCTACATGTAATAGTTGTGTTGATACACTCAGGGTTTTTCATACCATTCTCCATTGCCTAATATACAAAGTGTTGTAGAAGAGATGAGCTTGAGTACATCATGTGCATCATGTATTGGATTAGCTAAGACATACCTATGTTGTATCCCTACAAAAAATTTCATTTTGAAGTCCTCCCTGTTTGTTTCATCGAGTTTCGATATCAATTCAATGCGTAAAGATGTTGAATTTTAAGGTCATGCCTTTATCCCTTGTTGTCTTGAGTTAAATTCATCCTTTTAGGGTTGTGCTGGTCAATTTGTCAAAGACAATGAATATTGAATTTCTTTAAGGCTGAATTGGCAAGATGATCTTTAGAGTGCACCTTGTGAAAGCTAAATTTCACAAAGTATTGGTACTTTTGGCTATGTCCTCTAAAGTGCGCACTTTAGCAAGGCAGCCATGACAGAGACCATTAAGGCATGTGCCTTGGCAATCAGAATCAAGAAAATTTTGAAAATTTCTGTATGAAAAGTGATAGTGTCTTCTAAGGAGCATGCCTTGAACATTGAGACCAAATTTTACGTGGCAAGTAGTAGCCAGGCAAGCACTTTGCTTCTTATAATCAGTATAAGAGACACGACTCCCTCTGGAGTGTGCTTTGCATGTTCTAACCAGATTTCAAGTGGCTGTATCAGTCCAAACACACACTTTGCATTTTTCAACAAGATTTTTAGTGGCAAACATATCTAAGAGCATGCTTGTTGGAATGCAACCAAGTTTGAAGTGGCAGCTAGTTGTCAAATGCAAGCTTTGCAGGGTAGGTGTCATTTTAAGTGGCAAACTCACCTCTAGAGTGCACTTCACCTTTCATGAACAACTACACACTCTATAAAAGCACATATTTGATGTCATGTTGACTTCTAAAGAGTTTTCTGAACCCTTTTCTGGCATAAAAGCAAAATAGCACAAAAAAATCAAGTTCATAAAAGCATGCCACTGTTAGAAATCAGCAAGAAGTTGATTACTTTGTTATTCCATTAGAGTGCTCAAAGCAGAGTGTGGGAAGGGTTTTGAAAGAAGACATTCAAGGCAAGGGTTTGCAGATTTTTGAAGGTTCCAGACATGCCACAGAAGCTTTTCACCAGTTTTTCATTATTTTTCAACAATTTTCCGGCGCCATCAAATCTGGTGATTATTTTATGCAAAGTTTTGATCTTGGCAAGAAAAATCTTATGGTTTGAAATGCAGTTTTTTTAGTTTTTGTTGAGGTTTTGGAGAAGTTATTTTACCAAACTAGGGTTTCGCTGTCCTAAAAGTCATGCTCAAGCAGCTTTGGTTTTCAAACCCAGTCTTGTTAGATAATATATCCAGATTCAGGTGCTTAGGGTTTCATACTTGCACAAGGGCAGGAAATGTTGGTGATAGCGGTTTTGAAGAACAGCTTGGAACAAGGGTTTATCACTTTATTGCAGATTTCAAAACTTGATAAACAGCTTATTAACATTTTCCGAGGCTAGGTTGTGTTATCATAGTCTTCCATTTTTGGTGGCTATTTGCTGACTGTTTGATGCAGGGGCATCTTCAATTTTGCCTTTAATTTTTGGTTTTCTTCATTTTTGCATTGTGATGCTATTTTGGTTGGGGCAAATTCTTGTCAGGTGTTGATCAGCTATTGGGAAACAAGTTTGGATTCATAATTTCTTGATTAAAGTAAATCCATTTGATCATGATGCAAGGCAGTTAGAAGAAGATTCACCACCTTTGTGAGTACTTCCAGCCAGTAAAAAGAAACGGTTTCTTCAAGGGGATGGAACCAAGAGAAAACTTGTCTTCTCTTGGCTGCAGAGCTTGATGGTCTGGAGGGAGCAAGAACATTTCATGATCAGCTGTCAGTTTGGAAGGGAGGCGACAGATTGCAATATGAAAAACAATGAAAGCATTTTGACATGAAGCCAATGTTGAGGGCGCCTTTTGTCTCTATCTCTCTGCCTTGAACCGTAGCCTTTGGGTTTTCTATTTTGTTGAATGCAAATTGGAATGTGAGAATCCCTGTTTAATTTCTTGGCTGCAGTAGATTTCTGCACCTTTCTCCATCGCTTTGTACTGAATGTTCACTTCAAGGAATAAATAATGTGTCATTTGCAGCTTAAAACCTGTTATAAAAACAAAACTTGATCAAAGAAACGATGCCCCTGCGTTACTGTTCCTAGGGTTTCCTGCACTGTGTGGAGGCCAATTTTAGTTATCAAAGGAGAAAATAACAGCAGTCCTTATTGCAGACTTGTGTGATTAGTTTGTGTATCTTTGGTGCTGATTTATCAAGCCTGAAACAGGCGTTTTGCAAAGTATTTTTGTTGACATTCAAATGTTTGCATGGAGGTTTTTGGTCCTTTTTCCAACCCAAAAACAGCATTTTCAGTTTGCAATTGAAGTAGGGCAGAGAGAGTTTCAGTCAGAAATGAGGTTCCAGGAGCATGTTGTGGAACCAAATCTTTATTGGTGAAGAAATATCCTTTGTCACAGACACTTTGCTTGGGCATGTGAACATTCTTGATTTAAATCTTGCTGTTAGGATAAAAGAAGGCAGGAAATTTGCAAAAAGGTTAAGACAGTTGATATAGGCAGCTTCTTTCCCAGTTTCTATCCAATGTCAGAAGTTGGTATTGGCACGTGCACATCACTATGATCAAATAGAATGCAAGTTTGGACCTGATTTCTTTGAGCTTGCCTTGTGGCTGCAAACATATAAAGAGACCTAGATTATTGATTTAGAAACATCCGAAAAATGGTAGAATAATGATTGGAAAGAGCATTAAAAAGAATTGGGGAAGAAATGGTTGCTTGAGCTAAAAACACCGAAGAGGTTATCCAAGATTTTACTTCGAAATGATTTCAAAGATGAGCTAAGTATCACAAATGATGAGCTAAAGTTAACACTCTTAAAGTCAATTTTGGTAAAGTATTTCACTCCACTCAAACAACTCATTATGTCATCCATCCTTGGCAATGGGAATCTATACTTGATTGTGATCTTATTGATTGGCCAAGAGTTTGTACACATCCTCCACTCACCATCCTTCATATGTGCTAGTATCATTGGTACCGCACATGGGCTCAAACTTTCTTTGATTAATCCTTTCCTCAATTCTTGCACTTCTCGGTTCAATTCTTCATTTTTTTTGTTGGTGTTATCCTATGCTTCGCTTTATTTGGTAGGCTTACCCTTAGTATTAGGTCCATGCAATGACTGATACTTCTTATTGGTGATAAATCATCTGACAGATTGTTTGATATGATATCCTAATACTTTGTCAACAGTTGTAAAATTTCTTTTGTGGTATCTTCTCTTCATCTACGACAGTGTTTGTTGTGTTTGCGGTGCCACATATCATTGGAATCAATGCAAACCACATATTTTCATGCCTTAGACCATCTAGTAACTTTCATCTATCCGCTAAAAAAATTTAGGTGTTATTGCACAATTGACTATCCTTCTCCTTCAAAGGTACTAAAGTATGTCTCTTATCATCCTTTGTTATGGTGTAAGTTTTTTTTCTCCTATTATGTACAACTTTTCTATCATATTTCCATGATCTACCCAACAACATATGACATACATCTATTGGCATTATATCATACAAAATTTCATGATGATATGTTCCTACCTAGAATTTCACCAAATAGTGTTCACTTACCAATACCTTGTGTTCATCTTGCAGCCAAACAATTAAGTATGGACTAGGGTGTTCTAACCTCAACTTGTTGACCATTTCTTTTGCATTCTGTTTTGAACAAACTTTTCCTTTATATTGATTTTTTTTCAACCATAGTATTGTTGTGACCTTTTCACACATTGCCCCATTGCAAATGGGGACCCCTAATTTTTGCTCCATTCTGGTCTTTTGGCTTTGGTTTTTCTCTCTCTCTCTGTCTGTCTGTCTGTCTCTTTTCCATGGTCTGCTTTCTAGGGGACATGCCCGTCATTGAATTTAAATGTGAAATTTGGCCAAGTTTCAGAATTAGGGTTTTGAACTTTCCAACCAATTTGTGGTCAAATGGGGTGAATAAATTCAAATCTGAGGCTAACATTGGTGTCAGTATGTTTCCAGTAGGTTTTCACTGAAATTTCATTAGATTCTGAGTACTTACTATTTTTAGTAAGTGTGCAATTACAGGCAATCCTTTAGTATTTTTGAGATTCCGATAGTCACACTGCATTTAGAACACATCAAGTTGCTCGTGTGCAAAATTTGAGCTGAAACTGACTACTCACTATTTTTAGCAGTTCAGCTTCCGGAGCAGACTTCAGGGCTTAGATGCAGAGTTTTTCAACGCATGTCTGGAGATTCCTTCTGGGTTTTTAGAGACCTTCGCGACAGTATAACATGCAAAATGAGACGACAACTTTCAGAATTCAACCTTCGGAGGCTATTTTTAGGGGTTTGCAAGTCGGGGTTTTCTTTGCATGTCGGCATATTCTTTATGGGTTTTTTGAGAGCTACACAGTGATGTGACATGCAAACGGAGATGGCCACTCATTTGGGAACTTACTATTTTTAGCAGGTGCATCCCGACAACCTCCTCCCAGCACTTCAGAATCACAAGCTGATCATAATGAAGCAGAAATGAGAACAAACGGAGATCATTTGATATGCATGCAGAACAAATTAGGGTTTTCAGCTTCGGGACCCGAAAAGAAGGGCAAAAAGTCAGAATTTTCGAAAACCGGTGTAAACCACCGCGATCAGCATCCTTCAGGCTATCTGCTAGTAAAATTTGAAGACAAACGGAGCACTTACTATTTATAGTAAGTCATTTCAGAAGCTGGCTAAAAATAGCAAATCGGCCGCATGCGTCAGTGTCAACAGGCAAGTCACATGGTGAGGAGCACGTCATTCAAATTTCAAATCAAACGAAGTTGTGGAGGTATCAGAAGCAGGTAGTTACTATAAATAGCAAACCACCTTCAGAAATGGGCTAAAAATAGCAGGCCAACCCAAAATAGCAGTGTCAACAGGTTGATGAGGTCGTGAAGGTGCAGTGTTTAAAGTTTCAAAACAATTTGAGCCTTTGAGATATGAAAATCAAGGGACTTACTATTTATAGTAAGGCACAGAGGAGCTGGCGAAGACAGGGAAAAAATGGCTAAGTGTTGATTTCATCCTCCTGCCTAGGCAAAATGCGCCCACCTTGAGAGTTTGATGAGAAAAATTTCTAAGACACAAGTTTCATCCTCCTGCCTAGGTGAAATGCGCCCTCAAGGTGATGGCATGCAAAAAATTTTCTAAGTATAAAAAACATCCTCCTCCTATGCTCAAATGCGCCCATGCAACAAGAAAGTCAAGGAAAGTCAAAGTGTTTTATCCTGCAGCTACTCCAAAATGCGCCCACCTCAAGGTAGTGGCATGCAAAATTTTTCTAAGTGTGAAATGCTTATCCTCCTCTCATGCCAAAATGCGCCCAAGGAAAAGTTGGTGAAAGATATTTGAAAATTTTTCTAAGTATGAGTTTCGTCCACCTCACATGCTAAAATGCGCCCACCTCTCAAGAAGGTCAAAGAAGTCAACAATTTTCATCCTTCATGAGGTGCAAAATGTGCCCAAATGGGGCCATATGGAGACAAAAGTGAAGAAGCTTAAGAGTCACAAGTCAAGGCGTAGTAAGTTGATCCTCTTGCCTAACCCAAATGCGCCCATGCAAAGTAGGTATACATGCAAAACATGCAAAAAGACAAACGCCCATGCAAAGGAGGAAAAAGGACAAAGGTATCCATGCAAAATTGAAAGTAAACTGAAGGCGTTGAAAGTGTAAAATTCTTCTATCTATGGGAAATGCACCCAAGGTGAGGCAAGTGAAGACAAGGAGTTAAGGCGTTGAACAAAGTAAAGTTGGTAGAGGAAAGTTACCAAGGCATGGCTAATATTCTTCATGACATATGAGTTGCGCCCAAAGTCCATAACATGAAGTAAAATGTGCTAGGTGTGGGAATTTTAGAATGAAAATGTCCCTCATAGAATATAAAATGCGCCCAAGGCATTTACATTTTTTTTTTCTAAGGCAAGTAAATTTTCCTTAGGAGAAATACGCCCAAGTTTAAATAGTGATGAAATTTCCTAGAGCACGAGCAGGATTGCCAGTGAAGGAGTCCGATGATGCCAGCTGCAAAGGGTCAACAAAAATATTTTCGAGTTAGAGTAACAAGAAATGTTCACATATATGAACGAGATTAAATTTGTTAAAATTTATTTTTCCAAGGTTCAAAATTCAAGAAAATTAAATGAACCCGTTCGTTGTGTACCCATGAATTCGACATGTTTTGGAGAAAATTTTCTTCTGGGTACTGGATGTTTGTGATGAGGAATGGATTTCCATGTCTTCCGCACTTCACCGTAGTGTTCAGGATGAAGATTTTCGATGGGCACAAGATTGATGAGTTTTCCTAAGGGAAATTTTAAAATTTTCTAAGGCAAAGTGAAGAAAATGTGTTTTCAAGGTAAAATCCTCCAGACGATGAATTTGAAAGGAATTTCCTTTGTGAATTTGCTCAAATTCTTCGTGAAGATAATCTTCCTGAGTCGGAGATGAATGAAATCAAAATTGTCGTCGCTTCAGCTGGTGGGTTAAATTTCTTGAAGAAGATGCAGTTGAAGTTAACACCTTCAAAAGATGATCTTAAAGTACATCTCTTTGTATGCCCTTGAGGAGGTTGAAATTTGGCTAAGGCATGAAGAATTTGAATGCAAAGTTGGCTAGTGAAGACGATGAACGCTTGGAAGTTGGAGCATGAGAATGCAGGTAAGTAAGTTGAGTTTATATTATGAAGTGTTCTAATAATACTCTTCTCTTCGCTTGTTTTGCAGGAGGAACGTCGAGACCAAGCGGTGATGACTTAAGTGATGAAGAAAATAATCCAAGATGACATTTCAACCTCGAAGGAAGAAAAGTTGTGAAAATGGCTAAGTGTTGAGACTTAGTGATAGAGAAGAAATGTTTTCAAAACTCAAGATGGAGAAAAGAATGGAAGCTTGAGCAAAGTTGGAGAACAATGTCAAGAAGGAGATCGAGAACAGTGTGAACG
Organism: Sequoia sempervirens; assembly: GCA_007258455.2. NCBI lineage: Eukaryota > Viridiplantae > Streptophyta > Pinopsida > Cupressales > Cupressaceae > Sequoia > Sequoia sempervirens. The sequence continues at coordinate 75,018,732 of VDFB02026320.1, forward strand.
CGTCTACAAACGGGAATCTTCTAGAGGATGATGGACATTAATTGCTCATTTATTGCCCCACTCTCCATTATGGCGATTTTTAGGGCGAATCTTGTTTAGGGCTGAGGTGGCACAATCTGGGCCATCTAGCCGATTGTAATCTGAGCTGTCCGTTGGACTTGGCCATCTATAAAAGGGGAGTCCCCCTCATTTGTATCTCATTAGAATCAAATTAGAGTTAGGATAGCTAGGAAGGAGTAGAGAGAAATTGATAGAGTAGAAAGTAGAATAGTTGATAGTATAGTTTAGATTGAAGAGGAAGGAAAGTCTTCCCTTTGAATACATTGTAAGAAGTTGTCATGAATGCTTTCATAATAAAAGAATTTTCATTGATGATGATTTCTTCTTTGTTATGAGTAGTTGTTGAGGCTTCTTCGTCCTTCCAATTCACGTAGCGTCTTGAAGTAGCTTAAAGTAAAGTAGATTTCATTTCATGCAAGTACTTAGTGATTGTGGAATGTGGTGCTCGATTTGAACAAGACTTCGCTTGTCCATACCACTAGCAGACTTGCTGACGGTGGGTTCGCCCTGCGTGGTCAACTGGATTTACTCCTCAAACTTAACTTTGATTGTGATTCACGTGTTTGTATGCATCGTCTTGATGGTACTTGCAGGTTGAGTTGTAATTTGAACACCTTCGCCACTCCTCTGAAGATTGCACCGGTTTTGTGGGAGCTGTCTGAAGCGAGGCAAAGCAAGGCCCAGTTGAAGTCTGTAAGAATTGATTGCCATGTCTCACGCCTTAGAGTAGAACATAAACTTCTTAGGCCCTACACTCATTTTAATTTCAGTCCACTTCTGGTTAGGATTAGGAAACTTGTGCTCACTTGCCAAATCATTTTAATTACACGAACGCCCTTAGTTCGCTGTTTGCTGTCAACTGTCGAACAAATGTGTAAGTCCCCTTGAAATACCAGCAAATCACATCGAGCCAACTGAGACTATTCGCACTAAAGGAACCTTGGAGTTAAATGTATGATCTATCTCGCAATCTTAGCATGCAGGAAACTTTGTTCAGGAGAGGATAGAGTAGCGGTTGGCGACTTTATTCTGTGTTGGTGTAGTCTCAAAAACCACGTCAACAAGTATCTGTCCTTAATAAAGCTCTCCTCAAGACTAATAATTCACCCTTCTCCAATTTGTCAATTGGAATTTGTGATCCTTTGGATTCTTCTTTAAAATATGCAATTTTTGTGTTACCTTCAGATCTCTTGTTACTGCTTGGAAACATTCAAATGCTTGATGTCCTCCTCCACACTTGAAATATCTTCCTTATCTTCCATCATTTTTGCCATATCTTTCTCTGCCTCTCTGATATCCAGCTGTTCTGTCATTATGCTATTCATTATTGCCTTCTTTTCTATTGCAGTATGTATTATTGTCTATGTGTGCTGTCACTCTTGCTTGCTTCTGTATCTTTTTTGTAGAGAATTATATTATCATATTGGGATTTACTTGTTTGGAATCTTCCTCCTCTTACTCTTTGCTGGTTTTTTTGTAATTTAGAAATCTTCTGCATTTTCTATGCTTGCTTCACTATTTCTAGTCCTTATGATCATTTTGAAAAATTCTTCAATATATTTGTTCACTATCCTATCTTTTTTGGTTCTAAATTTTGCAACTTTGTCAAAGATTCTAACTCATAATCTCTTCAACTTTATAACCATTCTATCCCATTTTGTTATCTTTTCTTTTCCTCACCTATTTATTTCTAATTGTACTTCTTTCAACCAAATAACATGTCTTTTCACTTTAGTTTTAGCAAACCCATCCCTCTCAGGATCTACAATTTCTTCACATTCAAAATATTCCTCTAAATCATTTATGAAATCAATCAACTCCTCAGGATTCAGATCACTGGAATAATTAAAGATTTTAATTTTAGTTCTCTTACCAATTTTTGAAATAGCCTTCAATATCTTTATTCAATATGCTTCTTCTTCTAGCTTTTTTAGATCTTGCTCTACAACCTGTCCATTTTCTCTTTAATTGTCATCTTCATCACTCTCATCATCATTTCTATGGTTTAGCCCTCTCTTTCAATCTTCTTTCACAACATCCAATCGGACCCTCATTGCTTTCATCATCTTAAACATTTCTATCATTCTCCCAACAATAATAGCAACACCTTGATGTCTTCATGGAGGCATCTCTTTCTGGGATTTGATGCAAACTACCTCAAGTTAGTGATTGGTCTACAATCGCTCTGTTCAATTGCGTCTTAATCAACTCTTTTTGTCAAGCTTCTTGTAGACTACATCAATTAGGTGATTTGTTTGCAAGCAAAAGCTTTAGGATACCAAACCTTGTACTTTGATATTAGTTGACACAGTCATGGAAGAAGGATCCTAAGAAGGATTATCCAACCATGTAGCGAAATGAAACAACACAACAAAATCTAATGAAACAGTAAAATAACAATTTGATCTTTATTCATTCATAGACACAATGAAATTGCAATTTTCCATAAGGGAGTTCCAAAATGCTAGGCCACAACCATTTGATTACAAAATATTTGAAATTATATAATTCAAATGATATTACAATGAAATGTAAGAATTCATGGTCTTCCATTAACAATTGTATCAGACAGGGATTCAAAGTTTATTGGTCACTTTTGGAGGACCCTTTGGAGGAAGCTTGGAACTAATTGCCTATGGCTATCATCCACAAACATATGGGCAGACTGAAGTGGTCAATAGATCACTTGGAAACCTCTTAAGATGTCTCACAAAAGAGCATGGACAACAATGAGACTTGGTTCTTCCACAAGCTGAATATGCTTACAATGATTCCATCAGTAGAAGCATTGGGAAGAGCCCTTTTGAAGTGGTGTATAGTTAGAAACCTAGAGGTGTATTTGAGCTTAGAGATTTGACAGGGATGGGGAAGAGAAGTGCTGAGGGAGAAGCATTTGCAGAAGCCATGAGAGAGATCCACCACCAAGTCAAAGAAAATTTGCAAAAATGAAAAGTATAAGAAGCATGCTGATTTGAAAAGAAGGGATGTACAATTCAAGGTGGGAGATTGGTTCACACATCTGAAGAAGGAAAGGTTGCCAAAGGGAAAATACACCAAGTTGTTGATGAAGAAAATTGGGCCTTGCAAAGTGGTCCATAAGTTTGGGGCTAATGCATATGAGATAGAACTCCCTCTTGGAGTTGCTATCTCCCCTATCTTTAATGTTGCTGACCTATACCCTTACAAGGGATTTGTGGATGCAGGTACAGGTGTTGATGTTGATGAAGATTGCGTTAAAGATCTACCTCCTATTGAACCATCAAAGCTTGAAACAATTTTGGACACAAAAGAGGCAAAGAGAACAAGGCATAAAGTCTACAATGGATATCTTGTGAAGTGGCAAGGCTTACCTTCTGAAGATGGAACATGGATGTCAAAAGAGGATATTAAGAAGCATGGAACATCAGGAGCTGATCTTAGGTGGAACTTGAGATTCTTTTCTCTTCGGGTGTATGGTGCAGGGGCACCATGGCAATTTTGCTCAAATGTTGTTAATAGGTGTCTTAGGTTGAGTTTGATGTGTTTTATCACATGGTCGATGTAATAACGTCTAATTGAGACCGTTTTTGATGTATGTGGGACATATAGGGTTAGTTAGTTCAGTTTTGTAAATATTGCAAAAATGTTGCAAAAGTTGTTTGTGCAACTTTGCAATTTTTGCCATTTTGAGAAGGTGAACGGTCATCTTTTTGAATGGAAGTTGTAGATCGTTGGTTTTTAGTTTGAACAAGTTTAAAAGGCCTCACAAACTTCGAGGCAACATTTTTGAAGTGGTTTTGGTGGACAAGCAATTGAATAAACTTTGTTTTCTATTGAAATTTAGTGTTTTTCTGTAGTTCTTGATTATGTATGGCCCCATACAGTTGTTTTGAGATGTGAAATACATGTGAAAAGTTAATACAGTGAATCTACTTTGATTTGGCTTTAATGTTGTTGATTTTCATTGAGAAATAAGGTAGATTGGAGTGTTTTTCTGCAAACTGCTTGAAAACCGTAGGTTCAAGTGTTTGAAGTCAAAAACAATGCTTTGCAGCTCATTCCACCGTTGAATCTTGGCCAAACTCGGTGGAATGGAGGGGTTTAGGATGTTTTTAGTGATTTTGTTGTTGTATAGAGTAGGGAATGGAGTTTGGGGTGGTTTTGTCCAAGCCCTAGCCTAACATCTTCATGGGTTAGGCTTAGGTAGGTTAGTGAATTGGTAGGACAGTAATTTGGTTATGAAGTTTGGTGATAAAAACTGCATTTTGGGACCCTATATGACATGTTAAAGCTTTTGGAATGAAGTTTTGAGATTTGGTGATTTAATTTGATAAACTTGCTTTAAAAAAGTGGCCTAATTTGGCCTTGGAGCAGCGTAGCAGGTCTAGGTTGAAGAAGTTATTTCAAAACAACCCTATTCTCAAATGAGGTATGTTATAGAGGAGCCTAATGGGTGTCTAAGATGCTCAAGAGTTTGTGGAGAGATGGCCTTCTCTAAAAGATATGCCTGAAAACCTAGGTTTGGAGACCTACAAGCAGAATTGTGAAATTGTGAGTTAAGCCACCATAGTTAGGGTTTGAGACTTGAAGAAGTTGTTGAATTGTGTTGTTTGAACCTACTCCACCCTGCTCTGCATCAAACAGGCATTGGTTGTGGTCCCATTGGATGAGTCACAATTTGATAGAGGGAGTGACTCAAAGTTGGAGACAAATTTCAATATTAATAGCCTAGATGAGGTGTGAGTGTAGGAGGTCTAGTTGTATATTTTTATATCTATTATCTCAGTACTCTGCCTATTGTTTGATGTTTTGTAGTGTTTAGGCCATTTGTTGTTATATATTTCAAATTTTTAATGAAAACTATGTATTTTTGATTGCTGATATTGTAGAATCAATGAGCATTGAACATTGAATCTCAAATTTGATGCATTATCTGAATGCCTAAACTTGAGTCTTGATTTTATGTCCAAACAAACTTATCAAATTTTCAATATATATAATTTCTGTACTACCATCCATTGCCATCCATGTTCTTGGAATGCCTTGGAACATAGCTATTATATGCATTTGATATCACCCATAGGGTAAACAATGAGGACTTTCCTTAAAATTGCTATACAAATAAGGAAATACTTTCCATTAATTGCACACTATCAATCTATTTAATTTGCAAGCATTTTGCAAAGTATACATGTTGCTTCTATATATTTAATTTCTTCTACAAAAGATAGTGCCACTACAAGTAATAATACAACCTCTCTTGAACTATTGTTAGGGGTCTATCTTTTGGAATGGTATCAAAGTATCCCTATTGTCTCCTTTTGCACCTGTTTTTTCACCTTGAAGGGAAGCTTATAAAGGATTTTCATTTGATTGTCTTGCATTTACCTAGTCTGCTTGCAAACTCAATTGCTTGTTACGTGTAAACTGCACTTAAGGGTTGATCACACATTTTCTTTGGTAGCTAACAAATGGGGACATCTGTTCTATCAAATTCATGAAAGATTTTACCTGATTCCAACTGTCTAGTGCATTGAGCATGGGAGAAACTCTTGATATGGGCGGAACTGTCTGCTGGACTTTATAAGCATTGAAGCATATTTGTATCATTGGATAAAGGGCAGCAATTTGTAATGGGCTAGTTTTTATGCAGAATAGGTGATTTTTTAGTTCAAGTTGGATATTTTTCATGTTGAAATGTTTAATATTTTATGCTTTAGAAGTAGTTGAACAAGAGATCATTTAGTGGAAATCTTGTAGACACTCTGGAGAAAAGTGCAATTTTTTTTGAACATCGAAGTCTGTTTAGAGTTGACCCTACCTTGGTACAGTCAAAATGCCTAATGATGCAGAAGCAGCATTTTTTGGGCTATCTCAGATGCAATGCATAAAAACAGTCTTGTTGGTAATATAAGTCTTCTTTTTCAGCTCACATGTTAATGAAATAATTTTTTTTTCAGTATTCAAGTTTGTATCTATGGCATAGGTCCTTGTTCTGCAAGGTAGTAAAATAATCTTTTAGCAGTATTCAACTTAGAATCTATGACATCGATCCTTGTTCTGTTTTCTATACAGTTCCAGAAGGTAGATTATGATGGGTCTGCAATATGTAAAATTTTTAATAGTTTTTGTCGTTTGGTTGTAAAATTAATTTATTTATTGATTCTTTTTGAATCCTTTTACATGTGTAATCTTGTTGTTCACTACTATTTAGAGAAAATTTGGTGATCTGCCAATGCATTGATCTGACAACTTTCTCAAATTTTTAGCTAAAGGAGCTTGAAAAATTGGGTCCACGTAAAGGAGTTATCAGCCAGACAGTAAAGGATGTTGTGCAAAGTCTAGTGGATGATGATCTAGTCTCTAGGGACAAGATTGGCATATCTGTGAGTTATTGTTGAATGAAAATTGCTTATATTTGGTTCTTTTTCTTGGTCATGGCTGGGTCCAATGATGTTTATATTCTTTTGGTTGAGATCTCGTGCTTTTTTTGCTCTTAGGTCTTAAATAAAACTATTGACCTCAACATGCTTTTTCATTTTTTGGATAAGCTAGGCAACTAATCTAAGTTCCATGTGGTCTTGCTTTGTTATTCAATGACAATCAGCATTTATTTTACATCAATCCATGTTAAGTAGACACATGCAAATTTTGAGATGCATAGGAGACTGATGCTGTATAGGATAATGATGAGTTGAATGAACACATCAATGTTTTCACTCTAGTGATATCCCTCCTGATACTTACCTCTTGTATTTGAAATGGCCTTTTATCAATTAATCCTCACAAACTAACTGCTGATTTTTTATCTTCCTTTTCTATGGGAAAGCCCTATACTACTCATGCAGCTTTTGGCTTAGTTCGACATAAACAAAATGATTCAATGCTAGGCTTACAGTAACATGAACAAAATGAGTGCCACTATTATTCTAACTTAGAAGTTCATTGGTATAGTTACGAAGGTAGATACCTTTCTATGTAGGTTGGTTTCTTACGAGAAAAATGGTTGATCATTAGTCTATTGCTATAAGGTGATGTATTATGTTGATGATCTAGTCAAAAAAAGCTCGAAAAGCAAAGAGAAAACTAGTGGAGCGAGACCTCCTTTATAACCTAGGCTCAGAGCAGAAGTAGGTAGCCTTCAGTGCCATGGAAATGCTGATCCACCATGCTGGATGGAAGAATATCATCATTGGGGAACCTTGATGACAACTGCAAAAAGTGGGGACAATGCCCCACTGTCATATCTTTATCTATGTATAAAATCACAACATTCAAATGGTGCTTGACAGCCCTAATGGCTATAATAGGCTAAAAGAATGAGGGAATCAGTTTAGTAGTCTTGGAAGGCTCAGTTATCTGCTGAGAATCTTTAGATAATTTGGCCTTTTTACAACCAAAAGGAGGGGACTCTGCTTGGTTAATGTTCACTGGTATTATTTATAAAATACTCAATGATCTAACAGTCTCCACTAGTTTCACCTTTTCTTTCTTTTGGTTTTTCACAGATAGCCCTAAGTGTTCATTCACATTCCCATGAAATTGAAGCACTTGCTTAGCCTGCTGGATGATGGTATGTTTTTGTTGTACTTGTTCTTGGTGAGTTTTATCCTCAACTGAAGTTTATGAATGCTTTTTTTTTCTTTCCTAGTTGCATATTGGTTTCTTGATCTTGGGGTCCATTCATGGCCTGCCCATTGTTGGTGTACATTTTATCATCCACCGAACACTTCAGAATAAAATGTCCAAAGACACTCTATCCTCTCTTGAACAAAGTCACCGGGTATGCTAAGATTGCGAGAAGATCATATGGCAACTCCAAGGTTTCTTCGTCAGGTCATGACATGTGGACAAGCTCAATGGGCGTTGTGATATGCTGGTAATACACAAAGGGACTTACGTTAAAGAATTTCTCACAAGTTCGGGACTTAGACAGATTTATCATTAAGTGCTTCTTCTGTTGGGGCTTCTCAGTTTGGATCTCAAAAAAAGGGCAAAAAGATGAGGGTTTAGAGGATCTAATCTATGCCTAGGAATTCAAGAGACAATAAAGATCGGGTGAAACAAATAACCATGCTTTGTTTCGCCTCCCTGGGACAACTACACAAAGTGCGTGCAATCTTCAAAGGGTGTGATTATAATTTTCATGCCTTGAATAAGACCGAAGTAAAGCATCCACAATCACAAGCTCAGGCTAACTTTATGCATTGAATGAAAATCATCCATCCAAAGAAAGTATGAGCAATGTTTTACCATAAATATAAACCATCAAATCTTGCATTCACTAAACAAACATTCAAAGCAAATTCTATTTTAATTGTAATCTAAAGTTCTATCTACTTTTAATCTAATTCTAATCTATGGTTGAAGAAGTTATGCAACCTTGCATACCACTTGACAATAAAAATGATTCAAAGCAAATCATGCATAAAAGCTTTTACTATCGGACGTAGCAAAACGCAACAATTTCATATACTGTCTCCACACAAATGAAAATGAGAGTTCATGAATTTATATAGAGTTTTCAATAGCAAATGGAAGGCCAAGATTAAAACAACATTAATGGCCAAGATTGAAACAAATCAACCCTAATTAGGGTTTCCCAAATAACATCAGTAAACAACCAGTAAATAGAGAGTGATGTGGTAGCTGGAGCTATTTTCAAGGGAGTTCGTCACTATCCTCTTGGGCAGCAGTGTGCTTGACGAATTTGGACATGATCGTGACGATTTCCTCCCTTGTGACTGGTGGCATCATGCTTATTCTGAATTCAAGCCCGTCCAAGTCCTCGGTGCATCCAGTGAAAGCATTCTCCCAATCTACTTCCTTTCTCATAAAATCATCCTGGATGGACAAGAGGTTCGCCACTTTTGTGAAGTCCTACCTCAAAATTGGTCCCGTGGTAGAGAAGAAGACTTCCTGAACCTTATGCTTTAACCTTTCCAGCTGCATGTCGTTGTCTCGAACAATCTCTTTGTCAAACACGTCCGCAGCTATGAGGTAAATCTTCCTCTGAATTTCTCTGACGTACTCCTCAACTCTAAGCCCATCGGCCTTTGCCTTCTCCAAAACCTCGCTCTGCATTGTTAATGCGCAAAACCAATGATGAAAGTCATAAACAGCTCCTGCAACAATCACCTTTCCCTCGACCAATTCCTGCTTTGGGATGCCCTTCAGTACTTTGAGGCATGGAATGAGCCTTTCCTGAATATCTAGGAGGTTGTCCCAAGTTTTCGCCATGATAGCTAGTCTGGAAAGGAAAGAGGAAGTTTGCCCGTAGGCAAGCGTCAATCTCTCCATGAACGAAGCTGCTTCTATGCCCTTACTTGTCATCCATTCCTTGGCCTCTTTGGTCGTGACCATACCATCTTCCACATCCTTGGCTATCTTCTGTGAGGAATTGAGAAGAGGAGGAGCTACTGCATCACCCTGATTGAGTGGTTGTGTCATATGCTGAATATGCTCCTTCAGGTGCTTGACCTCCCTTTTGTACTCTTTCTTTTTCGCCACTTCCTTTTCCAGTCTCGCCTTGATAGTTGAGACTGAGTTATCCAATTCTTCTACCTCCTGGCCTTTTGTTGTTGGGCCCAAGTCTATAGTGGTAATGGCGTATTCCTGGGGAGTGATTTCATCTTGTGCTTTGTCGACTGTTGGTACTGCAATATGTATGGAACGGCCGCCGGCTTCGTCCCTCTGAATTGTGGAAAATTTCTTGGCAGGTTTCTTCACAACAACTTGTTCCAACCTTGCCAAGAAATCTACAGAATCATCTTCTTCCTGGATTTCAACTGGTGCCTGAATCTTCATCCTCTCCTCCTACCAGTCAGGAATGGTAGGTTGTTCAATACTATCTTCCTCCTGAACATTTTCTGCACTTGGGATATTCAAAACTCCTCTGATAGCGGAAATCATTCCCTCTTGGAATTCATCATTCTGGACGTCCATTTCATTATCCAAGCCTAGTATTTTTGTGCCTGTAGGAGATGGGGGCTCGTCATCATCCAACTGGATCAGCTCATTGTTATTCTCCTGAATTGGAGGTGGTCTCATCATATCAGCCAAGGATTCATCTATAGTGGCCACTAGATCATCTATGTTTCTGGATGCGGCTGAACGAGATGGCTCCACCCTTTGTCTCTTTGGAATAGGTTCTACATTTGCAGCCACTTCTTTTCTCTTCTCAGTAATCTCAACCAAATCATCATTGTGGGATGCACCGACATAGGAAGAGTATGAATTTGTCTCACTTAGCAAATCATAAGTGAGCGTCATTCTTTTCCGTCTCAACTCCTGTGTTTGTTGGTCGACCCACCATTGAGAATACTAGATTATTGGCCTCATTAATGTGGCCAAATCTTACAGCTCGAGCTTTGACCACTTCACGGTAGGAAGAGGCCAGTTCTCATCGAAACATGGTTGGACATATTCCCCATCGTCTTGTAACTGATTAGGCACTCGGAAAAATTCTGTTGCTCTCATCAAATCCACCGGTAGTCTAGACCATAACTTTTTCCTGACTTCATAATCGTTAGCATCATTTGCCCATAAATTGTTCAGGTCTACTCTGTGTGTATACCTTTTTCCATCCACGGTCCGGATGTGATTGTGAGGGTCAAAATTGGCCCTGGATTGATAAGTCGAGAATGGATACCATTGAATTTCCAGCCTGGCGCTTTCGGCTGCTTGTGCTGACGGACATGACTCCAACATGTTCCCAATGAAGAACGGGAAAGTGACAGCTGCCTTCTGCTTCGGCCTCTGGATGTTCTGGTAATCCTCCAGCTGTCTAAGGACTTCGAGCAAAATCATCCTATTTGTAGGATAGATTGGAATCCTGTAAGGATTTCCAGTGAATCCCTGGATCTTTATATACGTAAACCTTGGAAACTGGATAAACTAAGATCCATATCGACTAATCAAGCTCTTGGCTTCATGGCTTAGTCTCTGGTGAGTTCCTCCTTGGAGTATGTGGGTGATGTACATGAGGAAAGCATCGTGCGCCCGCCTAAAGTGAGATTTCTCTCTGAGTTGTAGTTGCGGGTAATAGTCATAAGACTTGAGTTCGTTCTCACCATTTCTTAATTTTCCTTTGCATATAAGTCTTGAGTATCTGTACGCTCTGGCCAACAAATAGATGACATAGGAGCTCATATGAAAATAATTTATCTTCTCCAAATTGATCAGCTGCTCGTGAAGATTGTCGCTAATCATGTGGGACGAATTGAACATCTTTACTCTGGAGGTGATTTCATCGATAAAGTAGTACATCCAGGACTCAAAAGGCACGCCTTGTGGATTGCCAGCTATCTTGTTCAACATTAGAATGATATCTCCATAATCCTCCTTAAAGTCTGTCTGACGCAGCTTCTTGGGTATTTTCTTGGTAGATGGTCTAGGCTTTTCCAGCCATGACTTATTAATATTTGTGGCGCACAATTCAGATTGGCCATCATACAATGTAAGAGACCAGGTGTCTCTCAACCCCAAACCCTAACTGCATATATTGATTTTGATGGTTTTGTGTTTTTTTTGTGTTTTGATGGGTTTTTGCAATAAACAGGAAAGCTGCGATTTTGCTCTAAAAATGCTTAAAAATTCATAATAAATCTAAAGACAATAAATACGCTTTGATACTGCTCAGAAGATGTAGGCGCATATCTTTATTAAGTTTTCAGAGCACATACAATATATAAAATGAACATATGAAGGAAATACAACTTTATTTCAATGGAACCTGATTTTCTTGCAGCCACCAGAAGATAGGTAAGAAATGTACGGCCCAAGACAGAAAGCAAACTCCAGACTCCAGATCCCACGCCCCAAGCTTCAGAATACATAGGCGTCCATATTGCAATAGGCAGAAGACCTCAGATGAAGGCGTATTCTGCAGATGAAGAAGTACGGCCCTAGCTGATACAAGAAAGTACGGCCAACCAGCAACATTCAATATGGTACGACTTTAATAAGGAAGTGCCAGACCTCTGTGTAACAATCTCAAATGATGTGCCACCAATAACTGATGAATAATCTCTGATAGAATCTTCTTGAATCGATCAATAAACTCAACTGCAACTTCTGTGTGAAGTCACCAAGTAGACAATCTTCAACTGGTATTGCACAGTCTTAGTATGCCAGATCTTGAAGAGGTATCGTTCTTCAAAATCAATCGTCTGCTGAAACCCTAGGTTTTGCAAACTCCAATGCTCAGAGCAAAAAAAAGACAAATTGAATAATCAAGACATAAGAGTTCGATTTGTCTTTAGCAGTGAATATATACCCTTCTTGGAAAATTCGACCCCAACATCCTTTTTTAATAATCATTTAAATAATGATTAAATTCGCCCTTTTGACTTAGGAGAAATATAATTAATAACTGGCGCCCCCATCACTAATGAATAAATACTTATTCATTATATTAATTTTTCACTTTATTATAAAGTATAATAAATACTTTATAATACGCCTTTTATCAAATATTTAAATAAATTAATAAAGTGACTTTAATATAAAGTCAAAAATATTAATTATTTAATAAATCATTAAATACTCCATTATTTCTCCATCTGACCATCAAACTGATGAACTGGGTCGACTTTGAGCTAAGCAGCTGAACCAGGTGCCCTGCCCAAAATAGCAGATTCCGCCTATCTGACTTTCTAAAATTAGCAGGTCTCTGAAAAACCACTCTGAAGGATTCTGCGAAGGCCCAACCTGAAACAACTGCAAGAGGAATGCTCCTAAACACTGGGTAACTGCCTCAAGTGATCCTCTGCACACATCTGTCAGCCTACGAGGATCGAAATAATAGGCTAACCACATATCCAGTTGCGCTGACTAGGAAGGGGACATCACATGCAACTTTTGGGCGTCCTCCTTAGTCTTATATATAGTCCGATGGTGTGCTGGGATGCCGAATGTCTCCTGAATTGCCACTCCGCCGAGGTGAGCTAGAATCCTTCCGTCAAGTGCAACAATTTGTCTCTCCTGTGTATCATAATAGATGGCGCATTCTACCATCAACTCAACACATTCTATTGGCGGCGGGAATTTGGCTGCTTGAAAAATGTCATTCCTTGCCATCCGTCGTGCAATTGGTGTCGGCAATCCATTATGTCCATATATCCTCTTTTTGAACTCATCAAAGTCCACATGTTCTAGGTCAGTGTCTGCAATATTTTTTCTTCTAGAAATAATCTTTGACTCTCGTTGCAACCCTTTGCTGGCAAATTTCATTGGCACTTTCCTTGATGATTCTCCCGGTGTGGTCATTAACCTGCAGTAAAAAAAAAAGAACATTAACATTAATACATAGACTAAAAAATTTAATTTATTCTTGGGCCTTTTACTCGAAAATTTTACTTTCAGTTTATTTAAAAGAATGAATTTCTGCGAAAAAGCAAGATGAAAGTAGGTGAATTTGATTGAAATTTTTTTCGCCAGAACTTAGCCAGAATGAATAAGATGGGAGAGAGACTTAGCCAACCAAACTTCCAACCTCAGGAAAAAAATCTTCTGGCTGCGAATTAAATTCACCTTGAAATAATTTAATCAAAAATCCATTGGAGAAGTGCGCCAACTTGCTGAAAAGTTCAACGTTCAGCCAAGAAATCTTTTACTTCTCCAAAAAAATTACTTCCCTAGCAAAAAAAAATTACTCCTTATGAGAAAATCGACCTTGCCTTGAATATTCTTACAACTTTGAGAGATTAATTTCTCTTCAACTGAGCTTGTGAAAAATGAGTTGTTGAAACTCATTATAATGCTGAAGAATTCAATTTGTTTTAGCAATTGCATCTTTTTCTCTTGATTTCGATTTGTTTTCTTCTCTTCATCAAGGCAAGTTTCTATTCTTGTCGAAAAATCTTCATGGCAAGATTATCCAGGCGTCATCTTTAGCTAAATCCTTCTGATTCTCTCTAAGTTCAAAAATTCGATTTTTTGCTAGATGTTTATCTTTTATTTTTCAATATTTTGGAAAAATATTAAATGTCCAATTATATTAAATTCGATTTTTCCAAGTTTTTAAAATCATGGCGAATTTTAATTTTGCTCATGAATTTTCTCTTTTCCGGCATAATTTATTTTCTTCCAAGATATCTGTTGCGAATTTCATTTTTATCCGAGGCATTTAGTATTCCTAAGTGTCGGAAATAAATTATCCAAAGTGTTAAAATGTCAAATTTATTTCCAACCCATTCAATTTTGATCCATGGCCACTTTAACTTTTTTCTTGGCTAAATATTTATTCTCCAAGTTATTTCAATTTGTCCTCTAGCCAAGTTGAATTTTATATTTATTTTGCCATGTCTTATTTAGCCAACAAATATTACGCAAATTTTTATTTTCCTTATGCCATGGCGAACTTTAAATTGTGCTATGCATATTTTCTCATTCCAAATTCGAATTTTTCTTCTTGCTTGGACGATTTTCCCTAGGAAAAGTTGAACTTCCAAACTTTTTTGCCGTTCACATTTTCTCCATGCTATTTGACCATCTCCCCTAGGCGAATTTCATCAACACTTAGGCAAATATTCATCCTTTTGGCCTGGGGCAGACTTTACTATATGTTTGGACAACTTTCTCTGGCAGAAGTCGGACTTTACCATATGTTTGGACCTCTCACCTTTGCCAAGTCGGACCTTCTTGCCTTCATTCTAAGGTCGGACTTGATGATAATCTTGACATTTTTTCCCATGGCGGACTTTCTAGCTTCTTTGCCATATGTATTTTCCTTTCTACACTTAGCCAAATTCACCAAATTTTCCCCCTAAGCATTCGTACTTAGCCAAATTTCCTCTTAGGCCTCCATACCTAGCCAAATTTTCATTTTTCTTCCTTGCTTTAGGCTGGGGTGGACTTGGAGAATAATTTTCCAAGGCATGGGCAGACTGTCAAGAGGTCTTGCCATTCTTTCATGGCCTAGGTAGACTTTCTAGCTTCTTTGCCAAGTCAAGGGTGGACTTGGTGATCTTCATGCCACTCACCCCCTAAGGCTTGGGTGGACTTGGAGAATAATTTTCCAAGGCATGGGCAGACTTTCAAGACTTCCTGCCATTTCTTCTTCATGGGTGAGCTTGAAGGTTGCCATTGATGGGCGAACTTCTTAGACTTAGGCGAATTTCTCCACGATTTGCATGCTTTTTCCTTTTGATTTTCTCGAATTGTCTCATTTTGGAGGTCTGATTTTTATGTTTTTTCAATTGATTTTTCCAGATTTTATCTTGCTTTTCCATGTTTTTCGTGATTTTTGCTTGATTTTTCGATTTTTTGGCTTGAGTTTTGGTTCTAAAAATGGAAATGTTAACTCTTTGACCAGGGTTAACTTTCTAAAAATAGAAAAAGCAAAATCCCTAAAAAATAGGGATCCCAGATTGGTCCAAAAATGCCAAAAATGAAAAAGCAAAAAGCAAAAAAGGTAGATTCTCTAAAAAGTAGGAAGTGTCAAAATTGACTCAAAGCATAGGCGATCCTCGTCTTCCGGACTCTCTGAGCACTTCTGTGACGTTTAGGCATTGATTTGGGCTTGGATTCTCCAGTTGGCTTGGGTGACTACTCAAAACTCTGACTTGAAACTCTCAAAACAATGACTTTATGAAACCGTTGCGTGAAAGCAAAACTCTAAAAGGAGCAAACTACTGGGGGTCCCCATTTGCAATGGGGTGATGTGTGAAAAGGTCACAACACACATATTGTAGTGACTATGGGATTTGTGATTTAAATTACACTGCAAATCATAATAAGATCACAGCCAATCATCATTCTCTACTATTTTTCCTGTCACTCTCCTAAATTAGATTTCTTCCAACATTTTGGCTTTTTCATCATTGTGTTTTTCACTATTAAGATTCATTTATTTTTAATCCTCTCATTAACCTTTTCTTCAATTTTATCAAATTTACATTTAGTCGTACCGGTCATAAGCAACAATTACAGATATTACTTCTGAAGCTCCCGCTAGGAACTTAGACAATCTGGTTATGTGATTCGACCCTTGGGAATCTACTTGAACAAATTTATACAATATGACCTTCCTTGTTTGTTTTTGCATGACTTTGTGCTCTATTCTCATGGGTTCTAATTGCTTGAAAACATGTTTGCTTTCTCTCAAACTGCTTGTCACGTACTTTCCCCTGCCTGAAAAAGAAGTTTTATGTCCATCTGCAAAATTGCTCAAGTTGTCTCATGATTTTTAACCCCACAAGTAATATTGGGCTAGAAAGAATCTTGCTTGGGCATGAAAGTAGTGCAACAAAAGTCAAATAGCTTGAGTAGCAAAAGTAGTATTTTGTGTCAGTGGAGTTGCACATATAGATTTAGAGGGTACCAAGGTTTCTGGGGGCCCCATTATATGCTGCAATTCTTCTTTTACCTTCTACACTTATGCTGCCAGAGATTATTTCATCCTTCATATTGCTGAAACTCATAGACATTGCACTCTCTATGGACTGAGTGGGAGAACTTATATTAGCGTAATCCTGACCAGAGTGTATTGCCTTTGCATTATAAGATTTTCAACCCATATTGTTATGATAGAGCTTCTGGAATTGTGGAATTGTTTGAACAGATTGTTGATATCCGCATCTCCTTTGTAATTGTGGATTGTTACTACACAGTGTCTTTTTCAAGGTCAAATCTATTTAACACAAAAGCACAAGGCTTTTGATCTGAATCAATAACTTTGTCACTTTGCATTTAGAATGTGTAAAGATAGAAGGTAAGTGTCAAGTTTCTTGTGAATTATTCAGTCACCGAGGATGAAACCCCTCAAAGACCAGAAATTTAAGGACGAAAACCCTTAATTTCTTTTTCCGAGTTAGTGGATGGAAACCCCCGACTTTAGATAGAAATTTAGAAAACATTTCAAGACATTTATACAAGTGAGGAAGCTGCAAATGGGAAGAAAGATCACAGCAGAATATAAGTTTAATATTTTCAAATTTGTATTAAAGTTTTAAATCCGAAGTTTATAATTATCAAATTATAAGTTTAAAGTTAAATTAATTTTTATAATTAATTATGCGAGTATTATTGTGAATGTGAAATGTTTATTGTAATGTCCCCTCCTCAGTAGTGATTAGTGTAGTTGGCAGTTAGCCTATCCCGGAAGCCTGTAGGCTAGTCAGAAGCAGAAATTAGGGTTTCCTATCATTTAGGAGGATGTTTCAACATTTTTTTGAAGCTTGCACATGGAGTTTTCGATTTTGGATTGCGGATTCTTTCTGGGTTTTCAGAGAGCTTCAACTTTGAGGTACAATTTTTGGAGAAATAAGTTATTTTAAGTTATAAATGTTATATTTTTACTTTAGAGCCCCCACTCCCCCCCCGCTGCCCCCACCCATCCTCCTCTTGCCTAGTGATATAACTTCATGTTGTTTTTAAAAAGCGGACTTGAGGGTGGATGTCTCATCTGGAGGCTATTTTAATATTTCTAAAGTTAAGATATTGCCTTGAGGAGTTAGATGCCACTTTTGGGAGGATATTATTTTATTAAAAGATTTATCTCTGCCTTGAGTGGGACGCCAACTTGAAGGAGGGAAAAGTGAATTCAAAATTTAAATGACTCTAGGAGACTTGGGGCACTTTCTAGAAGATGTTGGAGGATTACCTTAAAGTCTATAAAAGGAGGCACTTGCTCATTCATTTTCTCATCCATGAAGAAGTATAACAAAATGTTGCCGAAATGGTGATTGGTTTGCTTCACGGAATGCATACCTCCTAGCTTGGACTTGGTTTTTTGGTTGAAAGATAGCAACTAGCTAAGTGAGAAGGCTGTTCTTTACATTGAAGAATAGATTGAGCTTATTGTAATGGAGTCTTTTTTGTAATGAGCCTAGCGTGAGCTGACTCAAAAACTCATCTTTGTTCCCTTGAAATTTTGTTAAACAATTCAAATGCAAACTTTAAGCTTGCTGGTCGGAGTTATCAGTTTGATATGTTCTTTGAAAATTGATTATTGAATGCTTCCAATGCTTGAAAAACAACTCTACTATGCATATATTAACACCTAAGAGCATGTATGTCTTTCCTTAATCAGTTACAATGCATATCAATGACTTCTAAGTGAAAAACTTGCACCTACAGCCAACTGGTATTTTTGTCAAACAGTTGGTATGCAGCCTGTATGCTAATAATAACATCTACAGCCACTTGACATTATGTCAAACAGTTGGCATACATACTGATGATGATTATTTCTGAGTGTGTAGTAATGCTGGAAGTGTTATATGATATTCTTGTTGCAATATAGAAGTGGTAGAACAATGTTAAAGACTCACAACTAATGACTACTTGCAAATATATAAATCTGATTACAATTTTCTGAGATTGCAATGTGCTAGGATGCAAATACAAATAGATATAATGACTATTTTTATATTAGAACTTGCCACACCCTTATCATGTTCATAAACAACAAATGGATGACAATAAATCAAAAATATCTATCCTAGCAATAAATGCAATGTGTTTATGACAATATAAATAATAGGAACCTGAATTTTCATTGCAGTTGATACTAAGCCTTTGAGCCTCCAATACAATCTGGAAATGACTTCCTAGGGCAGCGCCTAGGTCTCCTCAACCCCTACGATGCATGCAGATGTTAATATATTTTTTCTGATTTTTATTTGCCTTCCAAGACTGAAATCGCCCCTGCTCCAGGGCTGCGCCTAGCAAAGAGAAGATGCCTGAGTTAAATGATGTTTCTATTGCCAAATCGTCCTCCTTAATGTAACGCCCAACAAAGCCATCAAATGTGGAAACCTTATTGACAAATCACAGCTCTATGCTTTGACAAAAAAATCTAGAAAATGTCTTTAATTGATTGTCTTCATCAATATCAAAATCTGGAACAGCAAATATGCAAGTCGATTTGCCCCTCAAAGATAAAAATGCAAGCAAGACAAAATAGAAACCCTAAAACACACAGCTGCATTGTCACTGTAGCGAATTACTGTACACGGGTATTGTAGCGCGGCTATTGTAGCAGTAGGTAATAAACTTAGAATTTCTTCATTGAATTCTTTCACAGCCTCAATCTGGTAACTCACATGCCCAAGAGGGATGATACACAGCCAGCTATAAATGTTCTTCAACAATGAACTTCAAACCCTTGTAGAAAACTTCACCAATTTGCACAAATGAAAGGACTGAATTATCCTCTCCTCAATTTGCAACCCTTGAAGAGATCTTTCACTCCCTTAGTTATGCTATCAATAGGAATTTTTCGTTTCCTATGATCAAAGAAGAAAACTGCGAAAGCCCTAGGCTCCACAATAAAAATCAATCAAAATAATATTCATCAACTCGATGTTGAGAATGGGCTCTTAACTCTCTTTGTATTCTTTCCTTAGGATAGCTCAAACACCTTCCCGGGCAATGTGGGATAAAAAATTTATTCCCACATTAAATTATTCACTTAAAGCACTTTATTATATTAAAGTGACTTTATTATTATAAAGTTACTTTATAACTTTATAATAATATTAAAATATTAAATAAATCACTTAAGTCACTTAAACTTTAATATCTCTTGATGTACTTGTCTGATTGCTAAGCCGTCTAAGCTAGGAGTCGATTCTCCCTGTTCTCCATGTGATCGGATGCCCGTCTAAAAATAGAAATCCTGAACAGTGACTTACTATAAATAGTATGTGAAACCGAGTCTAGAAACAGCTGTAAAGGCCCAATCAAGGTCGACACTGCCAATATGCTCTGCTCAGGTGTCTTTCTATTAATAGGAACCTTGACTCTCCCAAAATAGTAACTTACTATAAATAGTAATTGTGCCAATCTGAGTCAAATAACCTGTGCAAAGGCCAAAACCTAAATCTAGTTGAAGAGTAATGTCTCTAATCACCGAGTAATTGCCACACGAGACCCTCTATCTATAATTGTTAGCCTACGAGGGTCAAATGATAGGCTAATCTTGACGAACTCTGATGCTCACGAAAATGGGGACATTACATTTTTGATGTTTTTTGATGTCTTTGGGTGTGTTTGTCAGTTTACAGGTTGCTGATTTTGGTGTGGCTGAACTAGGTTTTCGTTCATAGCTCTCTAGGCGAATTTTGTTGGCTTTTGGGTATTGGCTCTTTCAGTTCCTTGGCTCAAGGCGTCCCTTTGTGCAAGTTTTGAGAATTTATTGTAGAGTCTTTGATTTATACTGCAGCTCGCCCCTTTCTCCAGGCTGTACCTTTGCTAGGGAGTGTCTTGGGAAGCGTAAAAAAGTAATAACTCAAGTTTGCAGCAATTTCTCATTCATAGCTTGGTCGCCATCTTCCTCAGAGTCCTTTGCATTTGGTTTCGTGTCATTTGGAGTAGTTTTGAGTGAGTTATGAGCATTTTAGTGTGTTTCTTAGTTGCTGGTTTGTAGTTATTAGTTTGCTGGTTTGATATTTCAGTTTGTAGAAGTTGGAGTTTTTGGGGTGGTTTTTCATATTTGGTGAGTCTTTGAAGATTGGAGATCAAATAATAATATTGTAGTTTGTTGGACATCTTAACCATTGGCTTCTTGCAGGATTTATTCTAATTGTAAAACTTTTTTAGTAGTACTGATCAACTCTTATTTACGTTCTGCAATTTTCTATTTGTTGTACCCCAAAATTAAAATTTTTGTTACTTAGACATTTTGAAGAAATGAGTAAAAGTCTTGTTAAATCAGTTAAAAAGGTCAAAATTTGGGTGTGCATGTCTTGCATGAGGGTTAACAAAATTTTCAAAATCAGACGATCTGGGTCTGCTCAAAGCGCTTAATCTGAAACCAGATCTCAGTTTTTCGTCCCTAAATTTTAGGAAAACTGCTATTTTTAGAAATTTTCTAAAATTAGTAGCGTTTTTTGGGTTTTTCTGGGTTTCTTTGGAAATGGATACTGGCAAAACTTTCTAAAAATAGAAAGTTGGTCTGATAGGGTCCAAACTGATTTTGATTGGCTCAAAATACGTCCATATCAGGTTGGTGCAGTCAAAATCTCAAAATAATCAGTTTTGCCCTACTGGGTCTATTCTGCTTTTTCAGAAGCATATCGGGAGCTCCAAAGTCATTAATGGTGGTCAGTCAGCTGCCAGGCGTCAGATTCAACATTCAGAGCATTCAACAGAAGGCGAGATGATGAACAAGCACAAAGAACAAAAAAGATAAAAAAGATGAAAATTTTCTAACACTGCTAGACTTGGGCGCCCTAGGTGAAGATAGGCGCCCATCTTTTTAGGGCACTAAAAGATGGAATTAGGGTTTGAGCTCTAAATTGAAGTTGCTCAGTTCTTTGCCAGCTCCGCAGCGAGTTCGATGGTGCAATCAACAAATTATCCAGTCATCTGGGACTCGAAGCTGAACAGGGAGGATTTACACAAAAGTCAAAGTGGAGAAAATAAGAAATATCAAAAAATTGACTAAGTGTGGGAATTTTGGGTGCCCCAAGTGAAGAAGGGCACCCAGCTTTTTGGGGCACCTGATCCAGTAGTTAGGGTTTGATAATACGCTTGATCTCTTCAGTATTCAGTCAGCTTCGATACGCTTGCCTCTGTTAGATCATCCGACTGACCATCTTCCGGAAAATTCAGACTGAAGTCAAAGTTACAGAATGAAGGTTTCAAACTCTGAAGAAAATCAAATGAAATTTAACTAAGTCTGGAAGGTTTGAGCGCCCCAAGTGAAGAAGGGCGCCCAAGTTTTCAAGGGGCTAAATAGATGAATCCGGAAACGAAGCTCTAATATGATCTCTTCGTAGTCAATCCAGCTCTCCAACGAGATATCCAACATGTCTATCGGAGGTCGCAGTCGCAAGATACAATAAGCCGAACAGATGGTCTGGCAAGAGCTGAATTTCAAAGTTTAGAAGCAAACACAAAAAAGGTGAAAAATAAACTAAGTCTGGTGAACATGGGCGCTCCCAGCCAAGATGGGCGCCCGAGCTTTTGAGGGATTAAAGTCCACTTTTTGACAGAGTTTATCTCAGAAGACCCCTCCTCATATCTCGTCAGCGTCGCGATGAGCACAATAGGCAAACAATCCGACGTCTGGAGCTCCAGATTCAACGAGATCATCTATAGAAGAGAAGTCAATGAAGAAATTTGAAGATCTTGAAAATGGCCAACTCTGGGTAAAATGGGCGCCCCTGGAAGGAAAAGGCTCCCATGAATTCGGAGGTCAAGAAGAAGTTTTTAGTCAGAGACGCCTCAAGGACAACCTTTTCAAAATTAGTCCAGCTCCGTAATGAATCCCTCAGCTCGCATATCAGATCAATCCGCAAGCTAGAAATCAGAGGCGAAGTAGGGGGTCAAAATGACAAAAAGTTGAAAATACCAAAAATTTGACTAACACTGCTTAAAGTGGGCGCCCTTGGTGAAGAAGGGCGTCCATCTTCTCATGCCTTAGAAATTTTTTTCTTGATTTTCAAAAAGTTTCAAAATTGCAAGTGAAGGAAGGCGTCCAAGTTCAATGAATCTGAGATTTTAGAGTTTTGGAAATAAAATCAAAAGAAAGCAAAGCAAAAACAAAACCCTAAGTCTATTTAACACCTCTCTTTCATGTAATTTTTATTATTTTTGCAGGTAGCATTCAGAGGAGAAAGTTGGAGCAGCAAGTTTGAAGAATTTTCATGATCCAAGAATTCATATTTGCTGGTTTTTCATCAGATTTTTCAGATCAACAAGCATAAACCCTTGCTTTTTCAAAGCTTTTTCATCCAGAAGATCAAACTTTTCAAAGAGAAGACCAAGGTTTTCAAATTTTCAATCATCTGGGTCTTTTTCCTTCATTCTTCTGAAGAAATTTTCAAGAACTTCATCAAGTTGCAGCAGCTGCTTTTATTTTGCATGTTGGTGAAATCCTCAGTGCATTCAGTTTTCAACCATCTGGGTCCTCTCAAATTAGTCTTCTGAAGAAAACCCATATCACACCTTTTTTCAAGAAAGTTTCAAAATCTAGGGTTGGCTGCTTTTTCGATCAGCCATTAGGGTTTTACAAATCTAATCAACTGGGTCCATTTCTAATCATATTCTGAACAAAGCCCAGGTGCCAGCTTTTTTCGAGAAAAATTGAAGAAATTAGGGTTTGCTGCTTTTTTAGGAAAAATTCAAAATTTTCAAAAACGGAAGATCTGAGTTGTCTTGTAACAAAATTTTGAGCAAAACCAATATCTCAGAAAAATTTTCAAAAAATTTGTCCGTTGGAGCGAAGAAAAATCAGCATTCTAAAAATAGAAGTTGCTTAGAACTTGTCTGAACCTAGGCGAGTTTACAATCATTCTTCAAGTTTTCCGAAATGGAGTACACTCCCAATGTTTTCAAGATTGAATCAACTCTTTATCATGATTACATCAAAACCGCTGAGATAGACTTGCATCACATCAAGCCGGTGTTCAATCTACATGCCTTGGAGAGCGCAGGTAACACCTCAATCAAGAACCTGGGACATTCTGGACTCCTCGCAGCAGCGTCTATTCTTATAGCATTTCAGAGTCTCAAGTTCGTAATCGCTTGCATCAAGCATTACAACCTGGCTACTAGGGAGATCCATTCAGTTGATGGTAGATTAATTTGCAGTCTAAAGCCTGATATGATCGAGAAGTGTTTTTCCATTCCCCCATGGCCTGAAAGCGCAACTCTCTCAAAGGGCGAATGTGAAAGAATATGGGAGATGCATAAAGACAAATATAGTAAGAAGATTGCATAGAGATGGATGAAAGAAAAGCATAAGACTCTGCCAAAGAATGTTGGGCAAGGAGAGTTTAAGGACGAGATTGCCATCATTATCACCTTGCTCAATAGGGTAACTGGCTCAGAAGATGCCACCAAGTTTCAACCTTAGATGTTTTACGCCATACCCAACATCATGAAGAAAACCGAGTTCTATGATTGGCCTACCTTGATTAGTGACAGTCTACATCAGCAGATAACAGAATACTTCCAATTTCATGAATTCCATATGGTGTCTTACCTAGTCTACCTAGTGGCCTATCAAGGTCAATTCAGAGGGTTGAACACCGAGGAATCATTGAGTGTACAACACATATATAACTATTATCCCCAGTTGGAATTCACGAAGTCTCTGCATCACTACAAGAGAGTGAACAAGGATTTTTTGATGTACATTGTGCGGGACCTGGAAAATGAGTTGCATGTCCGTATATCTTCAGTTGCCAGGGCAGCGATGGGGGAATGGGCGGATTGGTTTATACAGTTTCTTACTTTCACCTATCTCAGGGTCTATGGCTATTCAGGTGCCCCGCTCATGTTACCAAGGTAACCGTCAAACAAGGTCATCTTCATGGAGCTCTTGAGGCAGGCCCACGATGTTCATACAGTCTTGAGGAACAAAAGGAAACCCTCTCTTCATTTTCCATTAGGGTTGGGTATATACACATGCAGGACTACCACAGATGCAAAGACAATGGGAGATGAGTTAGATAAACTCGGCCTCAAGTCTTATAGCGAGAGACGATCATTTGATCCTCATGGTGTCTACGCTGGCCGACTTGAGAAAAACTATGACCATATAGCCGCACTTTAGGATTTTTGGGCTAATTGTACAGATGAGTTCGAGGTGCGGAGATGTAGTTACAACAGGCTCATTCTCCACCAAATGAAGGACTGCTTAAATGAAGACATAGAAGGGTTGTCAGATGATGACGGGGATGTGCTTCTCCCGATGTATACTTAGAAGCGAATAGAAGATCAGCCCCTTTCACAAGTGAACTGGGCTAATAAGGAGTCCCTTTTAGTCGAAGACAGGACAAGACAAGTCCTTGAGCATAGCAAGGTTTTTGTAATCCTTAAGAGGAAAAAATCCATTCTAGTAGTAGAGCCACCAAGGACAATTCCCTCTTCCTCCATAGCACAGTCGAAAGGGAAGGTTTAAAGCCAGTCTCAAGAAGGCGTCAAAGGTAGTAGATCAAATAAAAATATAAGAAGGTTGGATTTCTCAGGCATAGTCATACAGGAGCAGCCTATAGTTGAAAAAGAAGGTGCTCCTCCCGAGCCCGTACCTCAGAAAGAAGCAAAGGAGCCACCTTTAACACATGTCTCAGTACCTTTGATAGAACCAATTCACATTGATCTTGATATCGAAGATGATGAAGAGATTGCAGTAGCACCTCCTAGGGAAGTTAGTAAAGATACTACTGTGTCTTGGCTTGGGAACTCCTTAGGAAGGGTAAGAAGAAGGCCTTCATATCAGGTGAGTGTTGATGATCTCGATAACATCTATCAGGAACCTCCTAAGAAGAAAGCAAAGAAGCAAGTTCACTTTGATAGGAATCCTGATAACGAGATAATCATGGAGACTGCATTGCCCCTAGAAGACAAGAACAGGGATGAGGTGAATATGGATGACTTCGTCATGGTCAAGGCTAATCTCGGTAGAAATACCAGACATGCAGATTTGAGTCTCTTCAGAGTTGTGTTCGAAAACCTTAAGGAAAGAGTACTCAAGGATGGAGAAAACAAGGCAACCCTCAAGGCTGAAAATCAGCAGCTTAGGCTTTTCATTTCTAACCTTTTCCATGGTTCTTCACAGGTAACCTAGTTGCTGCCCCAGATTTTAGAGACACCAGCTGATCATTAGTAGTTAAGACCATAGCAGCATAAATCGTTTGGGGAAAAAATCGGCAAACCTAAAAATCAGGATTTTTTGAAAAATCGTGAAAAAATCGGATTTGAAAAAAACATATTTTTTTTTAGAAAAATAGACAAAACCTTTTTTTTTAAAACTTAAGGTCATTTCCATAGCATAGAGATATAGAGAGAAAATAAAATAGAGATTTTAACCTGTGAATTGTAGAAAATAGATCTTTTTTGTTTATATTCATATCGCTGATTACATTGCACTTTGTCTTAAATAAGGAGTTGCAGCTTGTTTGTTTGTCTTAAAAATATTTAAAAAATATGTTGTGTTTGTTTGTCTTATATTCTTTGCAATCTATCAAAACTAATGCTTAAATCTTGTTTCAGCTATGCCCCTAATACATAGACGCAAGCCTAGGCAATAAAATGACAAATATTATTGTTTTCCTTGGCACTTTCATTCTATTTTCAAAAGCATGATGAGGATATCTGAAAGTTTTCACTTTATAGTTTAATTTGTCAAGAAATTGCAATGACTTTTGGAATTTGGAAAAAATAGCCAGACATTAAAAAAAGTTCACGTATATGTCACTAATGAAATAAATAAATAAATAAGAAATAAATAATGATGGGCATTAGGTTTTCAATTTAATAAATAATAAACTTTTTAAAATTTAAATAAATAATGATGGGGATTAGGTTTTCAATTTAAAAAAGTTCACATATAAAGAAATAAATGAACTTTCTAAATATGTGTATCACTAATGATGGGGATTAGGTTTTCAATTTAATAAATAAATAAATAAGAAATATTTAAATAAATAATAAGGAATATTTTAATAAATAAATACAATATTAAATATTTAAATAAGGAGAAGCAACAATATGGAAATAAATACAGAATAAAGAAAAATGACACAGCTTGAAAAAATAAAACAACAAAATGATCCTGCTATAGGCGACGCATATACGTGAAAATGGCGACAGGGAAATAAATACCTGTATGCTGATGCTCCTAAACGCCTTCCTGATTTTCGCGTGACTGAGAAATGAGCTCCAAAAATGAAAGTCGACCCCGCAAAATGAAAGACGCGTCCAAAATATGCCAGAAAGTAGAAATCGCGTTGAAATAATTAGTGAAAAAACGCATTTTAGGGTTTTATTTTCTTGTAATTTTTTTGGTCGATTTTTTCAAGGAAAAATCGCAATTTAAACCCGATTTTCAATGATTTTTTCTAGGCGTTGACCACCAGAAAAAATTGCGATTTTTGTAAGGAAAAAATCGGCAAGGTCCAGGGTTTTTTAAAAATCGCGATTTTCAGGATTTTTTGCAGATTTATGCTTCTATGGTTAAGACAACTGGTCATTTATGGGAAAGAAACTCAAGAGTGGATCAAGAGTTTCATTGTCAGAGGAAGAGAGATCTTGGCACAAATGTTCCAGTTAAGATAAAACGCTCATGAGCTACGTCAAGGTATCCAAGGGTTTGAACAAACACTGGCTGAAGTTAGACCAAGGCATGAGATCATCATTGCTGATTTAGACACAGCCTATGGTTCAGTAGTTTCAAAAGAACACAAGAGACAAATCCTTGCTTGGAGGGAGCGTCATGTTTTCAAAGTTAAAACCTATGAGAGGATATCCGAAGAATTCATTGCCTACATGCAAAGGGTGATTGAAGCTCTCCTTTTCATCAGTGAGTTCATCACAAAGATTCCTTCTCGGTGTAGTCTTGAATATGGTTCCTACATTGGGCTTGATGAAGTGCAAGATCAATTCTAGAGTGTTGTTCGCAGTTGCAATCCAGTTGGCGGAAGGATAGGTCATATTTTAGTGATGTCAGCAAAGTTCGAGAAAGCGGCCAATGAGGTCGAAGATTTCCTTAAGTCTGTTGCAGATGCTGAAGATATTTTAGAAAAGCGGTGTTTTGCTATTGAGGGCATAGATGCACCAAACTAGGACATAGTTTCTAATTTTCTAGTGGATGTGATTGAGGTTTAAAACAACTTTCTTCTAGAAGCTTTCTTTTCCGCTTTCTTTCTATTCTTGGAATGATTCTTATCCATTCTTTGAGAAGAGAAAGAAGATAAAATGTAATAGTTGGCGTTTCCCGCTTTTTATGCTTTCTAGGGTTTCAAATGTTATCCTCTTCCTAGATTTAGTAATAAAGCTTGCTTGCTGAGCAAGCCCTAGATTGTGAAAGCAAGGAGATTTTAGGGTTCCCTACTCCTCTGCTTCTCTATAAATAAGAGCCTTTGCTCATTAGTTTCTTTAACCATGCTAGTGATAACAAAACGCTGAGCCTATTGTGCCTTCTATTTGTTATTCGAGTGTTGTTCAATTGTGTTGTGATAAGCAAATTGTTGAGCCTCTTTAGCCAACAAGGAGTTAGTGTGATTGTTGTTTCTATTGTGTGAAGAGCAAGATTGCAAGCCTCTTTAGCTGCAATTTCTTGTTCCAGGCATGTTAGAAGTGAGCTTGTTCTAGAAATTTGAGTAATAAAATCACGAGCCTCCTTTGCCTTGATATAAAATCTCAGGTTTCCGTTATTTGTGTTCTACTTTTATGATCTTGATTTTAACTTGCATTGAAGTGTGTAGGTGTTTGTTGAGAGATAGTTCATTGAAGTATTTTGTCAAAAAATCTACCTTGTCCATTTCTAGTTTCTCTTGCTCTGCTATTACTTGAGAAGCCAGAAACGTCTTTAGTTTAAGTTAGTCGTAGTTGAAATCCTTAAAATCGGAAAATCCCAACTGCGGCGTTTGTGTTTAATAAACCTTGTTCTCTAAGCTGATCAAAAAGATAGGCAACTTAGTTTTAGTTTACTTTCTTTCAAACACCATCAGCAAGAGGGAGCTTCCCCTCCTAATTTGAAGAGCAGTTTATCTGTGCATAGCTGTCCGTTTCAAATACGCATTCCAGAGTTGCGAATTTAAACGCCAACACTATTGTATTCACACTTTTAGTGGAAGAGGCTGGCCTCACCGCCTTGTTTACTTTTTGTTTAAGCATTATCATTCCCACCATTGGTGTAAGAGAGAGGCCTCACTGTCTTTGCATATTGTACTTGGGTCAGCTTGCCGTCCTTCTTTACCTTCAGTACTTGCATTGCTTATTGGCTGAGCCCTCAATTTACTTTTTGTACTTGCATTCATATTGCTGATCAGCTACACCATCAAATCACTCCCGCTGAATAAGTGGTCGAGTTGCATTGTAATTTTCCATCTTTTAGTTTACAAGCTAATGATCCCCGACACCATATGCTCACTCGTCGCCCGTCATTGGGATCTTGGTGGACATTCTTGGTGTAGGGTTACATTTCCAGTGCTAGTTTTCGTTTTGCTAATGTTGACAGGTGAAATTGTTGAAGTTGTGAAAATTTGAAAAAATTATAAGGGGGTCATTTCATTTATTTAAGGTATTTTTAGAATGGGACGTTACAATTGGTATCAAAGCCTTGATCTTGCTAGCCTGTAGGGTTGAATGCTAACATATGAGTTTGGATCTACAACAGACACAAGTGCAATGGGAACTTAGTAGAGAGAACATGGATTGACAACCTGAATTCTTACCAAAAGAAGACATAGATCGTATACAAAAGATGTTGCTGAAAATATAGGACTAGGAAAGGTATCTGTTTGAAGCCACCAAAATCCTTGACTAATATCAAGGGATGTTTAATGAAATCAAATTTGTACTTTCCTTTGATGATTACTTGGATTGGCTTGAAGAAATATATCCCAATAAAAGGGGCCTATATAACTACATAAGGAGTTGAGAATGGAAGAAAAGTTGGATGGTGTTAAAGGAATCAGGAAGCAAGAAGAACAATTAATTTTAGAGTCACAAGTCATCATTAAGCAAGAATAGAAGGAACCTAACGTACAAGAAAATATTGATGAAATCAAGGAGGAAAAGGCATCACTTGATAGAAGCAAAGAGTTTAAGATGGAGGAACATGCACTATCTTTTGAACTTCCAAAGTTTGAACCATTGATTGATTTTTTGAGTAGGATCGAGGATGGACATGCATTGGAAGAAAATATTTTGAGTAACCAGGATAAAAGTGAAGGTATGTTCAAAATTCCTATTTTGGTAGAGGAGCATGAGATCTTTGTTTGTAGCTTAAGGTTTGAAAATGATGATCATAGTTCAGATTGGTTGTTTCCTATGTCGCTGCAAAATTCTTGTCATCATGGAAAACATGGAAAGAGTGGTGATAGAGTAAGGGATACAACTTGCAGTATAGGGCATGTGGACTCTTTGTTTCAAGTTCCAAACTATTTTCGCACATGGGGTCCAAGTGATCTCTTGAGGATCAAAGTGGATCAATGTTCATGGTTCATAGATCACTCGTGGGAGCCAAGTACCACAATTGAAGACAAGATCATGGGTGATGGCCAAATGGAGATAGTCACCTCGTGGTGTTTGATGCTAGATGATGGCAAGCAAAATAGGTGTCATTTTGATGTTGATGATTTTATGACTAAGTATATTATGGTACTTTGGATATCAAACTACAAACAAGTTAGAGGATGCTTGAAGGATGAGACTCTACATATTCCTAGCATCATGAAGGCAAAGCAATTCGTGGCCACATTGGGTGAGTGTGAGATATGTAAAGATTTCTATATCATGAATCTTGGAGGGTTGGAATCTAAGAGAAAGGGGGTAGAACTTCAAGGCATTAAAGATGGAGCTGCAAGAGTTGCCATTGTTAGGTGTAGGAAATATCAATGGGTGACAAGCACGACCTCTTCCAAACATGAGATGCTTAATAATAGTGGTAATTGGTCTATTACATTTCTAGGGTGGTTACCAAATGGAACAATTGTAAGGTAACACTTTCTTGTTGAGAATCACCAACTTGACATAATAAGGATGAGTAATGGTTGCAATAGATATGAGCCAAGGGTCGCTTTAAGTATGATCCCCAATTATAAATTTGCTGCCCTCAACATTTCTAGTACTTCCCACGTTTCCTTTGCAACCAAAGAAGAGTTTTCAATCACATGGTGGGGGAGTTTACAGCCCATTACTTGCAATGTTTACAACTAGTACAAGGCGATTTGCAGCCATTACATTTTTGGTTTTTCGCAAAAGAATGCAATGTTACAGCCAAGATATGGAAAATATCTCTTGATTTAATATTGAGTGTAGGAGGTATCACATATGGAGATCACTAAGTGCAAATATTCTAGCATTTTTAGTGCGGCTAGGGAAAAGGTTTTGGGCAATGTATGATTGTTACAGCTGCCTTCCAGCCCACATACAATTTTATCCTAACAATCTTGCAAGTTGTAAAGCTTGGGACATTAGGGTAAGAATCTTTGGAGTCCAAGGTAAACATTATAACATCAATCTAGAAGAGGTAAGCATAATTGTTGGCATGCATGGGTCACATTCTTTTTAATAGATACACCATAGAGATGAAGTTCAATGAAATGGAAGGTTAGCATGGTGATTTTAAAGGTGTTTGAATGACCTAATGGATGGAATTTTTTAATGTGATCTTGAAACACAAGGAAAATAAACAAAGAACCAAAAAGAACATTTAGAACCAAAACCCTAACAAATTATCAAAAGGGTTGTAACACTAAAGCAATCAGTGCCTTGGACCCAATTTTATTCTAAGGAATCTCCTCCTAATCAACTAAAGAGGATTTCTCTTATTGCAAGAAAGACTAATGATATTAAAAGAGAAATTTCCTTGTTTCCTATGCAAGGGATCTTGGGAGCCAAGCCATAATTCTTGGAGCAAAGAAGTGATGACATCGGAAAAGGAGTTGGGAAAATCTGATGTACAATTAGAAAATGAGGTGAAATGAGAGGAAGTAAACACATTAAGGCCCCATGTTGAAGGAAAGGTTTCAATAGTTACTACTGTTAGTAAGCTAGTTGGAAAAATTGACATTGGTTGGGAATTGTAAATGATGAATTTTGAAGATGATTGTTCAGAATTAGACCAATATGAATGGTCTAAACAAAAAATTGATTTCCCATCTGATAATAGGAATAATTTTCTAATTTTCCATTGCATTGTAGATAACAAATTTTTTGAAATGGATGCAAAAAGATTTGTCCATGAGGATGTTAGTTTTCAGATCAGATTTAACAGAAAGCAATCAGAAAAAATGCAACACATAAGGCAATGAATACAATGTTTATCCTGGGAAAACGCTCCTACTCGAGGAAGAAAAACCCAACAAATAATCTCTTATATATTAGATAAAAGTGCAGAATTCTGCATACAGCTCAGACCCTTGAATTTGGCCAAGACTTATACAAAATGTATGCTGCTTCTCCTTGAGCAAATAGTAAACCTTCTGCAAGGAATCAGATCTGCTGCTAAAGAAGTGCGAACTGCTGTTAGGATGTGAAAATGGAGTGAATGATTGTGATGTACAAATGAGATGTAATCACCTCCCTTATATACAATGATAGGCAACCTTTTTGCTAGGTCGGCCCCTTAGAAAATACAAGATATAAAATATTATTTGCACATCAAGGCCGACCTGCCTTGGAAATCATTTTATTAAAGGGAAAATATCTCCCGAAGCTACCAAACACTAACACTCCCTCTTAGCTAGGGAGGTATTTTCCAGATATCCTCGTCATGGAGTCTCAACATGACACCCACAATGGCTAAACCAATTTGTGGAAAACCACATCTCAGTCTCAAAAATGTCCAAGAGTTCATTATGGAGTCTCTCAACATGATGTCCACAATGGCTACACCCATTTGTGAAAAACACTTCTCGGGTTCATCATGGAGTCTCTCAACATGATGTCGTCATGGAGTCTCTCAACATGACGAAATCACATCTCAGTCTTAGAGATGTACAAGGGTTTCATCACAGAGTCTCTCAACGTGATGTTGTCATGGAGTCTCTCAACATGACGTCCACAATCTCTACTCCCACGTGTGGAAATACATGTACAAGTGTTCATCACAGAGTATTTCAACGTGATGTCGTCATGGAGTCTCTCAACATTACATACACAATGGCTACTCCCATGTGTGGAAAGAAACACAAGTACAAGGGTTCATTAGGGAGTCTCTCAACATGACGTCTCATCTCAGTCTCAAAGATGAACAAGGGCTTGCACCTCATATTTCTCTATCTCAAAGAAATATACATTACAAGGGATTTCACCTCATATCTCTCCATCTCAAAGAAATATACATTACAACAAATCTTCATGATGATGTGACTCCCTCTGAAGCGTCAAACACCCATATCGACCTTCTGACCTCCTCGTCCAAGGTTGCCTCTGTTGGTTTGTCAGACTCCCTCTGAATGTTATTTCCTCCTCTTCAAAGAAATTGAATGCAAATTATCCATCCAAGGCTGACCCAACCTTGTGCCCTCGAGTGAAGAATCATGAGAGTTATGGACCACCAGCTCAATCCCAAGGTTGCAAGCTATGTCTCCATGTTTGTTCATTTCTTCAGCTTGCATGACTTCCTCACAGGATGCATCAAACTCTTCCTCCCTTGAATTCCTTATGCAATCTCTCATCATCCTTTTGCTTCTCGAACCATTTTGCATTTTAGAGAGATTAATAATAGTTGAAGAATCAAACTACCCCGAAGAGAAATATACAGACCAACGCTAGAAGCATACATGATTCACTATTCCCAATATTTTGCATGAATTATTATTAACTACATAAAATTTATTCAAAGTACAAGCATAAAATACTTATCTCTTTATGTTGGTACACCATTGAGATAGACCTGAGCTGTGTCTTATCTTCGCCACGAAGATGCAGTAAAGGTCAAGTTTCTTGTCATCTATGTAGTGCCAAAATTCCTGGTAATCAATCCGGCCATCTTGATAAGATATGGCTACCTCCAGGCAGGTTGGATAAATCTCCAAGGTCAATGCAACTCTCTTTACAATGATATCGACTCCAAGATTTTATATTAATATACGACAGCCCAAAGAAAACCGTAATAACATTCCAACGATATGTGGTCAGATTACGTAGACTTACAACAAGCAACTCCAACAATATTATTTGCGGCAGACTTCAACTATTAGTATCGATTCAAATGGCTCAACTCTTCTTGTGAGACGGCTGGCAATACGTCCTAAACTGCGATTTTTCCTTCAGAAATGTGGGCTCTGTGACATATGAAAAGGTGCGCATAAAATTGAGACTTGAAAGCTCATGCCTCCTTTTTACAATGTTGATAACCATAGCTTCATGCGATTAGCTTATGCTCCGTTGAACCTCACTTGAAGACTTCAAAAATTACACGGCCAGGAATTAATAAAGCTCCATCAATTTATTATCACCCAACGTTAATAAAATTCTATCTTTCACTGTACAACACGATTTCTTCTAGCATAAGTCTATGATGAATTTAGATGCCATAAATTCTTTTAGAGCTCCCAATAATAATGTGCCTAGAATCCACGCCAGTTCAAAAAATTGAAGACCTGTAATATCTTGCTGAAGAATTACTCTTTGCCGACCTTGTAACTAGGACATTCGAATTACATTAACCAATATACCCACAAGAAAACTTTGCCAAAATCCAAAGCGATTCCCTTTAATACTCAAACCTAACATACGATATCAATTCTATTGAGAGAAAGGTTTCCAAGGCCAGCACCAAAAAAAAAAAGCTTTTCTCTGCTTGGTCATCCTTCATCTCCATATCAGTAAGGCACTGCAGAAAGAACTATGGATGATCAACTGACTTTTCACCAGATGGGGGGAAGCTTCTAAAACACAGCATGGGGAAACTTCTTGTCAAATTTGATCAGATATTCCTGAACCTTGCTCTGATACCATGTTAGTTTTCAGATCAGATTTAACAGAAAGCAATAAAAAAAAATGCAACACATAAGGCAATGAACACAATGTTTATCCTGGGAAAACCCTCCTACTCAAGGGAGGAAAACCCAACAAATAATCTCTTATATATCAGATAAAAGTGCAGAATTCTGCATACAAATCAGACCCTTGAATTTGGCCAAGACTTATAAAAAATGTATGCTGCTTCTCCTTGAGCAAATAGTAAACCTTCTGCAAAGAATCGGATCTACTGCTAAAGAAGTGCGAATTGCTGTTACGATGTGAAAATGGAGTGAATGATTGTGATGTACAAATGAGATGTAATCACCTCCCTTATATACAATGATAGGCGACCTCTTCACTAGGTCGGCCCCTTAGAAAATAAAAGATATAAAATATTATTTGCACATCCAGGCCGACCTGCCTTGGAAATCATTTTATTAAAGGGAAAATATCTCCCGAAGCTACCGAACACTAACATAGGATAACCCACTTTTTGAATTAAAGGAAAAACCATATCCAGGTTCAAGTTTTATAACTTATGATAATATCAAAGTATATCAATAGAAGTTGAATTGTGAATTGGTTCTTCATAAAGAACAACCCCCTTGAATGTTAGAAGTTGTGGGGAGAGAACAATTAGTAGAGTGGGGTATGACTTATATTAAATAATGTAATATTAATGGTCATCTTAGTCGTCTTTAGTTAGTTTAGATAGTTTCTAAATTTGTCTTCAATCTACGATCGTTTCTTTTAGAAACATCGTCTCTTGTAAATCTATATAAGGAACTTTCTTTCCTCTGTTTAATACATTGAATATTTTATCATGGTATCAGAGCAGGTCTGAGCCTGTCTCCCTCACGGGAGGGCTCAGGATTCTAGGAGGGTTTCAGAAATTTTATTAGAGCCTCTGTTTAAAAATTCAAATTTTTTTTCCAAAGAATTTTTTCGTCAGAAAATTTTCTTTTGTTTTTCAAGTTTTCGTTTGCTGGTGATTTTGGAGCACTGTTGTCTCTGCCCTTCTTCGTGCAGGATTATCTGCAGGATCACGACTTCTTGAGGTTTTGTAGGCCGTGTGTGATCATGATCTTTCGAGCGCTGCTTGTTTTGCTTTCATTCTCAGGCCTAACGCGATCTACATTCTCACGTCTGTATCTGCTTCACTCATGTCTCTTTGAGACTTTGACCTACAGGTGTTTATACAGCGCGCGGATTTGCACGTTTTTGCTCTTTTTTTGTGCATGCGATTTGCAAGATTCTTGTTGGCCGTGGATTTCCTCATTGTTGGGCGCATTTTTTTGGTGTCTTATGGCCGCGATTTGCAGTCTTTCTTTGCTGCGTTTTTTTGAAAAAAAAAACTTTTGGTCGCTGTGTCTTTCAATCTGTGCGACCTTGTCTTTGGCTGCATTTTTTGGCGGGTTTGTGGCACCTGAAGGTTCGTGGGACTTCTGTTGTGTGAGCCACGACCTTCTTTGCTGTGAGGACGTGTTCTTTCAGGCGGTGAAACCCATGTTTTTCAGAATTTTTCTGCAATTTTTTGTGCTCTCATGGCCGCCTAGGTTTCTGCCAGCTCGACTAGGGTTTTGACCCTTAGTTTTAAGTTAAAAAATTATTTTGCTTGCAGATTCCTTCTGGGTTTTCTGAGATCTCAACTGGGTCGGTCTTCAAAATTTCTGGGTACCTCGTTTTCTGTGCCTCGAAATTTGTGTCTCAGTTTCAAATTGATTTTTTTTTGATTGAAGATTCTTGATGGTTTTTTCGAGATCTCAAATGGGTTGTTGTTCGATTTTTCTGGGTGCCTCGTTTTCTGTGCCTCGATTTCTGTGCATATTTGTTCTGGCTGCTAGGGTTCCAAACCCTCTGTTTTTCAGCTGACAATCGATGGCTACCTGTTTCTGTGTTTCTGTAATTCGCAATGTTGCGTGAGATTTCTTTGTTGGTTTTTTTAAATATTTTTTCCCTTATTAAAAAAAAAAAATCTGGTTTAAGGGTTTTAATAATTTTATCCTTAAAAATTATTTTGGGAGGGTTTATAATTTTTTCTTCAAAAATTAAAAGTCAGTTCCTGTTTACCCTAGTCAGGGTTTCTGTTGTACGGGAGGGCTCTCTGGTTTCTACAAGGTTTTACCGTTTTTCCTTAAAAACGATGTTTTGTATGCTGATCCGTGTTTCGGATTCCGTGCCAGCTACTTGGATTCCTTTGTGGGTTTTTACTGTTTTTTCCGAAAAAATGATGTTTTGTAAACTTTAGCTTCAGGGTTTTGCGATTTTGTCCGCAAAAATCGTGGTTTCTTGCAGTCTGTTCTGGAGCATCATGCTCATTTGCAAAAGTTTGGAGGGTTTGCCAATTTTTCCTCAAAATCATGGTAGTTGTTTTTTTGGAGTCTCTAGCTACAGGGAGGGACAACTTTGTTACCCAACATCAGGTTGGATGTTTTGTGATTAGTTCTGGATGTTTTCATAAGTTTTGCAGTTTTTGAGAGAGTTAGTGGTAGACTCATCTCAAGTGGCATAGTCAGTGGTAGGCTCTTGTCTTTTGTGGCAGAACGTTTTTTGTTTCTGTGGGTAGTTAGAACGATGACCATTAAGGGAGGGTATTAAATATATTAAATAATGTAATATTAATGGTCATCTTAGTCATCTTTAGTTAGTTTACATAGTTTCTAAATTTGTCTTCAATCTACAATCGTTTCTTTTAGAAACATCGTCTCTTGTAAATCTATATAAGGAACTTTCGTTCCTCTGTTTAATACATTGAATATTTTATCAACTTAAGGAGTTCTACAAGGTAATATGGTTAGTCAAGAAAATAATTTTGAGGACAAGAAAGACATAGTTGTCAAGGAACCACATCAACCAGACTTAGCAACAAATAGATAGTCAATGAAATACAATATGTCATTAGAAACATTCATAGTATTTCCAAGATTGATTTAGGATCTTGATAACTCTAAAAAAAATTGGTCTAGTGGATAACAGAGGTGTATCTAGTAATGAAAATTATGGCTGTTAGAGGGCATTTTTTGGTCTAAAACAGAGAAATGGATTGAGGAGTCAAATCCTAGGATCAAAGTAAACCATATTAGAATAAATGGGGTATGGATGAAGAGAAATTAAGTACACTAGAAAAATCCCTCTTTTGGAAGATATAGAGTTTCTTGAGCATTTTAACCTCCAATTGTTTGACGAAAAACAATCTTGGGAAGGGCGGACTATAATGCTCCCTCCTTAACTACATTTTATTTTTGCTGCAGTAGTCTTTCCTTTCTCCTATGAATTCCTTTAAGGAGGATAATAAAGCGAGCATTGGAGGAGAATAATCAATATTATAAAAAAGCTGAAATCTAATAAAGTTTAGTTTTAATGGAAAGTCAATAGGCATGTAATGAACAGTTATGTCTATTAAAGAAAAAGCCTATATAAGGAAGATAAATCAAGAGGAAGGGGACATATAATTGGTGAAGAAATATTGTATATTTTTCCATTTGAATTATTCAGTCACGGAGGACGAGACCCCTCAAAGATAAAAAATTTAGAATGAAAACCCTTAATTTCTCTTGCCAAGTTA
Source organism: Sequoia sempervirens (assembly GCA_007258455.2). Lineage (NCBI taxonomy): Eukaryota > Viridiplantae > Streptophyta > Pinopsida > Cupressales > Cupressaceae > Sequoia > Sequoia sempervirens. The sequence goes on from VDFB02026320.1 coordinate 75,056,713, forward strand.
GTGGATGCAAACCCCCAATTTTAGATAGAAATTTAGAAAACATTTCAAGACATTTATACAAGTGAGGAAGCTGCGAATGGGAAGAAAGATCACAACAAAATATAAGTTTAATATTTTCAAATTCGTATTATACCTTTAAATCTAAAGTGAATAATTATCAAAATTATAAATTTAAAGTTAAATTAATATTTATAATAATTATGTGAGTATTATTGTGAGTGTGAAATAATTACTTAAGGCAAAAATAAGGCATATTAGAATAGGACATTACATCTTATTGCACCAATTTCAAGGAGAAGAAATAGCTTTATACAAATGATCCTATATTCTCTCTATCATTCCTTATTTATGGGGAAATTGTTATGTTATCATATATATTAAATGGGAAATTATTCCTTTGTGTTAGTTCATATTTACTTCCACTTGCATGCTCATTATTATTTTTCAGTGAAGTAAATTTTAATTAATAACACAATTAACTGAACAAACTACTAAATTTTCTAGATAATTTACACATTAAGCTATCTTCTAAATATGACAAATTCCCATCCAATAATATGAATTCCACTATCTAATTTAAATATATGTTAATTTTTATAAAATAAATTCCTTATTATACATTTATTTTAATTATTCCAAATAAAATATGTTCATTTTAAAACTAAGTGTTCAAAATGGCCTAAACTAAAGTATTATAAGAAATATTAATAATGTAAGTAATATATTACTATTAGTAATAAAATTATATTAAATTATTGATTATAAAAATTAATATAGATATAGTTTTATTGTATTTATATTTGTATTATATGTTATCAAATTATTTTTATTTATTCCAAATAAAATATTTTCATTTTAAAATTGTGTTGAAAATGGCGTTCACTAAAGTATTATAATAAATGATAATGTAAATAATATATTAGTAATAAGATTTATATTAACTTATTGATTATATTTTTTTGGTGGCCATGCCATACGTGCGTGCATCACAATTTGACAAATGTGGTTTGTAGTTGACGCGGATTTGATTGTTGGCCATTTTTGTTAAAAATGAGAATGATTCCTCATGTTGGCCACCTTAGCCGACTTATGACACCAATTTCTTGGTTGTTTACTCTCACATGCAACTTGTAAGCATATTCTATGTCAAATTTTTACTAATTTCACTTACACAATCATTACCATCTATAGTACAAAGAAGATAATCTTAAAGTAGTTGAAATAATTGAAGTGGAAGTAAAATCCCAGGTTACATGAATTGGTTAAGGTTAACCCTAAAAACTATATTATTTATCAACCTAGTAAAATCATGATACGTTTGGCTTGCAAGTATTTGTTGATCATAAATTGTTATCTAGCCTACCTTTGAATCGTTGGTATGACTCATCAATCAACTAGACAACAGATACTTTTATTACACTACTCTAAAGGTAGGTACTTGTTGCTTTGAAGAATATTTATGATTTATATAGTTTAATATCAAATTGAACTTCAACTATATTATGAGGGTCTTAATATCAAACTCAAAATCAACCAATCAATCTAGGAAGGCTCTTATGAACTAATCATTTGCTCATCGATATTAAACAAATATTTTTTCTAAGTCGTAGTTGTGCTTGGTACAAATCAAGCTTGAAGGCAATGTTAGCACTAACAACTCTTCATTGACCCAATAAAATTGTGATACATTTGCTATTTTTTCGTCTATGCCTGAATTAGTATGCCATAACCCGTCTATCAACTAGCCAACAAATACTATTATTACAATACTACAAAGGCAAGTACTTGCCACTACATGACACTTACTCATATTGTTGGTGTAAATAGGTGTTTTACCTAACTAGTTCACTAGTAGATCCTATTTACATGTTAAGTTTACTTAGGTCCTAGGGAATCTTTCTAGAAGTCTTAGTTGTCATAAGATCTTATCTAATCTTTTGACATTTAATACTTCTGTCCTAAGTAATTTAATATTAGTTATCTCATGACATAGGATTAAGACACTTGTCATGATCTTATCTAATCCTATGTCTCACCTTTGCTATATAACTAGGTGGTCTCATGTATAATATACAAAATCCCTTACCAAATTTTCTGAATAAATTTGCAAAATTTCCCAACTAAGTGCATAGGCATTTCGTCAAACAGTTTGCCTTCCTGCTGTTTTGGGAATGTTTTCAACTTGTTTTTGCAAGGATATATTAAATAATTACGATAGCATCAGTTTCAAGCTTTTCATAACCTTAACATCACATTTTATACAAAAATATTTGCATAAAATAATTAACAAAAAATTATTCGATCTTTGTATACTGCTGTTACAAAAATACATTCACAGAAATTTCATACAACAAAATACCATCAGCAGAAATTTAATACTAGCATACCAAGTGCTGACGTGGACCTTTGAATAGTCCACACTCCAATCAGTAGCCTCCTTACAGTTTTCTTTATGCTTTATAATCTCCTTCACAATGATACGACACCCTATATGTATGGTACGGAAGCTCATATGTTGAAACAACAATTCATATAAGCTGCAATACTACTTTTTAAGGCTGCACCACTTTTAGTAGAGCCTACTAAAGGCTGCAGTGGGTATTGGGGAGTCTTTAGGACTCAACGATATGCATCACTTCCTCCTTAAACAAGTTTCTTCAATATGTACAGCCCCTTTGTTGGGCTTAACAATAGTATGACTATAAGTATGGCAACAATAAAATGATAAATATTTCATTCATTCCATTCTGCAAATCCCTCTAAAATTCAACTTTAACATTTCATCGAATTCTTCCACCTATGGGAATATTGAGATAATTTTTCTTGTTTGCAAGACTTTATAGTTTTTTAAATCATTCGATCCAAGCATGAAACCTATGTAATTCCACCTACAAGCAGCTAGGGAAGATATTTCACCACCAAAACTGATTGCCCTTATTTTTTTCTTCCTAGTGTTTTGCTTAGCAAGAAGCTCTCACAATCCACAATAGAGAAAATAAAATCAAGCATAGTGCAAATGAGCTCACAAAACTCCTTTTTTAATGTTTTTGGAAACTTTTTGGAGAAAATAATATAAAATTAGTTTATAAATTAAACGGTGCATAAAGCCACTATATCAATATACAACATTTAAAACTTTTCATCCTCTTTCCGACGAGCTATTATACTAAGGTGCTCATTGAATTGTTTTAATGAAATTAGCAACCTTAGTGAAAATAATTAAATTATAGCTCGTTAATACATCCTAGTTGTGGAAATTGTTGAAATGCATCAGAATTGAAAATTGACTTCACTGGAGTGATACCAATGATGAATAATGAGAATTGGATTTGACCAGGTGATTTACTATAAATATGCGCTCTCTCCAAGAATCTTGGAGAACAAACCAAAAACTGAAAATAACTTTGGAAAGTGCCATTTGAGTCCCCTAGATCATCGGAGCTCACTGGTAACATCAAGTAACCCATTGATCAGGCTGACACACACCCAAAATGTTAGATCCAATTGCAATGTAAGAGAACCCAAAAATTGTTCCCCCTTCCGAAAGATTGTTTGTCCTCAAGCATTGCCAACTCACCCCCAAAATCATCAGATTGAACCCAACTGAAACCAAATATGATCCCAGGGTCCCAAGTCAACCTAAGAGATTTGTAGTTCTATGATTCCATCTACTCAAAGTATTGTCTTGTTGGACACTTGCACAAATGACCTAAAATCCATTTGCAAGAAGAACAATCAAATACTACAAAAAATTGGTCAATCCTCAGAAAATTGTTCTTTGAAATAATCTATCCAAGGCACCATAGGAGTAAGCTCAAGGAAGTTAACATTAGCTCTCTCATTTCCAACATCTTGCACTCCCACATAATAATTGTCACTGAAATTTAATCTGGTGTCCCAGACATAAGTGCAAGATGAATATAAGCAATAACAATTATTTGGTGCCCATACACCCAACCAACACTGAAATTGGCTAGCCAAATCTGTCATCCTCTCCATTTGAGACCCCAAGCTGACCCCGTCAATGAGTTGATTGGACTGAAATTGCTCAAATCTACAATTGTTCAAGTCTTATTTTTCAAAATACATCACCTATAAAGAATAACAATTCCTGCAATACTGAATAACGTTGGCCAAAATAAAAATTTTGATCATTCCCTTGGCTAGAAAAATCTCTCCAAAATTCACCAGCTTGGTAGAATACCAAGTTTTGCTCATAATCACACTCCAGTCCACTTGCAAGAGCTCAAATGGATTCACAAGATGACTGAGTAAAGAGGTAACAACAGCATTATTATCACCTTTTAGGTCCACATTATCCCATGGTATGCTTCTTTCATCATCACTAATTACCAATAGCCCATTAAAAAAATCTCGTGCATAAATACTAACCCAAAGAGTAACTCCACCATGCTGACGCTGCACTATTTTGATTTCCATGTGGACCCCACCAAGAGTGCATTTGATGGTGCTTGTAGATTCACACCAAAGGTATACACCCTATCGAGCTGTAAGCCACAAAAGAACTCCATTCCTTGTGGTAACCCAACAAGGTCAACCGTCAACCCATGATGATCCAATCAACAATAGTCCATTATAGGAAGTAAACCCTATACAATCCTCGGTGGCCCAATAGGCCGTTCAAATGGTTTTGTCATGTCCCCGTTTTAGCTGACACTGCTTGTCGAGGAGTTAGCCTATAATTTCGATCCTCGTAGGCTGACAGGGTGTGCAGAGGATCATCGGTGGCAGTTATCCAGTGTTTGGTAGCTCCAGTTTGCAGTTGTATCAGGTTAGGCCTTCGCAGAATCTTCCAGTGAGCATTTTCAGGAAACTTTCTATTTTTAGAAAGTTAGGTCAGGCGGAAGCTGCTATTTCGGGCAGGGCACCTGGTTCAACCATTCAGCTCGGAATCGACCCAGTTCAGCAGTTGGTTGATTTGACGGAGAAATAAGGAGTAATTAAGGAGTTATTAAATATTTAATAATTTGACTTTATATTAAAGTCACTTTATCGAAATATTTAAATATTTAATTATTTGGCATTAATTATAAAGTATTTAATTATAATTTATAATATATTATTAAAAGGTGACTTAATGAGTATTTATATTCATTAAAAAGGGGACGCCAATAATTTATTATTTCTCCTAAGTCAAAGTGCAAATTAAATCATTAATTTAAATGATTTATTAAAAAGGAGAATAGGTCGAATTTTTCTTCAAGGCAATATATACTCTTCACAGGCAAAATCGAACTATCATGTTATTATTCAATTTTGTCTTGATTTTTGCTCTGAGCATTGGAGTTTGCAAACCCTAGGGTTTCTGGCAGACGATCGTTTCTGGAGAACGAAAACTCTTCAGAGATCAGGCAGACTGAGGCTGTGGAATACCAGCTGAAGCTTGCACTTGGTGATTTCACACAGAGATCACAGATTGTGCTTTACATCCATTTTGGCAGAGGTTTTTAGGGGAAATCATCAGCAGACAGAGGCGACTTGAGCAGAGACTAGTTTCAGTGATCTGGCACAAATTCCAAGGAGGCCGTACTTTTTCCCACTTGCTGCAGCAGGCCGTACTTCTGTACTTTCAGGCCGTACTTTTACATTCTATGAGGAAACGCCTTCCTTCATCTGTTTCTGGTGTCTGGACATTGGGCGCCATGATTTACTGAGGGTGTGCATTGTTTATCGAGCCAGAGATTATTCTTTCATTGGCCGTACCATCTCATTTATTGCTGCAGCCGCCACTTACAGAAAACCAGGTTTTTCTCAATAAATTCAATGTATTTTCATTGTATGTTCAGATTTCAATATTGTATGAACTGGAAAAGTTGAAATAAAGAAACGCCTATCCATTCTGGACAATTTCTATGCATTTTAAGCTCATATGAATTTTTTATGAATTTTTCATCAATTTCTAGAGAAATCGCAAATTTCATTTTGTCTGTGAAAAATTCCAAAAACACAAAAAAATTGAAAACTTGCAAAAACCATCAAAAGACAATTAGGGTTTGAATCAGAGAACCACCAGGGTTCTGACAGTGGTATCAGAGCACAGATCTCCTGCCATCCTGTGCTTTTTCAGTGATTATTCAGAATACAGTGCATTTCTGGGTTGCCTTTTATGAACCAAGACATTATTCAGTATACCAGAGGTGTAGGGACAGGCAAAGACGAAGACTGGACAGGTCCTCCGATTCCAGAAGGTCAGACAGTATCAGGAGTGCTTGGTTTTCACAGATCCAGTTCAGACAGTAGTGAAAACAGTGTTGCAACCCTAATGGCGGATCGTGAGACTTCCTCAGAGACTCGCAGGGATCCAGGGAAGGCACATGCAGAGGGTGACATTACCGATGAGGAGTTTAGACGGAGACACGACAACATGATGGATATGATGTCGCAGTTGATGGGTACTATTAGGCAGTGTACGCCCACACAGCCTCATTTCATACAGATTGGACAGACGAGCGGGACCACTCCAGTGGATCAGCCATTGGCATCAACTCCTAGGCAACCGTTACCGATCTATCAGGAGCGTAGGCCAGGTCAGCCTACTTTCTTACCCAGAGATACTCCACCTCAGACTCCAGGGGCAGAGCATCAGGTGCATCATCAGGACTTCCAGCCACAGAACGGCATGTCGGTGGCAGACTTGACGAGATTTCATGGCGAGTACATGTCTTTAGCGCCTGAGATCCGGCAGGCACTCACGTTTCATGAGTTTATAGATTTCTATAAACCCAGAGGAGGGAGGTACGGATCGTAGACCCCTACGCATCGCTACAGCAGCTGTTCGGGCTGCGAATAGGGATTTACAATATGCTGTGAGCAAGATTACACCGCCATATTTTGATGGGTCAGAGAAGACATCAGCTAGGTCATGGGTCCAGAAATTGGACAACTATCTGTCACTTAGACCTATGCAGGAGGATGAGGCAATTAAATTTGCCACTTTACATCTGGACGGAGTAGCGCATGATTGGTGGCACCACGGCATGTACACGTTAGGCCATCATGCGGTCAATACCTATCAGGAATTCACCAGCAGACTGATAGAGAGATTCGATAAGAAGGATCCAGAACTGTATTTCAGAGAGTTGGCTCAGCTCAGACAGACAGGCAGTTTGGATGCATACATAGGTGAGTTTCAGAGAGTTGCAGTTATGGTGACTGGCATTTCAGAGCGGAGACTCATTATATTATTTGTTGAGGGTTTGACAGAACCCATGAGAGGTTGGGTCAAGGCGTTTGATCCTACTACACTTCAGGAGGCGATGCGTAAGGCAAGGAGTATGGAGCTTGCTGCTCCGAAGAAACAATTTCCGCCCAAAACAAATAACTTGCCTATTGAGGAGAGTCATACACCAGTTGCAGAGCCTAAAAGGAAACCAGTTGCAAGAATTGATGATGCAACTCGGGAGGAATGCAGGAAGAAACAACTTTGCTATTGGTGCAAAGCACCCTACAGCAAGGAGCACGATTGTCCTTTGAGACCGAAGGGCAGAGCCAACCGCGCTATGTGGGTTTACTATGATGATGACGCGTCTGATGATTCAGACCAGCAGGTTGTTTCAGAACATGCAGAGGCCGGGAATGCCTCTACGGAGTTTGGGCCCGATGCCAACTTATCCCCGTTGGTATTATCTACTAGTGTACGGGATGACTCATTCAGGTTCAGGGGATTAGTGGAAGGACAGCGATGTATTGCTATGCTCGACACTGGAGCCACACACAATTTCCTTGATGAGAGCTTCGTCAGCAGATGTAGACTCCAGACAGAGGATTTCGCTGGATTCAGAGTTCGGGTGGAAGATGGATATACACTCACTTGCACTCGACGGATTTGTAATCTCACTCTCATGCTGAATGATTATGAGTTGCAGGCAGATTTTTATGTTGTCAACTTAGGAGGGATGGATTTAGTGTTGGGTATGAGATGGCTGCAGGATATCAGTGTGTTCACCCTCAACTTGCCTAAAATGGAGATGAGATTTGAGGTACAGGGCAAGAAATATGTGTTGAGGGGTATTACAGATGGCTGCCTTCGTTCTATCTCTATCGTTAGTGGGAAGAGCGCGAAGGTAGAGGAGGATTTTGTGCAGACCATGCATGGTTATGCTCAGTACCCCGAGGGTTCTGAGGCAGCCGTTTGGGATCAGCCCAGTGGTTTGGTTCCGTTTGTGACCAATCCATTGTTTGAGACAGTTGTTATATCTACATATGACAATCCACTTTTTGAGTTTGATATGGGTAACCCACCTGATCCTGGTCTTGAGCAGAGTGATGATAGCGTTTGGGATCCTACTAGTGCACTAGGATTTCAAACTCAGCTCACGGAGGAGTACCACAGTGTGTATATGGTGCAGAGTGCATATAGCTTCAGGATTAATCCGCATGGACACGATTTGTTTCAGGTGCACAGTGGTGGTATGCACGTGCTTGATATGTTGGATGATAGTATATCTCGTGCAGTTTTAGGGGGTAAGTGTTGCTTGTCGTTTGACTTGCCTCCTTCTGAGTTTCTTGATCCTATGCCGAACCGCACTGAGGTTAATGGGGAATGGTACTCATTTCTTGCTGATCAGTTGTGGGAGTTACAAGAGTCCGTTGTGGCCAGCAGGAACATTGTCCGGAACTATCCATGGGATCCAGGTGGTGCAGTGCAGCTGTATTTGCAGAGATTGCTTGAGGACAAGCAATTTCAGGGAGGGCGGACCGTCATGTCCCGCTATAGCTAACAATGCTTGCCCAGGAGTTAGCCTATAATCGCGATCCCCGTAGGCTGACAGGTGTGCGAGGATCACGCTGGCGCTATCCAGGTTTGGTAGCTCCAACAGGCCAACAAGTTAGGCCTTCAAGAATCTTCCAAAGAGCATGAACTTTCTATTTTAGAAAGTTAGGTCAGACGGAAGCCGCTATTTCGGCGGCACCCGGTTCAACCATTCACTCAAATCAATCCAAAGCAGCTTGGTTGATTTGACGGAGAAATAAGGAGTAATTAGGAGTTATTAAATATTTAATAATTTGACTTTATAATAAAGTCACTTTATTGAAATATTTAAATATTTAATTATTTGGCTTAATTATAAAGTATTTAATTATACTTTATAAGATATTATTAAAAGGTGACTTAATGAGTATTTATATTCATTAAAAAGGGGACGCCAATAATTTATTATTTCTCCTAAGTCAAAGTCCGAATTAAATCATTAATTTAAATGATTTATTAAAAAGGAGAATAGGTCGAATTTTCTCAAGGCAATATATACTTTCACAGACAAAATCGAACTATCATGTTATTATTCAATTTTGTCTTGATTTTGCTCTGAGCATTGGAGTTTGCAAACCCTAGGGTTTCTGGCAGACGATCGTTTCTGGAGAACGAAAACTCTTCAGAGATCAGGCAGACTGAGGCTGTGGAATACCAGCTGAAGCTTGCACTTGGTGATTTCACACAGAGATCACAGATTGTGCTTTACATCCATTTTGGCAGAGGTTTTCAGGGGAAATCATCAGCAGACAGAGGCGACTTGAGCAGAGACTAGTTTCAGTGATCTGGCACAAATCCCAAGGAGGCCGTACTTTTTCTCACTTGCTGCAGCAGGCCGTACTTTTGTACTTTTAGGCCGTACTTTTACATTCTCTGAGGAAACGCCTTCCTTCATCTATTTCTGGTGTTTGGACATTGGGCGCCATGATTTACTGAGGGTGTGCATTGTTTATCGAGCCAGAGATTATTCTTTCATTGGCCGTACCATCTCATTTATTGCTGCAGCCGCCACTTACAGAAAACCAGGTTTTTCTCAATAAATTCAATGTATTTTCATTGTATGTTCAGATTTCAATATTGTATGAACTGGAAAAGTTGAAATAAAGAAACGCCTATCCATTCTGGACAATTTCTATGCATTTTAAGCTCATATGAATTTTTTATGAATTTTTCATCAATTTCTAGAGAAATCGCAAATTTCATTTTGTCTGTGAAAAATTCCAAAAACACAAAAAAATTGAAAACTTGCAAAAACCATCAAAAGACAATTAGGGTTTGAATCAGAGAACCACCAGGGTTCTGACAGGTTTCACCTCATAATTACACACCACACTTGAATCCCACATCTCATTGGTGTTATGAAAAACAGGAGATACTTCATCATCCAATTCAAGGAGTGGATTTTCAAAAAACAAATCAGTAGTCATCACTAATAGTGGGTTATCAACAATCTGAAAATTATTCCCACTTTCTAAATTAGACTGACCCTCCTGGTGTCCCATATCTGAACATGCAATTTTATGACTTTGTGCTACATCAAGGTCTTCTTAAATTTGATCAAGCTCCTCAATCGCTTGCTTGTGATTACTCTCTTGATGTTCTTCCCATAAACTATCCACATTTTGAATCTCTATGGTATAGGGAACGTTGAAATCATTATGCTTTATTTCATCACTTCTGCATTCTTCTTCGTGTTTCCAAGGTTAGCTTGGCTCAAAATTGCAATCCCTATGAAACACATCAATTCCTTCAATTATTTGCTTGACTTCCATTGCTCTTGTGTTAGATTCTTGTTCCTTGGGTGTAGCTGCAATAGATGACCGATTTTCAACTTTGTAGAGTGAAAAATGAGCCAAACTTAACTCTAGGTTGAGTTCATCAACCTCTTTCTCCTTGTCTTCAACAAACTTGATAGCATGATCCCTATTTGAAAGCAATTGCTAGTAATCAGATTCCATTGTTTCCAAAGCTTCTTTAACTACATGCAAATCTGCAAGAGTGGATCCTCCTTCAACCCCTTTCCATCTTTTCTTAACTTGGGCCTTCCAACAGAGATCTTCAATGATCTTATTAGTGTTATCAAAATGTGTTAAGGCTGCAACATTTTTATCTTCCGTAACTTTCAACTGTTTCTTCAAATTATGTGACTCATTGGGCCAGTGATCAAAATCAGCTTAATGAATTTTCTAATTTGTCTTCAATAACATTTCTCTCAAAATGAGCTACCTTAATAACATCCTCTTTGCATAATTCACGCTTTGAGGTTAGGATAACACTTTGTCGAGAAGGAAATTCATCATAAGCTTGCTCTTCATCATATTTTGGTGTCAAAACACTTGTGGATCCCATGGACTTATGAGCTGATGGCTTTGATTTGAAAAAGTATGCTCATTGTGTTCCCCATGAATGGTTGTTTCTGTTACATCCCACCCTAGATGCTTAAAAACACTTTTACTTTTTGCAATTATGAAAATTGAATGATGCAAATGTTGATTGAATAATGCATGACATGATGAGATCTTCTGTGAATGGGTTTTGTTAGTGCAATGAGAATTATGCCCTTATGATATGAGCTATGATCTATTTCAGAAAGAATAAATTGTGTTTTGATGCCCTAGAAAAAGAAAAATTTATTTTCTGTAAATGCATAGATAGAGAATATGCAATGGAGATTTTATGATATTTACAGTCAGACTAATTTCCATTTGTTTGGAGTTTGATGCAGGGTAGCACGTACTGCAATCTTCGAAGGAGGGAAAATATCATCTGAGTAGAAAGGTAGTGTTTGGATGCTCTGGAAAATGCCATCTGAGCTGGGGTTAGGTCAAAAGGATCTAGGAACCCTAGAAGAGTGTAACAGGAGTCCTGTGTTGAGGTAAGTCTTTTGTGTGACTTTTGGGGATGCGGTTTTGTCGTAAGTGGTTTTAGGGTTTTGAAACCAATTTCCCTACTAACTTGCTATGAAAGAAATTAAACCAAGCAAGCATATATACACATGTAAGAGGAACCTGTATACACCACCGCGGGTATACGAATATGGACTCAGGCGCATGATGGCAGACGATTTTACGAGCCTGTGATCGTGCATATGCGCATACACTTATTGATGCATACAGGCTTGAATGTGTGCATGGATGACTGCTCAATTTAATTATTCCCTTCTTGACGAGAAACCTATTTTTGCATCTTAACTCATCAGTAGGGTATTACTACCTTTTGAAGTTGATAATTGTGCCAGTTGGCCTTACTAAATATCTATACTGCCATTATTAATACTCCTATAGGCAAGGTATAGCCATGATGCATGACATCACCTTGAGGCATTTAATTAAATAATTGTATACCCTCTTAAGGTTTGGAAGACCAACGTTTAAATATATAAATAATTAAGTGATTATATTTTCAAAAGTGAATATTTTATTAAAATTTTAAAAGAGGAAGTTATATTGTTTTATTGCCAAATTTTGGTTGAGTTAAGGATTTAAATATTAAAATATGTAATTATAACCCTCACATTTGAAAGGAGGAGGTGGGGCCATCTTGAGTTGGTGGAATAAGTTATACCTTTTTTTGAATTTAAATCACAACTATATTGCCACAATCTTGGATGTAGGCTAAAATCTTGCATAAGTGGTTCCTTGTTTTAAGCCACAAAAGTGGTGTAACATTTAAGAAGATTATTGCTGGCTAAATCCACCAATTTGAAACTCATCTTTTGATTTTCATTTATACTTTGTCAAAGTTCGACTTCCTTATTAGGAGGGAGTTAGAGAAAATTGAGGAGGTGGTTATCTTAACCACCTAATATTCAATCGACCTCCTTTAGTTGGGAGGATTCTCAAAAAAATCACATTCATGGCTGGGGAAGAGGGGAGGATTCGATAGTTTTGAGTTGGAAGGAGGAGAATATCAAATACTGTAATTAGAAGAGCTATTTTGGAGCATGAATTGCATATAAAAGAAAAAGAACAGAGACGTCTACAATAGGAGCTAGGTTTGAGCTAAAGAAATACCAGAAGTTCTTGCTTCCAGTTTGCTCATTTTCAGATTTATCAAGTTCCAGAACTTTATTCAGGCACGTATTGCTCTTGAGTAATTTATTTTATGGGATATCAGTGCTTTCTTGATACAAGAAAAGTCTATGAGAAAATGCAACATGTGTGTCATTCTCTTAAACAAATATCACTGTTCCTTGTTCACAATCTGATCTATACAGCATGGTTAGGGTGAGCTTGTAGTAGCAAGTTCGTTCATTTATGCCTTGATTTACAAAAATTCCTAGCTACAGTTCTTGGCAGCTTATTGATTATTCTGGAAAGAGCTTCTTAGGCCGAATCTGTAGCATGCTTTAGTTTGCCATTGTTCTTTTCTAGCCAGAAATGAAAGAAAATCAAGAAGGTTAGCATGAAGCTTAACCAAGAACAATGCTATTAGAAAAGAAGATAAGAATCTAAATCCTAGAATGAACATGCAAATGTTTAACATTGAATGAAAGAGATTTTCAATTAAAAGAGAAAGAACTGTTTGCTACTTGATGCAAAAATAAATTCTTGATTATGTTTGCATACTACCAGGTATCTAGTTATGCATGCCATTTAGATGGTCAGAATGTGTTAAGTGCAATGTAAACACAAAAATTGTCTAAGGGGTTGAAAAGGTTTCTATTTTTGCCTTCTTGGTTTAAAAACCCTATTATTTGCTCTATTAGGAGTGTATGTTCTAAGCTGAAATTGTCAGCCATGGAAGTTTCAAGGGTTTCTTAAAACCCTAGTTTAATGTATAATGGTCACATGTGGAAGGTAGCCAAGAAGAGTCTGTCTTATTGAAAAACCTTAATTAGGTTAAGAGAGTTTTCCCTAGGACAAGTGTCCTTTGTAAGAGTAAAGGGCAGAGAGAAAGTTTTGAAAGCCCTAGATTAGAAGAGTTTTCCAAGTCGAGCAGGGTGGGTGAGTTTGTACGAAAGTACAAAAACTATGGCCAAGTAGGTGCAGGTGCCACTGACTGCACTTTAGTACTCACAGTAACCTAGATACCTAACTAACCAGATTTGCCAGCTTAGTAGGAAGGTATCCTTAGTAGCATGGCAGAGTTAGATAGGTAGGGTTTACCACCAAAGCTCAAATGGCATTCTTGAGGGTTTCCAACATTGCCTTTCATAAGAAAGGAAGGGCCCCTTCCAGTTAGGAAGGTGTGCGGGGGACCGCATGAGTCTGTGGTTGGCAGAAAAACACTTAGATGATGCTTTCCCTCACATGCAGATGGCAAGCCGAGTCTTGGAAGACGCAAAATCCAGATGAGGACTTCTAATCTCTTACCTTTGTAACTCTTGTTATAGTACTTGAATTTATGAATTCAGCTTTTGTTCATGCTCTTAAAGTAGAATACTATCTTACTTGTTATTATGGCAGCAATGGTTGCATTTTACTATGATGTTTTTCAAAAATAAAAAAATATGCTGTAGTTGAGTGAGAAATCTTAATTGTTTTTATGTTCTAAGTAATGTGGATGTTATAGTTTCCTTAAACAAATCACCTTCCAAATCAAAAGGCTGAAGTTAACATGAACATTCTTCTCCGTAGGTGCTGTTTGGATGTCAAACTGATACACATTTGGCATTGGAAAGTTTCTCTCAACATCTGAACAATTGTCACTGAAATGATGTAAGAATTTGTAGTATCACCCCCCTGGTTGAAGTTAACATGAACATTCTTAACATGAACATTCTTCTCCGTAGGTGCTGTTTGGATGTCAAACTGATACACATTTGGCATTGGAAAGTTTCTCTCAACATCTGAACAATTGTCACTGAAATGATGTAAGAATTTGTAGTATCCCCCCCCTGGTTGCACGATAATTTTTTTGATAACTCAATTTGACACATGAATCATTTTGTCAAATTGTTGGCAAGGTCTTTGACCGAGTGTATTTGCTGATTTGTGATGTGCATAACATAGTATGTATATTGGATGCAAATAAGGTAACAACTAACAACATAAATTGAAATACCACAAATAGAAAACTCATATGCTACAGCTGGTTTCAATATATGTAAACTTCATTAAATACATGTTCCGAATTTCAATGCAGCGAATAACCACTAACAAGTAACTACTGTGCAACAACAATTTTGTGAGTTTATATCAATAATACAAAATTACATTGAAATGTCAAAATACTAGTTGGTAACCAATGGGATAAGTTGTAGACCACTTTGAAGCACCAACATGCTCATTTAGATAACCATGACTCAGGTAGAAGGTTACCAACAATAATATAAATCAACTTAGACTAGTGTGACCCCTTCTTGGAGCTCGCATGTCTTGCAAGGGGAGCAACGACCTTGGTAAATGCTTGGCAACTGTTGATAGCAGCAACACTCCTTCAAGATACTCACGTCAATCTCCTTATGTGTGCCCAACAAGCATCCACGACCCCTCACAGTAAGTATTGTGGCAACAAATGCATAAGATTGGGTTACAAATAGGCTTGTGCCCCCTTTCCAGCTATTCCCATTCATGGCTAATGCTCACATCCCAGTAAATGGATGAGTTGTCTTATTTGTAGATATAAGACCCACGCAGGATGTTTAGGTAGCTGTAGACTTTCGTACTCCCACGCCTGGACTTGTTATGGGTTCAAATATGGATGCCAACTCTAGCCTCAAAAAGGTCTTCCAATAAACCTCAGAATAAATCAATCGACCCAACAAAGTGCAGCAATAAACCCTTCAAATCTTCCACGCCTAGAAGGTAATATAAGTTTGCAATAATCTTACTCACAAAGCCTATGCCCCAACCTAGAGGAGCTCTCCACGTTTACCAACAATATACAATCATTTAGAAAACTTTTGTTCACTAATCGATTTGGACATACAATCATTGTATTCATCAAACCCTGAATAAACCATCAAACCCTGTCAATTGGAGCTCTTCTTGTAAATCGTTTGAAACACAATGCACAATCCCTGAATGGAATTGTTTGCAAGCTGGCTTGGGAGATCTTTCACTTTTGCATTGATTTGTTTCCTCACGAGGGTTTTTGTCCTCGTGAAGCTAAGTATTTCCGAACTCTCCAATCCTCTTGCAAACCCCTTAGCAAAATATCCTCCTTCAATATTCCTTTGCAAAATGAGCTCTGAATGCCCTTTTATTTTTCCACAATGAATTTGCATTTGAATGTCATTTCATTTAATTTGCTTTTGATGGTCATTTAAATATTTCATCATAAAGTGGAGGGGTGAAAACATTAAAATAATATTACTTTATGCAAACATCACATAACAACTTTTAACCCCCTTATAACCATTTAATAAAGTCATCCATAATAATTAATATTATTAAAATTAAATTGGATTAACTTTATTAATATAAATTAAATCATTAACTTCCCGATTAATACCAATATCAACTCATGGGAGTAATCCATCTACTTTCCAGATATAGACATGATAGCAGTTGACCATTCCATGACTTACTATAAATAGTAGGTTTGAGCAACACATCCAAGTGACTTACTAAAAATAGTAAGTGTGGGTCAAAGTGTCTAGAGTGGCCTCTGGAAGGCACACCACAAATAAATTGGGACACTGAGCTGAAGAGTACTGAAATAAGCACCAAAAGGCTTGCTGAAGAGCTAAAGATCACCCTCAAAGGGCCCCCTAAACACCATGTTAACTTATGGGACCTAATGATAGACTAACCATTGCATTTGTCAACTACCTAGGAAAAGGGGACATTACATAATTCATCACTATAGGTTGTTTGGAAATATTCAACATACTCAACTTCATCATGCTCTTTTTTTGAAATTGCATTAGTGATCCCAACAATTTTATCATTTGCTTTCTTTCCACTAGTGTTATCCAGGAATTTAATAGACTCAAAAACTTTATTGGTTTGATCTGAATTTGCACCCAAGGTTGCTGTTTTGACATCTTCATTAAACATATTCCCAAAATATGTAGGCCCGTGCATCATTCAATGGAGTCATTCTGGAGCTGTCAGAACCCTGGTGGTTCTCAAATCTAAACCCAACTGAAGTTTTTTGTATTTTTGCAAATTTTGGTTTTTTTTTTGTGATTTTGAGGTTTTTTGACAAAATATTAAATGCTGCGATTTTCTAATAAAATCCCAAAAAATTCAAAATAAATCTAAAACTCATGCAGAATACTCAGAAATGCTCAGATAACAGGGGCGCACCAAAATATATATTTTCCAAAGTTTTTTAAATACAAGAATCTGAGTAATAAATGAAATACAATGAATATTTATTGAAGAACCTGGGTGGCGGCTGCAATAAATGCAAGATGGTACGGCCAGCAAAAAGAATGGATCTCCAGTCTCTGAACACAACGCAGGATCTCCAGAAATGCAAGATAAAACCCAACGCCTAGTACTGGGAGCCAGGATCTGAGAACAGGAAGATAATCTCTGAAGAAGTAAAGTACGGCCTGCAGGTACAGAAGTACGGCTTGTCTGCAGCAGCAATAATGATGGTACGGACTCCAAGGAAAAGATGCCAGATCACTGATTATATCCCTCTTCTGAAGTCGCCTCAAATGGAAGATGATTTTCTCTGCTTCTCACTGAATAAATAACTCAATAATCTCAACTGTGATCTCTGGATGAAATCACCAAGTGCCAGCTTCAACTGATATTTCACAGCCTCAGTCTGCCTGATCTCTGAAGAGTTTTCGTTCTCCAGAAACGTTCGTCTGCCAGAAACCCTAGGGTTTGCAAACTCCAAAGCTCAGATGCAAGAAGACAAAATTGAATAATAATCAAGATAGTTCGATTTTGCCTTGAGAAGAAATATATATCCTCTTTGAAAAGTTCGACCCAAATCTCCTTTAAAATAATCATTTAAATAAATGATTTAATTTGCACTTTTTAACTTAGGAGAAATAATTAATTATTGGCGTCCCTCTTTTAATGAATATAAAATACTCATTAAGTCACCTTTTAATAATTTATTATAAAGTATAATAAATACTTTATAATTGAGCCAAATAATTAAATATTTAAATATTTCAATAAAGTGACTTTAATATAAAGTCAAATTATTAAATATTTAATAACTCATTAATTACTCCTTATTTCTCCGTCAAATCAACCAACTGCTGAACTGGGTCGATTCTGAGCTGAATGGCTGAACCAGGTGCCCTGCCCGAATTAGCAGCTTCTGCCTGACCTAACTTTCTAAAAATAGAAAGTTTCCTGAAAATGCTCACTGGAAGATTCTGCGAAGGCCCAACCTGATACAACTGCAAACTGGAGCCACCAAACACTGAGCAACGGCCTAGATGATCCTCTGAACACTCCTGTCAGCCTACGAGGATCGTAATGATAGGCTAACCTCGTCACCAGTCTGTGCTGACTAGGATGGGGACATGACAGGAGCTCTATCATACATACCTCTTTAGATAAGGCATTTCCTCCATCAAAAACTTCTATGAACTCCTCTTCTTCCTCATGCTCCTCATTTGTCAATTGATAAGGATTCTTGGTCTTCTTTCCACATGTTACATGATAAGATCAGTGTTCCATGGGGACGTGTTCCCCCTCCCCGACCCCAAAAAAAAAAAAATCCCGTGGTTCCTAGACGGGGACATGTAAAAGACTTGGGGACTTGGGGGGGACGTCCCCCCACCAGACCACCACCAACGCCACCATCCCACCACTAGTGCCGCTGTCTCCAAGATGCTGCTAGGTCTTCAAGGATGTTGGGGTGTCCTCTAGAGAACTAGGGGACTCCTAGTTGTCTCCAAGATGCATAATTCTTATACATTTTTTTATAACTATTTTTTCAAGTACTATATGCTTTCAGCACCTTGCCGCCCCCCCGCCATAGTCCCCTTGCCACCCCCAAACTTAGAACCCCTGTCCCCATGTCTCCGAAATGCGTCCCCTGCCGTCCCCCTGTCCTCGTCCCTGTCCCCGAAACCCCGTGGAACACTGGATAAGATAGATAAAAGTGATTGTGGCACATCCTTACTTTCCATTAACAATCAATGCCATAATGGACTGCATGGTTGTTATAACATTATCTGCATGGTATTTTCTGATGGTAGCAAAGAAATGGTGAAACATTTTGAAAATTTGATCTTCACAACCCATATCTAACATGATGTTACCAAATTTGATTTTTGCAAATGTTTGAAGTATGGTTACCCTCCTAATAAAATCAGAACTTGTGACATTATGCAAACCTTGGAAACAATCCATTAACAATTGAAATATTTCTTTCTTTATGTGATCATTGTATGGAGTTTTAGGAGCTGTTATTTTCACGATTTTGCTTAAACAAGAAGTAACAATCAATCTCACCTCATTATCTTTGTGTCTCAACAACTTTTGCTTACCCAAGGAAGTCACTATAGGAATAATGGTTGCTTGAATTCACCGAGAATGTGACTGATCCATCATGTGCAACCAATCCTCTACTTCCTCCAAAGTGCTTAGAAGAACATGTTTTGACTAAGATATGTGATCAAGTTTATCTCTTGCATTGAAAAGTTTTTTGACCAACTCTTCTTCACTCAATGATGCCATGATTCACAATCCAAATAGGCTGGCAGGATACTTAGTTTTGATGCCACTGTAAAATCCTTTACCAATTTTTTGAATAAATTTACAAAATTTCCCAACTAAGTGCATAGGCATTTTGTCAAACAGTTCGCCTTCCTGCTGTTTTGGGTTTGTTTTCAACTTGTTTTTGCAAGGATATATAAAATGATTACCATAGTATCAATTTTCAGCTCTTCATAACCTTAACATCACATTTCATACAAAAATCTTTGCATAAATTAATTAACAGAAAATTATTTGATAACTTTGTGTACTGTTGTTACAAAAATACATTCACAAAAATTTCATACAGCAAAATACCATGAACAAAAATTTAATATTAGCAAAATACCATCAACAAAAATTTAATATTAGCTGACCTGGACTTTTGAATAGTCCACACTCCAATCAACAACCTCTTTACAATTTTTTGTATGCTTTATAGTCTCCTTCACAATGGTACGACACAGTATATGTATGGTATAATAGCTCATATGTTAAAACAACAATTCACATAAGAATAATACTTTTGAAGGCTGCGCCAATTTTAGAGCCTACTAAAGGCTGCGGTGGGTATTGGGGAGTCTTTAGGACTCAACAATATGCATCGCTCCCTCTGTAATGTCCCCTTTCCAAGCCTGACATTTCCAGTGACCGTTAGCCTTTCCTTGGGAACCCGAAGGCTAGTTGGAAGTTAAAATTAGGGTTTCCTAATTTTGAGGAGGTCATTGTTCAGAGATGGTGGATTAAATGGCGGATTCCTTCTGGGTTTTCAGAGGGCTTCGCAGTGGTATATTCATCTCGACATTCAGAGCACTTTTTGGAATTTACTATTTTTAGTAAATTCTATTTTTGGCAGCTTTCCAGATGAGCTCAGGTTGGTTGACTTCCGGCTTCAGAATGATCAGTTGACTTCTTCAGTATTGGCTTCAGGGCACTGTCGGAGAAATAAGTTAAGTCATTTAAATTAAAAAGTCACGTTTTAATTATTATAATTTAACGTTGACCCTTGGCTTAGAATTAATGACTTAATGTTGTGTTTAAAAGTGGGCCCTTGAGGGTGGCGCCATCATTAAGAGATGAATTGATGATTCCCTAAGTCAAAGTAAGGGTATGAGGGGCGCATATTTCAAGAATGATATTTAATTAAAATGTCAAACTAAAACCTTGAAGGAAAAGTACGCCCATCCTTGAAGGGATTGGGTTTTGACCTAAAAGCTCATTTTAGGGTTTGGTGAAGTCAACGGAAGAATTATAAAAGGGAGTCTTGGTGCATCATTTCTTCATCTTTGGAAAATACACTGTTATGCTGCCGGATTGGCTCTGGAAACGCTTCGAGGAATGAAGGCCTCCTAGTACGGGCATCGCTTCGTGTTTGCAAGACAACATCAAGTGGTGATTCTTAGTCTAGTTTGTGAGTTATTGATATTTGTGCATTGTAATCGTCATTGTAATCCTTTAGTTTCTGATTCTGCATTTTAGAGGTATATTAAAGGTGCATTTTAGTGACAGCAGATTTAATGTTTTGCTCATATCTCGAAAAAGACAAAAAATATAGTTTTGGGTATTGCATCATTAGTTAAGTTTGTAATAGGCGCCAATATTCTCCAGATATTAGAATTTTTAAAGAAGTCTTGAATTTCCTAGAAGAAGTCGAATTTCTGTACTAGGCCGTACCATTGAGATCTGCATTGGAATCCGTGTTAATTAAATCTGCAGTGTTTGGTTCAGTTTTAAGAGGCTATCTTGGTCGCCTAGGTCTTCTGAGGGCTTAGCATTTTATGGCATGTCAATTGGATGATTATTGAGCAAGTTGTGAACATTCTTTGGAACTTGTGAACTGCTGATTGCACATTTAAAGTACAGATCTGACAAAAAACAGAATACAGAAATCTGCATTTCTGTTTTGTGGTTGGGACACTGTGATTTCTTAAGGATTGTAATTGATTCTTGGTTGAACGTACTATTTGATAAGCATATGATATCTTGACATTGCAGGCAGTCATAATTTTGTAAACTGGCAGTAGTACTGACCGGTGTTTTGATATTGCTTTGTCATTTCTTGTAATAATCATTCCTACTTTCAGTTTCAGAGTAAAATAGTGATAACTCCGCCCTATGGTCGCTACTGTCCATTCTGGATGAGCAAGCACATTCTGGGTGTCGAGAAGTTTCCTCTTTCAGCATTATTTCTTTCAAGCATTGTTTTGTATTCACTCCGTCATATGGTCGCCCCTCACTCCGCTTTGGATTGGGTAGCACATACTTGGCATCGAGTTCCTTTTTCAGCATAAGCAGTTTATTTTAGATCCTCTGACCAATGCTCGCCATCATCGGCGCCATTCTGGTTAGAGTTACTTTCTTGCACGTTATGGTTTCTTCCTCTAACCTTAACGGGTGCATTGCTTTGTAATCTGTATTTGAAAAACGAAAAAATTTGGCTCGGAATATTTCAGTGGTATCAGAGCTACGTATCCTGCCATCCTGTGAAATCAACTTTCTATGAGTGACAGAGAACAGAGGTATTTGGCAAGAGTATACAAGAGAGGCACAGTTCAGTCACAGTTGCATCAAGCCCCAGAAGGTCAAACAGCTTCAGAGATTTTGAGGGCTAGTTGGGAGCCTTCACAAGAAACAGAAATGGGGGATAATGAAAGAAGTTCTGGCAACAGAGGTGACAGTGGGAAAGGTATAGACAATTCAGCCAATCTAGGTCAAGGACTAGATAAGAAGATGGATGCTTTGTTGGATATGTTTTCTCTCATGTTGGGAAGATTGGGTCCCAATACTCCAGAAAACAATACAGGGCATGCCGGGGAGCACAGTGCTTCCAATCAGCACAATGGTCATGTTGCCCAGCCTTCAGGGAGCAACACCTACATTTCTGCTAGACCATTCAAACCCACGTTTTTGACACCAGCAATCCCACAGCCTGACCCCGAAGAAAATGTTTCATCCTTGGAGAGGGTGAGGATAGGCCGTACAGAGTATGACACCCTTCCTGATGAAGTAAAACTTGACATGTCCTTCAATGATTACATGGAGTATAGAAGGAAGGATAGAGGCCAAGGGAGAAACTATGATCAAAGAAGAACCCCAGCACAAGGAGATTGGAATCAAGCTCTCAACAAGGTTACGCTTGCCCATTTTGATGGAAGCGATAATAATTCTGCTCGAGCTTGGTTACAAAAACTAGACAACTATTTGGCACTTAGGCCAATGGCTGAAGAAGAAGCGATTAGATTCGCTACGCTACACCTAGATGGGGTGGCGCATGAATGGTGGTACCATGGCCTAGTCACCTTAGGTCATGGGTCTATCACTAGCTACGATGAGTTCACCAATAGATTCATTGAGAGGTTCGAGAAGAAGGACCCAGAAGTGCATTTTAGGGAGTTGGCACAGTTGAGACAATATGGCACTGTGGATGCCTACATAGCTGAGTTTCAAAGACTTTCAGTTATGGTCACTGGAATCACAGAGAGAAGATTAGTAATCCTATTCACTGAAGGATTGATGGAGCCAATCAAGGGTTGGATCAAAGCTTTTGATCCACCGTCCCTACAAGAAGCAATGAAAAAAGCTAGAAACATGGAGTGGGCTGCTCCCAAAGCAAAGTTCCATTCCAAACCAGCTTTTCACAAAGGGGATAGAGGGAAAAAGTTTCATCAGAAGCCTCACCATAAGGAGTTTAAACCACAGAAACCTCATGGCTCAAGATTGGATCCAGAGACTATCAATGAACTCCGTAGGAAGGGGTTATGTTTCCGTTGTTGGGAAAAATGGTCCCAAGATCATGTGTGCCCAAAGGGTGCTAAAATTCATCAAATTGAGTTCTATACAGCTGATGAAAGCAATTCTGATTTTTCTGATCAGCAAGCTGATTTTGAGGACAGCGATGAAGAAAATACTCCAGAAGAGTCTGAAGGTGAAAAAGAAAGTGGTGGTACATTGGCTCAACTTTCGAGCTTCCAAAAGAATGAGTCCTTTAAAGTTCGTGGGATGATCAAAGGGCAACGTATTGTTGCTTTAATTGACACTGGTGCAACACATAACTTCATAGACGAAGTTGTGGTGGCAAAGAAAGGATTGCAAACAGAAGACTTTGAAGGGTTCAGAGTTATGGTTGCGGATGGGTTTCACATCTCATGCACCAAGAGGATTCCGAACATGTCAATGCAATTGGGCAATTACGAAGTCAAGGATGACTTCTATGTGGTCAATATTGGAGATACGGATGCTGTCCTTGGCATTCAATGGCTGCGATCTCTTGGAGAGATCTCTCTAAATCTGCAAACTATGGAGTTGAAGTTTCAATCCGATGGAAAGAAGGTGGTGTTGAGAGGAATGTCAAATGGTGGCCCTCGGATTGTGTCGTTCAAGAGGATGGCGAAGTTGATGCGTCATGATCAAGTGGAGTGGGCTGCGGAGTGCATGATTCTTCCAGCTAGTCCAGCTGAAACGAAAATAGAGCATCCTCCAGATATTCAGTCTTTACTCACCAAAAAGAGTAAAGTGTTTGCTGATTTACCTCCTGGACCTCCTCCTGATCGAGGTTCAGAACACATCATAGAGCTCAAGGAAGGAGCTAAACCGGTGATCACAACTCCATATCGGTATCCGAAGAGGCAAAAGG
Source organism: Sequoia sempervirens (assembly GCA_007258455.2). Classification (NCBI taxonomy): domain Eukaryota; kingdom Viridiplantae; phylum Streptophyta; class Pinopsida; order Cupressales; family Cupressaceae; genus Sequoia; species Sequoia sempervirens. The sequence continues at coordinate 75,080,687 of VDFB02026320.1, forward strand.
ATGAGATCGAGAAGAATATCCGAGAACTTTTGGAGATGGGTTTCATACGCCCAAGCAAGAGCCCCTTTGCATCTGCAGTGGTTCTTGTGAAAAAGAAGGATGGTACCATGCGCATGTGCGTGGACTATCGTGCTTTGAACCAAAGCACCATCAAGAATAGATACCCCATTCCCAGAATAGATGAGCTCATTGATGAGCTACATGGGGCTAAGTTCTTTTCGAAGATTGATCTGAGGTCGGGTTACCATCAGATACGAATGAGGGGGTCAGATGTGGAAAAAACAGCTTTCAGATGTCACTATGGCCATTTTGAATTCTTAGTCATGCCATTTGGGTTGACTAACGCTCCGGCAACCTTTCAGTCTTGCATGAACCGTGTCTTCCAGAATCAGTTACGAAGGTTTGTGCTGATATTTTTTGATGACATTCTGATCTACAGCAAGACTTGGGAGGATCACCTCAAGCACTTGGAGGAAGTGCTTAGTATCATGGAATCTGAGAGCTTATTTGCTAAAGCTTCCAAATGTGAATTTGGAATGGTGGAGTTACTGTACCTTGGCCACATAATCAGTGCTGAGGGAGTAAAGGTGGATCCGGAAAAAATCAAAGCAGTAGTTGATTGGCCACCTCCTGAGAGCTTGACTCAGTTGAAAGGTTTTTTGGGTCTGTGTGGTTTTTATCGGAGATTCGTAAAGGGGTATTCACAGAATGCTGCTCCCCTTACTGATCTCACCAAAAAGGGAGCCTTTGCTTGGTCAGAAAAGGCTCAAATTGTTTTTGATAAATTCAAGAAGATCATGAGCTCGTGCCCAGTCTTGGCTATTCCGGATTTCTCCAAGCCATTCGAGCTGCAATGTGATGCATCAGGTGAAGGAGTGGGGGCTGTCCTGATGCAAGACAAACACCCTATCGTGTTTGAGAGCAGAAAATTGAGGGGTGTGGAAAGATCCTATTCAATTTATGACAAAGAAATGCTTGCCATTATGCATGCATTAGCCAAGTTCAGGCAGTACTTGGTGGGGAACAAGTTCGTGGTTAAAACAGACCACAATAGCCTCAAGCATTTTATGCACCAGAAGGATTTAAATGAGAGGCAACAGAAATGGGTGAGTAAGCTTCAAGCTTACGACTTTGACATTGAATATGTCAAAGGGAAAAATAATGTCGTGGCCGATGCTCTCTCCAGAAGGCCTCATCTTAGCTCATTGTGTGAGCTTACTGCAGATTGGAGAGACATGTTGCTTGCTGATTATGCCAAAAATCAGTTTGCAACCAGCATTCTGGAAGGTACTTTCCATGATGAAAAGTACCAGGTGGTTGAGGGATTGATTCAGTATAAGGGAAGAATCTTTCTGGTGGCTGATTCTAAGCTCAAGAAGAAGATTCTTTTGAATTTTCATGACATTCCAGTTGCTGGTCACCAAGGTTTTTTCAAGACCTATAGGCAGATCCGAGAAAGGTTTTCTTGGAAAGGTTTGAAGAGGGAGGTTCAACGCTACATTCAGGAATGTCCTATTTGTCAAGCAAATAAAAATGAGCATACATTGCCAGCCGGTTTGCTGCAACCACTTCCAATTCCCAATCAAAAATGGGAAAGCATTTCAATGGATTTCATCACTGGGTTGCCCAAGGCCCAAGGGAAGGATTGCATTTAAGTGGTAGTTGACAGATTAACCAAGTTTGCTCATTTCTTTGCCATTACCAGCACTTTTTCTGCAGCCCAAGTTGCAGATTTGTTTTTTCGAGAAGTGTTTAGGCTTCATGGGTTGCCGAAGAATATTGTAAGTGATAGGGACAGCAAGTTCCTAAGTACATTTTGGCAAGAAGTTTTCAGAATGAGTGGTACTGTGCTCACTCCAAGCACGAGTTATCACCCCCAAACTGATGGGCAGACAGAAGTGGTGAACAAGTGGTTGGAAGGCTACTTGAGAAATTATGTGTCAGAACAGCAGAAGGCTTGGGTTAAGTGGCTGCATATAGGCGAGTACTGCTACAACTCTACTTTTCATATGTCAATCAAAATGTCTCCTTTCTTGGCACTTTATGGGTATGAAGCACCCAGCTTTGCAGATTTGGTGTTTGGTGACAGCAAAGCACCTTTAGCCAAGGATTTGTTGCAGCATAGTCAAGACATAATGAGATCCTTGAAGGATAATTTGCAGATTGCACAAAATCAGCAGAAGTTGTATGCTGATCAGAGGCGGGTAGAGCGTTCTTTTGAGGTTGGGGATATGGTCTATCTCCGTTTACAACCTTATAGACAGTCTACTCTCAAGAAGAGTGGAGCTGAGAAGCTCAAACCTCGCTTCTATGGGCCATTTAGGGTCATCAGAAAGGTTGGGGTTGTAGCTTATGAATTAGAGCTACCTTCAGATAGCAGAGTGCATAACGTCTTCCACGTGTCTCGCCTCAAGAAGGCACTTGGACACAATGTGGTTGCTTCTTCACAGTTGCCACCGTTGGACGAAGAAGGACAGTTGGTTCTAGTTCCCGAGGAGATACTTGATGTCAGAGAACGTTCCTTGAGGAATAGAACTATCAGAGAATGTTTGGTAAAGTGGAAGAACCTGCCTATGGAGGATGCAACGTGGGAAAGTGATGAGATATTGCAGCATCCTAGTTTGCAATTGCTTGAGGACAAGCAATCTTGGGGAGGGCGGACTGTAATGTCCCCTTTCCAAGCCTGACATTTCCAGTGACCGTTAGCCTTTCCTTGGGAACCCGAAGGCTAGTCGGAAGTTAAAATTAGGGTTTCCTAATTTTGAGGAGGTCATTGTTCAGAGATGGTGGATTAAATGGCGGATTCCTTCTGGGTTTTCAGAGGGCTTCGCAGTGGTATATTCATCTAGGCATTCAGAGCACTTTTTGGAATTTACTATTTTTAGTAAATTCTATTTTTGGCAGCTTTCCAGATGAGCTCAGGTTGGTTGACTTCCAGCTTCAGAATGATCAGTTGACTTCTTCAGTATTGGCTTCAGGGCACTGTCGGAGAAATAAGTTAAGTCATTTAAATTAAAAAGTCACGTTTTAATTATTATAATTTAACGTTGACCCTTGGCTTAGAATTAATGACTTAATGTTGTGTTTAAAAGTGGGCCCTTGAGGGTGGCGCCATCATTAAGAGATGAATTGATGATTCCCTAAGTCAAAGTAAGGGTATGAGGGGCGCATATTTCAAGAATGATATTTAATTAAAATGTCAAACTAAAACCTTGAAGGAAAAGTACGCCCATCCTTGAAGGGATTGGGTTTTGACCTAAAAGCTCATTTTAGGGTTTGGTGAAGTCAACGGAAGAATTATAAAAGGGAGTCTTGGTGCATCATTTCTTCATCTTTGGAAAATACACTGTTATGCTGCCGGATTGGCTCTGGAAACGCTTCGAGGAATGAAGGCCTCCTAGTACGGGCATCGCTTCGTGTTTGCAAGACAACATCAAGTGGTGATTCTTAGTCTAGTTTGTGAGTTATTGATATTTGTGCATTGTAATCGTCATTGTAATCCTTTAGTTTCTGATTCTGCATTTTAGAGGTATATTAAAGGTGCATTTTAGTGACAGCAGATTTAATGTTTTGCTCATATCTCGAAAAAGACAAAAAATATAGTTTTGGGTATTGCATCATTAGTTAAGTTTGTAATAGGCGCCAATATTCTCCAGATATTAGAATTTTTAAAGAAGTCTTGAATTTCCTAGAAGAAGTCGAATTTCTGTACTAGGCCGTACCATTGAGATCTGCATTGGAATCCGTGTTAATTAAATCTGCAGTGTTTGGTTCAGTTTTAAGAGGCTATCTTGGTCGCCTAGGTCTTTTGAGGGCTTAGCATTTTATGGCATGTCAATTGGATGATTATTGAGCAAGTTGTGAACATTCTTTGGAACTTGTGAACTGCTGATTGCACATTTAAAGTACAGATCTGACAAAAAACAGAATACAGAAATCTGCATTTCTGTTTTGTGGTTGGGACACTGTGATTTCTTAAGGATTGTAATTGATTCTTGGTTGAACGTACTATTTGATAAGCATATGATATCTTGACATTGCAGGCAGTCATAATCTTGTAAACTGGCAGTAGTACTGACCAGTGTTTTGATATTGCTTTGTCATTTCTTGTAATAATCATTCCTACTTTCAGTTTCAGAGTAAAATAGTGATAACTCCGCTCTATGGTCGCTACTGTCCATTCTGGATGAGCAAGCACATTCTGGGTGTCGAGAAGTTTCCTCTTTCAGCATTATTTCTTTCAAGCATTGTTTTGTATTCACTCCGTCATATGGTTGCCCCTCACTCCGCTTTGGATTGGGTAGCACATACTTGGCGTCGAGTTCCTTTTTCAGCATAAGCAGTTTATTTTAGATCCTCTGACCAATGCTCGCCATCATCGGCGCCATTCTGGTTAGAGTTACTTTCTTGCACGTTATGGTTTCTTCCTCTAACCTTAACGGGTGCATTGCTTTGTAATCTGTATTTGAAAAACGAAAAAATTTGGCTCAGAATATTTCACCCTCCTTAAACAAGTTTCTTCAATATGTACGACCCTTTTGTTGGGCTTAACAATAGTATGACTGTAAGTTGGCAATAATAAAATGATAAATATTTCATTCATTCCATTCAACAAATCTCTCTAAAATTTAACTGATATTTCATTGAATTCTTCCACCTGTGGAAATATTGAGATAATTAGTCTTGCCTGCAAGACTTCACATATTATTAAATCATTTGATCCAAGCGTGAAATTTGTGTGATTCCACTTGCAATTAGCTAGGGAAGATATTTCACCATCGAAACTGATTTCCCTTAGGGTTTTTGTCCTAGGGTTTTGTTCCACCAGTTTGCTACAATCCTTCTCTCTCTTTTCTCTTTTTGCTCTATCATGAAGATGGATCATGGAGTTTGATCCGAAACATTTGATCCTTCCCCTCTCAGTATGTTTGTGTGCTCAACATGTATATGGGTACCTAGCATGGCCTCGTAGCTAAGACCCATCCTTGCATCTTTGCATCATTTGCATAGTAATGTACTGCCTAAGTTGCACTTAAGGGGTTGTGTTGGTGTAAATAGGTGTTTTACCTAACGAGTTCACTAGTAGGTCCTATTTACATGTTTACTTAGGTCATAGGGAATCTTTCTAGAAGTCTTAGTTGTCATAAGATCTTATCTTATCTTTTGACATTTAACACTTTTGTCCTAAGTCATTTAATATTATTTTTCTAATGACATGGGATTAAAACAGTTGTCATGATCTTTTCTAATCCTATGTCTCGCCTTGGCTATATAACGAAGTGGTCTCATGTGTAATAACAATCATATCATCATAATCTATCATTTGTATCCTTTGATAGAATAGTATTATTCTCTCATAGTTGATCTCTTTTGTGCTTTCATGAAGTTCCTAGATCTTGGCTGGCTATAGTATTAAGCCAAATCTTGCATTGCATAGAGTATTCTATACCAACTCTTGCACATATTGCTTTGATTGTTAAATTTTTTCATTACTTATTTTTTTAGAATGTAATTGTAAGATTTGCTAAATAGCCTACCCAAGATTCAAATGACTAAAGGAAAACAAATCCATAAATAAAAAATGAGAAAGAATAAACTGTATTCCTCTCAAAAGAATGGAAAGCTTCTGTGAGCTTGAGAATTGGAATGAATGGTGTGAGATTACAAAGGGAACCCTTTGGTTATATAGGCCAAGGTGAAGGATAAGATATCATATGATTATGACAAGTGTCTTAATCTTATGATATGAGACATAAAGTGGATAAGTATCATAAGATTGTGACAAGTGTCGTAATCTTATGATATGAGGCACAAAGTGATAAATATCCCATGTGGACCCTAAGTAAACTTAAGTAATAAGGTGTGGAAAAAACCTAAGGGGATAACTAGCTAGGAAATGAATTAGTTAGATAAAGTACCCCTTTCACAACAACAGTAATCCTTTCACATGTGATCTAATAGGCCATGGATTCACTTGAATATTTTGCTTTTTTGTTTATTGGTTTTGAAAATAGGTTGGTTGCTTAGTCTTCTGTTTGTCACAAATCAACTCAATCTCTTTGTTCTAAACTTATTCCATGACATAATAGTGATGACCTTCTATGTGCCTTACACCTACATGAAATATTGGATTTTTGTCAATTGATAGTAGTTTGATTATCACATTGTTGGCGTAACAACTAACACCTCTGGAGTGCAAGTTGGTACAGACAGTTATGCACACTACGCAATGAGTGCTCTTCAAATTAGGAGAGGAAGCTCCCTCGTTGTGCGGACAAAAATGCTTGAAAAGTAAACTAATCTATTTCCTGTCTTTTTGTCTCAGCTGTAAGAGGCACAAGGTTTGTTGTACCCAAAACCAAAATTTTTGCTTCACTAAGGCATTTTGCTTAATTGAGTCTTAATCTTGTTAAAGTGTTGTCAAATGGTCGTTTTTGGGGTTTTCAAATATGGAGTTGGTGTCAGTACTATGTCAGTCTGTTACCGAAGAGATTTAAGAAAAGTGAAAATTTCAAAGAAAAACATCAAAATTTTCTATCTCTGGAGAAGGGAGCACATTCTGAAATAGGCACCCTATCTTTTAGGGGCTCAGATCCTGTTTTTAGGGTTTGTCACCTCCAGCAGACATTTGTCCGACATCACGTCAGCTTCGCAGTGAGCTATCAAGCCTGTCAAACGGACCTGTTTTGTTCGAGTTACGGAAGATACAGTGCAAATCGAGGCGAAAGCAAGAATTGGCTAACACTGGAGAAAAGCGCAGCTTTTCAGAAAAGCGCCCATCTTTTTGAGGTGCCAGATGTAGGTTTTTGGCTGAATGCCACCCAAGATGTTTATCTCACATTTGTTCGAGCTTCGCGACGCATCCGTCAGAGGGTGAATCTGAGTTGCTGAAGCGTCTGAACCGGAGGTCAAATGTTGGGTCAAATCTTAGTCAAAATATCAGAAGAAAGAGCAAAAGAGCACATTTTGAGAAAGGCGCCCAAGCTTTTCAAGCGTTTAATGCCTTCTTTTTGATGATTTCAGATATTCAATGTGTCCGTGTTACGTTCAGCTTTCCGTTGCCTGTCTCCGTCAGATCAGAAGATGTCTCAGCAGTTCGCAGTCAAGGTTTTTATATTATTTTTGTCGTTTCCAGAAATGGCTAGAAATGCGGAATGAAAGAGCAACTTTGAAAGAGCTCTTGTTTTCACCCTAGGATGATGTTTTATGAAAATGTACGCTGCGGTTTGTGAAGTGCGAGAGCGAGCTTAAGCCCATGATGAACTTGAGTTCAGTCCACGAAAGTTAAGTAAATGAAAGTTATGAAGGATTTTTGTTTTTTCCTTAGATGCAATCTGATCAAAATTTGACTAAGTCGAGAAAAGCGCCTTTCAAAAGCGCTTGGATTTTTGAGCCTTCAGATGTCAGTTTTATGACGTGCAGTCTCAAGATATCATTTGATCAGTTTTTACCAAGCTCTGCGATGCACCTGTCAGCCAGCCAATCGGAGAAGTCAGTCAACCAGTGTCAGAGGATGAACAGAGGTCCCGGCAGAGGTTTTTAGCTTAAATTTTCATGAAATTTGGCTAAGTCTGGAATTCGCCCAAGAGTTCAAAGTTGAATTTTCGAAAGTGAGTTGAATGGACGCCTTAACTGGAGTTCTGACTGCAGTTAGACTGAACGATTTCTGGGTTGTCATCTTCAGTTCGTTTATTGGCATGTGGAGTGAACTTTCAGTTTGCATGTCGAGTTAACTACCTTGCATGTTCAGTTAACTTGATTGCATGTTAAGTTTAACTGAAGATTATTACTAAAAGTCAACTGAAGTTTGCATGCATGGCGAATTTGGTCAAAATTGAGAAAGTTTTAGTGAAGATGGCGCTTCATCAAATATCAACTGAAGTTCAAAAGGGACGAATTGAAGCATGAAGCATTATTTGTGAAGCATGAAGCATTTTTAGTGAAGTATGGCGAATTTGAAGTTGATAACTTCACTCATGAAAAGGGTCGCTATTTTTAGTTTTTGAAAAGTGAAGCAAGATATTGGTGAAGATGGCGCACTTTTCAAGGCAATGGCAACTTTAGTTTGAAAAGGGTTGCTATTTTTAGATTATATTTGATTAAAGCATGAAGTTGGCGCATTCTTGAAGGCCAAACTGAACTTCCAAAAGGCTAGCTATTTTTAGCATATTTATTGCATGAAGATGGCGAATTTCTCTTTGCAATCAAATTTGCTAACTGAAGTTATCTAAAGGGCACGCCTTAGGTCAATTTGATGAATCCAAAGCAAGGTTGAAGATGGCGAACTTGATAAAGATTGCTAACTGAAAGCTAAAATCGCATGGATGAGTTAAACTAAAGACTTGAAAGGCAAACCCTAAAGCACGTCCACTTATTGAGCTTGTTCGAGTTTCAGTTAACTATAATAAGGACCAATGAGAAGCCAAGCGCCATTTTAATGCATGCTTTATTTAGTACGAATTTTCTTTGATAAAATTCTATATATTTCAAAGATGGCGTCCATTATTGCATCATCTTTTGCTCTGAAGCTTGTATTCTTTTGAGCGACCAGCAAGCTTAAGGTGATTCAGGTGTCCGTTTTCAGCATTCTTCGAAGCTACGAGCTCAGATTCTTCAGAGGAAGTCAATTCTAGACTTTATTTCCACTTTGCATGCAGGTTTTATAAAGATTCGAAGAAGAGATTTGCAGATTTTTCAGAAGCAGACAAGCAAAACTTTCTATCTTCTGTCTTATTTCTTCTATTTCTCACCTTAGGTACTTTCTTCGCATGCCAGAGTAATTCAACACATATTCAGAATCTGATCATCTGGGTTCTCATATTTCAGCGTTTGCAACAAGACCCACTTCTTAGATTTTTTCGAGAAAATCGCCCTGTAGTCTTCATTCTGAAGCTCTGAGCCTTTTTCCGAGAATCTCTTTGCATGTGGGCTTAAATCATATTTTTTTCGAGAATCCAGCTATCTGGGTTTGTTCAGAATTCAGTTGTGCACAAAACCCATGTTCCAGAATTTCTTCGAAAATTTCTTCTGTCAGAAGCTATTTTTAGCCTTGTCCAGAGTTTTTCAGAAAGTTCTTCAAGCATATTCGACTTTACAGTCAAAAGTCATCATTTTCAAAATGCAGTTCAATCTCATTGATTACAAGGTGAAATCAGTCCTTACACATAATTTCACCAAGACTTCAGATACGGACCTAAATCATGTTTATCCAGTGGTCAATCTGAGCAGTTTAGAAGGTGTTAGCAGCAATTCGATGAGGAATCTTGAGCGTTCCGGGTTGCTGGCAGCGGCATCCATTCCTGTTTCTATCTTCGATCTTGAGTTCGTACTTGCTTGCATTAAGCATTATGACTCGTCTTCACGACAGATCAGATCGGTTGATGGAAGAGTGGTTTGCAGTCTCAAGCCGAAGGACATAGAGAAATGTTTTGCTATTCCTCCTCGCTCAGATAACTTTACTGTTGATCTTGAAGCTTGCGAGAAGATATGGGATGCTGATCATCAACGTTCACAGAGAAAAGTTGCTCAGAAATGGTTGACAATTCAGAAAACTAACTTGCCTAAGAAGGTTGGTCGTGGTGAATTTAAAGGAGAAGTTGCTGTTTTGATCACCTTACTCAATCGAGTTACCGGCCAGTCAGATGCTAACACTTTCCGTCCATGGATGTTCTACCTGATTACCAGAATCCTTGATGGCACAGAGCGTTTTGACTGGGCTATGTTAATTAGTGATTGCTTACATCAGCAGATTTCTAACTTTCTCAAGCATCACGAGTTTCATATGATATCCTATTTGGTCTACTTGGTGGCATTTCAAGGTAGTTTCAGACTTCTTAAAACCAATGGTACTCTCGGTGTTCAGCGTATTCATGAGTATTATCCACAGCTAGAGTTTTCTCAGTCTGAGCAGGACTTCCGAGTGGTGAATGATCACTTTTCCATGAGAACCGTAAGAGATCTTGATGATGAGATGCATATTCGTATTTCAGCCGAGGCCAAATCAGCAATGGAGACTTGGGCAGATTGGTTCATACAGTTTCCCACTTTCACATACCTTCGAGTTTATGGTTATGTTGGAGAGCCTCTGATGTTGCCAAGATATCCGTCAGACAAGATTGTCTTTATGGAGTTCCTCAGGCAAATGCAGCATGTTCACTTCTTTCTTCGTAGTCGTCATAAGGCTGCGGCAAATTTTCCATTCTCATTGGGAATTTTCACATGTGATGCAGCAACAGATGCCAGGCGTATGTCTACTGAGATAGAAAGGTTCAAATTCAAGCCTTATACTGAGAGACGTTCCTATGATCCTCTCGGTCATTATGCAAATCGGTTAGAGCGAGGGATTGCACATGCGCCAGCACTTGAAGATTTTTGGGCAAATTGTGAAGATGAATTCGAGGTTCGTCGTCATCACTATTGTAGACTTACTGTTGGACAGCTCTCTGATTACTTGTCAGAAGATGTTGATGGTTTGTCTGACGATGATGGAGAAGTTCTTCTCAATTCTTATGTTAAGGATCAAGTTGCTAGGCAGCCACTTCGCTCACCTGATTGGTATGCTAAAGAGAATACTTCTATTGAAGAAGTTTCTAGATCAGTTATTAAGACCAGCAAGTTATTCTTGGAGAGTAAACGGACACGGAAGTCAGTTCCTGTAGCAGAGCCGCCAAAGGATTTCTCGTCATTGCCTTCTACTTCTAGAGCAAAACCCAGAGTCAAGGCTATTATCATACCTCCTGAAGGGGTTAAACTCAGTGGAAACACAGGGAAGAGAGCTACTCGTAAGAGGAAGCAGAAACAGATTGAGAATATTCCTGAGGTTCCAGTAGAGACAGTTATTCAAACTGAGCCTCACGTTTCACTTCCTAGTTCACCTCACGTTCCGCCTATTGACATAGAATCTGAGCCTGAGACACCAATTCAAGCAGGATCGGAGACAACTGAACCACCACAAGTTGATACATCAGGGACCGTCTCTCCGCGAATTGAAAATATTGTTCAGTCTTGTTGGCTCGAAAAGTCTTTGGGAAGACAGAGGCGTGAACCATCATACAACCTTGATTTGTCTGAATTTGGTGAGCCTTATCAGAAGAGATCAAACAAAAAGATAAAGAAACAAGTGCACATTGAAAAGACTCCTGAATCAGAAATTGTTATTGAAGTTGCAGTGCCTCCAGAGGGTAAAAGCTTGGACGAGGTCGAAGTGGGTGACTTTACATTTACTAAGGCAAATCTTGGCAGGACCACACGAGAGACAGATGTAACTCTTCTTAAGATTGTTACCAATAATCTTGAAGAGCGTATCACGAAGGATGGAGAAGATAAGGCTTTACTCAAAGCTGAAAATAGTCAACTTCGTCAATACATTTCTGATCTTGTTCATGGGAATCCAAATAGAGCACCTGTTCTTCCTCAGCACACACCTGCAGAGAAACAAAAATTGGATCAGTTAGTCAGTCATGGTAGACTTGTGGACAACTGGATTGAAAGTTTAGTTGCTGCTGGTAAAACTCTTCTTGCAGATTTGTATCAGTTGAGGAGTGAGGCACATAAACTCCGTCAGGGTATTCAGTTGCTGGATATTGCAGTTGCAGAGAGTTTGGCAAAGGATCGTGTTCTTGTATCTCAGTTATCAGTTGCATGCGATGCTTTGGAGGAGGTTGAAGATCAAGATAAAGTCTTCACTTGGAGAGAGCAGCACCTTCTCAGAACAGAAATATGTGAGAAGATCTCTTCCAAATTATTTTCACTCAAGGATGACGTGGTTGGAGTACTTGCACTTGTCAGTGGCTTCGTTGTTCAAATTCCGTGTCATTATCTTCTCGAAGATGGCACGTATGTGGAGTTGGAAAAAGTTCAAGCAGAATTCGAGAAGCTGATTTATGACAGCCTTGAAGGTGAACCTAGGGCGCCTAAGTTAGAAAATATTTCAGTGATTGCGGCCAGTTTGAGAAAGGTGACTGAAGAATGCAAAGATGGTGTGCACACGATTACAGAAAGTGGCAGAGAACTAAAGAAACAGACTGTTATTTTTAGCAGCATCAAAGTGCCAGATGACAGGGAGATCGATGAGTTCTTGGTCGAAGTGTTAGATCGAGTTGACATGGAGTGATCTGTCAGTTAGAACGTGCAGTTAATTTCTAGGGTTGAGTCCTGAGCAGCAGTTAACTTGACTTCCAGTCTTCAGTTCACTTGCTGACTTAACACATGCTTATCTCATCCTCGGAATTATCAACACAGGAGTTAGGGTTAGGGTTTCCAGCTTAACTGAAGTAGTGGCCTTAACTTTGCTTTAAATAAGGATGTGCATGCTTGCACATTGTCCAATTAGGTTATTTGTACCAGTTAAACTGAGGGTAGTTGCTAATCGTATAGTTTACTTTATTAGGGTTAGGGCATAACTTGCATGCATTGCAAGAATCTGTAGTGAACTCAAGGTGATTTTAGGGTACCTACACCTTGATGTATATAAATAAGAGCTTTTGCTCATTTGTAAATAACTTTTGCTTGAGAGAGAAATATATGCTGCGCCTACCTTGCCCTCAATATTACTCTTTTGGTATCTGTTCATGTGTCTTCGCTATTGCAATTAATTGTTATGCCACATAGGGTTTCAAGAGATTGTAATGGTGGATTTTTTCCATAGTTTAGATGAATCTGTTTTGTGAATCTTTTATTGTTATGATCAAATGTTATGCCACACAGGGTTTCGTAAGATTGTCATGATAAAACCGTTTTGTGAAGTATTTACTATGCTGATCGAGTGTTATGCCACATAGGGTTTCATAAAGTTTTCATGGTAAATCTTCTTTTAGCTTCGATAAATCTGTTTTGTGAATTCTTTTGTCATTACGATCAAGTGTTATGCCACATAGGGTTTCATAAAGATCTTGATGATAAAAGCCGTTTAGTAAGTATTTACTGTTATGATCAAGTGTTATGCCACATAGGGTTTCATAAGATTGTCATGGTAAATTCTTAAATCTGTTTTGTGCCCAATAAGCTGGTTTAGATTGAGATGATAGTTGCGCCACCTTGCCCTCAAGTAGAGAATCTAAACACGTTTATCGTCAGTTAGTCATAACCTTGCTCCGTTTCCTCATGCTCTGATTTTCTTGAGGAGATTGGATAGATTAGTTTAAGTTGTAGTTGATAGATCTGCGAAACCAGAGAAAACTCAGCTGCAACGTATAAGTTCTTTCAAGAAAGTCTTGTGCCTCTACAGCTGAAACAAAAAGACAGGATTTAGTTTAGTTTATTTCCTTGCAAATACTTTGTCAAGCACAACGAGGGAGCTTCCCCTCCTAATTTGAAGAGCACTCATTGCGTAGTGTACATAGGCTGTGCGTATCAACTCTTACTCCAGAGGTGTTAGTTCTTACGCCAACAAGGTTTGCATTAAACTTCGAACGTTGCAGCCAAGTATTTTCTAGTTTCGCAGGACTTAACTACAACCCAAAAATAAGTCACTTAAACTATCCAATCCCCTCAAGATATTAGAGCATGAGGAAACGAAGCGGGAATGAGCTTACACGATAAACCGGGTACAGATTCACAACATGAAGGCAAGGTGGGCACAACTATTTGCTTGTCTGAATAAGTTTATTATCACACACATCATATGATAAGCTTTGAGTATAGATTCTCAACTTGAAGGCAAGGTGGGCACAACTATATGCTCAATCTGAATAGGCTTATTAGAAACGTAACACAAAGGATAGCCAACTAGGACAGTAAATTGCAGAGACAAAACACACATACAATTTATGATCAAACTAGCCACTATATCTAACTAAGATAAGCATTCACCATAATAATTGCATGAAATCCGAGTGGCATAACAATTCATCATTATAACAAATACTCGTGAACAGATACAAAATAAGCAATATTACAGGCAAGGTGGGCACAACATTTATTACTCTCTTGTGCAAAAGTTATTTACAAATGAGCAAAACCTCTTATTTATAGACATCAAAAGGTGTAGGGAACCCTAAAATCACCTTGAGTCAACTACAGTCTTGCAATGCATGTAAGATTTATTGCTAAACCCTAATAAAGCAACCTATATAGTTAACTGGAAAGCTACCATCAGTTAACCGGTACAATTAATCTAAATGGACAATGTGCAAGCATGCACGTCCTTATTGAAAGCAAGTTAACTGGAATACTACCATCAATTAACTGAAAACCCTAAAATGCAACTCCATGTGAACATAGATAATCCCAAAATAGACATGCATGAGATGTGACAGCGAATTAACTTTAAAAGGTAACGTCAAGTTTAACTCCTGTGTTTAATGTCTATCCTGAGAGGTGGGAATTGAAGTCTACTGGCCGTGATCTCGAGCAACCAAGATCTCGAGCAACCAATCCCTCAACGAGATTGTTAACTACATCACTGTTTGGAGCACTGATACTTTGCTGAAGTATGCTGTGTCTGTACAGCATGTCTTCACCAGCTGTGATCTGACATTGAAGTTCACCTTTGTTCCTGGTCGGTTCATCGAACAATGTTGACATGACTGTAAGTTGATTAATCCTACAACCAACGGTCTCTCCACTGAAAATACTATGAATGAGTGCTTGGAGCTCTGACTGTACGTCAGCAAGCTCAATATACGCACCAACCTCAATCTAATATTGACACGGTATGCAGGACACGAGAGTTCTCACATACCAGAGCGCACTAGTGACGTGCTCTCTCCTATCTTCGGCTTGAATACCAACTATGTCTTCCAAGCGTAGATAGCTTTTTTATCCTCTGCATCTGTTACTGATTCATATGCCACACTCAGGTGAGCAATCATAATCTCATCCCGTGGTTTGTCAATTGCCATGCCTCGCTCCTCATCTTGGAGACGTAGAAGGAGTTGATGTGCATTGTATCGTAACTAGTATAACTCTGCAAGCATAGAGCGACCTCTAGTAATGAACTCCTCCTCCCACTCCAAACGCTTGCCCTATGCAACAAGGTGATTAAGTTGACCTTGTTCTGTTGGTGGCTCTAGTATCAGCGGGAGTGTAACGGTGATATCTGACCTGTGTACAAGGCTAGAAATGTACTGACGAAGCTGCTTGATTTTAGCCTTAAGGGCTGCTTTGTCTTCTCTGTCTTTGATCATCCTATCCCTTGCGTTGTCTGTAGCAACCTATAGGAGATCAACCTGTGTTTGGTGAGTGCTTTGACCAAGGTTGACTGTGATCACCTCGAAGTCTTGAGCTTCAATCTCTCTCAAGCTCTTCCCCTCTGGAGGTATGGTAGTCTCAATGACGATCTCCATATCAGCATTCCTCTGCACATGGACCTGTTTCTTGATCCTCTTGTCTAGCGCATCTTGGTATACATGATCGAAATCTGAATGATCAAGGACATAGGATGGCTGCCTCCTCTTCCTTCCTAGTTGAGCCTCAATCCAAGACTGGTCTCGACTAATGCCATTGGAAGGATTTGTACTAGCAATGAGAGGCTCTGACGTGAGTGAATATGTAGAGGAACTGCTGCGAGGTGGCGAGTCTAAGTCCAATTCAATGCGAATCGGGACTGGAGATTGCTCAGGTGTAGGTGATGGAACACGAGGCTGTATCTCAGGCTATGGCAAACTCTTTGTATTCTGCCACAGTGGATGGTTGTCATGTCCCAAAAGTGTAACACATGAAAATGCAAATCAATAAATAAATCATAATCACAAAACACATTTTAGTGTGAAATATAAATAACTAGATAAATAAATATCAAAAATGTAATGGCAATCTAAATATTATTATCAAGAATATTATAATTATAATACATTTATTATAATAAACGAGACAATTAATATTAGTACATTATAAATATCATAATAATAGAGATTTCACAAGGAAAAAATATTACAAAATAATATTAATAAAATATTATTATAATTATAGTCATAAATATTATAATACATATAAAACCACTAATTTAAGAATAAATATTAAGAAATAATATTTATATATTGAAGATGTAATGCAGCGATTATTAGTGAAAAAAAAAGGATTAATTATAAAAACAGCAGTTTGAAAAAATAAAATAAATAAATAAATAAAAGTGGTTTAAAAATAATAATGAAGGTTTAAATAAATGTTTGTGTCTTTTCATAAGGACATCACTCTTGAAAAGATGTATCCTTTAACATAGATATAAAAAGACATTGAATGTAAGAATCAGAAATAAAAAAAGGAATCAATTAGAAATCTGCATAAAGCAGCAGATTGGAAATGAAATAAACTATGGGAGATTTATTTGATTAAGTGTTATTGTCAAGAATATATTTGGGGAAGTAAGTTTTATATATATATATAGATATAGTAAGTGATATATATATATATAGAGAGAGAGAGAGAGAGAGTAAGTGATTATTGGAAGATTAAAATTAATTAGAAATAATTATATATTTATACACGATCATTGTAATAATGATGCTTGCAGCAATTATTGAGCCTTATAAGTAATTATGATCATAATATAAAAATGGATAGATTAATATTTATGATCAATCAAATGTAAGATTGAAGGAAGGCGACTAAGGAATTAAGAATCATGGGAAGACACAACAGTTCAGGTGATGTATTCACTTAGCAATAATATTTAGCATATTTTGAATATAAGAACTAGATATTGTTAATTTGATTATTGATATAATGACATCCTTTAATCTTATCATAATGAGAATTATCATAGGAAATGATGAACTTAAAGAACCATTGGTAAATGAAAATATATTTGATTATAGGCATGAAATAAATCTTGGATGAATGCAAATATATCTGATTGTTTAAAGATTGTCTACTATGTGTTTGTAAACCTATTAGGATGGACGAAACATGGGTGAAGTTGGATTGCCTAAAAACCCCACTTTCAGCCCCTTAGGCCCTAGACAAGGGATTGGGCTTTGCAGCCCCTTAGGCTCTTAACAAGGGATTGGGATTTGCAGCCCCTTAGGCCCTTGACTAGGGATTGGGTTATAGAAAGATGGGGGTCCCACCTAGGTCTCTGCCCCTTAGGCCCAAGATACGGGATTGGGCAAGAGAAGGTGGTAGGCCTTAGGCCACTTGGACTCTATGGTTCCTTTCCCCTAATAGGACGAGTGTCTTCTGAGGTGCTACCATGAGTGGAGTATGCAGGTACTAAGCCCCTAGGCAAGAAGGATTGTGATGGACAACCTCTTGAGTTTACATGAGGGCTTCAGGGCGGATCCACCTATGGCACTCCTCTTATGTCTTCATTAATTGATTTATGTTTATGAATATATTGTGGATATCTATATATTATTGCTAACAGATATGTGTATGTGGAAATGTTTTTGAATTGGTGAATGCAGATTTCAATCTAGGATTATTTCATTAGAGAAACACATTCCTTTTGGAAAGAAGAAACCCTAAACCTAATCAACAATCGAATTCTAGGGCAAACAAGCAAATACAAGAGCAAGGCTAGGTAAGGGACATTACAATGGTAAAGCTTCTGTGGTTTGCTTCTAGTTATTCCAAGGATTATTCCAGAAGCCAACTTGAATGCAGATTGTGAGTGGACTTAATGTGAACTTGTTTAATCTCCATTTATATAGCCAGTTAATTGAGTTTCTTTCTTCTGAAATAATATACTAGTAAAATTTAAAATTTAAGGCACCTTTGATAATGGGAAAGCTGGATAACATGCATGCAACATAACTGATGTCAGTTCTGGTAGTTGTAAGATAAATCAGATTTCTAGAATCAACCTGTACCGTTTTCATCAGATGTCCATTATTTGTCTTACTTTGACACCTTCAGCCCAACTTCCTTTAACATAGGACATTGATTGCAGATCTCTATATTCAATCTCTCAATAGGCTTTGCAACATACTTCGATTGAGAAATGAATATTTCGTTTTTATTGCCAGACGAGCTCTTAGGTGGTTAAGAAGTAGCCCCAGGTCATCCATCTCAAATTTTTTGTTGAACTTTGCCTTCTCTTCGAAGAGATTTCAGTTGTTAGCTGTAATCTAAGTCATAGGTTTCACAGCTTTTAAAGGTTGAAATTTGAAACAGGACAGATTTCAAAATTGCAAAAAAATATTGTTCTACTTTTAATGATTTTTTTGGCTGTAGGAAATGGATGCCTCTATTTTTTCATATTTTCTAATTGACATAGGTTAAACCTCAGATGGTAATTTCATTTCAGAATAGAAAAAGTTGAAATTTTAGAAGCTTAAAGTTTCCCGTAAATGTGAAGCCATTAAAATGCATCTTGTAGTAAAAGTGGAAAGTCAATTGCATAAATTTGCATCTTCTCCTCTGAACTATCCTTGCTGTCTTTAGTATGATGAGAGTCTACTATGGCTGGTTGGTGCCTTTGATTACAGTATGTGGTTTCAATATTATTTTCAATCCTTACATTTCATATTGTAATATAAATTTAAAATCGAATTGCGTAACTTTAATATTAAAGCATTAAAATTTAGTCAACATTGTATGGTTTCAATTTGGTGACATAATCAAATTTGCAAGGAGCTTTTTGAAGATTTGTGGTGAAACCATTTTATTTCAAGCCGGAACAGAGCAGCACAGTTACTGTAAACAGACAATAGAGAAGGCACAAGGAAACATAAGAAAGATGAAAGCTGCAAAGGCCGTATTCTCTGTGATAGATATCACTCTTGGTTCAGAAAAAGAGCAATGGCAGTTGATAAAAAACTATGATTTAAATAGAAGGATGTCTAGGTGAGAAGAAGTCTTCTGCATCAAAGCATTGTGGTGATAGTAATTTGACGGAGCAGTAGCAGGATATGTAGGTAAGTCAGATGGATATGGACTCTACCTCTACAGAAGATGGGGCGATGACCGACCAAATATTAATTTTTTATTTTTTCATTTGGGAGTGGTATTAGGGGTGACAACATCATGATATAGTAATTTTATGTAAGGGGTTTTTTGGAAGTAAGCATAAAGTACTAACATTAAAATCAAAACCTAAGTAATACTAAATACTAGTAGCCTTAACATTTAATATTAGGAATCACCAATAAGTGGGTATAATAGCCGCCGTTGAAAAAAATAAAATGATAAAACATTTACACTCTCATCAGGAATAAACAATTGTATACTTTGAAAATATTATTTGTTTTGTTGTTTTTGTCTTCTGCAGACGCTGATGCTATTTCCCTGTCATTTTTATTTTTTATTTTTTTTGGCAGGTGTTTTTCTGGAGCCTTCCAAGCTGTGCTGGCAATGTGGTATAGAAAACTTGAAAGGATTTGAGATTCATTTGATTTCAAACAATTTGATACAGTCGAAATTGATATCTTCTGCTTTTTATTTCATTTAAAATGCAACAGCTGAGACAAGCACGTTCTAAACTGGAAGCTGATTTGGAAAGTGCTAAGAAAAGACGGGCTGAATTGGCTTTCCAAAGAGAATCTTTACAGAAGGGCAGGGAAGATTCTGTATGCACAGTTAGCACTTCTACATGATCACAGTAATCAGTTGTGAAAAGAGAAGGCAATTCTAGAAAACATTCTAAATTACTATTTTTCATTTCAACATACTTTTTCCAGGTTCAGAGAGAGGCTGCTTTGCGTGACCTGAAAAAGATTGAGGAACAGCACAGAAAACTAAAGGTATATCTTGCAAGTGAGAAAGTTTGTTTTTTTTTTTCCAATTTGCATTTGAAAGGTTGTTTCTGGAAGTAGGCCACTGTACTGATTGGAATGATATGGTTTCTGATTATAAACCTTCAGGAAGAATTGGAGCGCTATGCAGATAATGATCCAACTACTGTTGAAGCAATGAGTAAGCAGATGCATTATGTTGTTTAACATCTATGCTAAATGGAATTTTCTTATCTTGTTTACAGTCTGTATGTGATCCATAATTTCTCTATTTTATTGTAGAAATTAACAAATCACACAACTTATGTTACTGTGCTACTTGAAAAGTTGAAATGACAGTTAATTAGAGGACTGAAATTCTGTTTAGAACTGGAGATAAGAAACTAGAAACAAAGAAAATTCTGCAACACAACACAAAGTTTTTATGTTGGAAAACCCTAAGATGAGTAAAAGCCAGTTGGTAGCACCAATTATTTGCGCACCTGAGTGTTATTACTTAAAACTGTAGTAACGAGACTTAGACTCGGTGCGGACTTGGTGAAGGTGACTCGACTCAGGACTCGGGACTCGGCGTAGACTCGGCAAAATGAAAAAACCTAGAAATTTAGAGATTTTTTAGGATTTGAAACTTGTTTCATGCACCCTTTATTAAATAAACCTTAAAGACACAATAACATCATTAAATAGAAACAAATTTGATCACATACACAATTATACATCGATCACATAAGTATAAACGCAAATTGTAGCTGAGCTGTTGAAGGAAATAACACACTTAAATATATAAATATAGTCAAATGTATACATAACTCATGGAATGTGAAATCCATCACATCAAAAGTTCCATACAAATATGAAATATCAAAGATTTAAAACAATAATTACGAGTCTATGGCATAGAGGAGCCAACATCCTTCCTACGAAGGTGTTTAAGGGTCCTGGATGATGTAGGAGTTGTAGCCATAGTCTCTGCCTGTGTCTCCATGCCACTCTCACCAACACTAGCTGTGTTTGCTCATGCTCTAGCCTCCTCCTCTGCCATGGCTACAGCCTTAGCCTCTCTATCTGCCTGGTCCACCCAATCAAGGTCCTCGTCACTAAAGACTGGAGTTGTAGCCTTAGTGATCCATTCAGACTCTAAACCAACCTCCTCTAGCTTGATTGGGGTGGAATCATGGTAAAAAATCTGCCTATGTTTGAGACGAAGGTTGTAATGAACATATACTAGATCATTCAACCTTTCCACGGATAGTCTATTGCGCTTCTTCGAGTGTATATTTTCAAACATACTCCAGTTGTGCTCACAACTAGAAGAATTGCATGGCTAGCTCAATACACAAATGGCAATATTTTGAAGGTTTGGTGTTTTAGCACCAAAAATATGCCACAATCTATTTGAGGTGAGATAAAGAAACAAAATCAATCTCATTTCCAACTTGAAGTTTCAAGTTCAACATTTAATAATAAATTATAATATAAAAAGAGGAAAATTATGCCTTTAAATGTATTTTTACCTGGCTGTAATGTCATGTATCTTTGCACAATTGATGTGCAAAGAGTTCTCCTTGTGCAGTAGTAAAGGCGTCTATCTTGTGGAGTATCTGTGCAGTAACAACAGGCAACATCTGCTTTATCACCTAGTAGAGCCCACTAAGAACCTCATTATTTGAGTGGAAATCACAGTGGAATTGGAAGGCCAGATTTAGGAAATATACGGCTACTTGGAGGGGCCTAGAAGTTGGTGGTGCCATCTCCTATCAGTGATCTCCCAAATGGGACGATAATTATCTTCAACTCCCCCATAGACAGATCTAATGGCCTCTTTGGCCCTATCCATGCCCTCATATATGTAGCCTATTGCGGGCTTATCCCCATCAACAACTTGTAAAAGAACTAGCAAGGGCTTGATGAACTACAAACATTGTGAAACATTAACTTAAGTAAGTGTGAACGAAAATAAACAAATAAAAGTAAAATATCAATAAAAATTAAAACATAATGTAGAATTAAATTTTACCTTCACAATCTCCTCCGCTGGTGCCCAAAACCCTGACTCATCAAAAATGCAATTTGTCACTTGAATCCTTGTACTGGTCGTAGCAAAGGATGAAGAAGTCCACTCCTGGTCAACAAACATACGCCTCAAAGCTGCCTTTGATCAAATCAAGGATTGTAATGTGATAAAATTAGTCGCAAATCTAGTGATGCCAGGACAAGTCAACTCCCTCAACCTCATGTGTTGCCTCATTGGGCTAAGGATCCATGTGTGATTGTATACAAATTTGCAAATGTTTTAGGCTGCATCCAGACATGTTTTGATCCATAGAAGCTTGCCAAGATCCTCCGTTATGAGGTCAAGGCAATGGGCGGCACATGGAGTCCAAAATATAGTGCGGCACATAATTTGCTGCATTATCGGTCACCACTTGAACCACATTTTGTTCACCTACCTCAACTATGACCTCCTCTATAGCCTGGCAAAGGTATGTGGCATTTTTAACATGGGTGGAAGCATCAATGGACTTGATGAACATGGTGTCACCTGAAAAAGAAGTAAACAAAATTATTCAATAAATTAAAAAAACATAAATCAGCCATATTAATCACTAAATCAAATTCAAATTTCAAATTATTCAATGCATTGAGGGAAGTACAATTACTTGCTGAGGAAACTAGAAAATTGAGTAGGGTCCTATTTCTCCTATCGGTCCAACCATTAGTCATGATGGTGCAACCATTCTTGCTTCATTACAAGCGCTGCTCCTCTATTTGGGCTTTTACATAAGCCACCTTTTGACTCAAAAATGGGCCCTTTAATTCATCTTCGCTAGGGGCTTTGAACCTTGCCCCACATATAGTTATGGCATCAACCATATTTTTCCAAAAGGGAGACCTAAAACATGTCATAAATAAAATAATAAGATACTTAGATAAGTATTGTAAAATGAAATGTTTAACTTTAAATTTGAATTTGACAATCACATACATCTAGATTCTAAATATAAAAATTCATGAGACAAAGATATTAAAAATCAACCATCAAACTATAAATTTTAAAACAATTAAACAAAAAAAAGAATTACCTCGCTACATGGAAGGGAATGGTGCAATAGTACCAGAACTTTGCAATTGATTTCTTGGCTACATCATGTGCCTCCTTGTTCCAACCCATGCTCTCAAGTGATGGTTGGGAACCAGGAGTAGTGTTTGGTTAAAAAATGAATCCATCTTAGATTTACAAACTCTAAGACCAATGCTAACACTACCACTACCACTAGCACTAGCACCAATAGTAGCACCAACACTAGTAGAAGCACTAGCACAAATAGTAGCACTAGGATGGTATGGAGGCATGGAAGAAGCATCTCCAACACTACCAATGCTTGCCAACTCATCCTTTTGCTTCTTTTTCATTTCTTTTTGCAATTCATGTTTCTAATTGCATTTGCACCTCACGAATAGCCTCAGGAGGTGCAAGAGGGCAGCCCACTACATTAAGGATGGGTATGCATGCAATATGGTATTTCACTTTGTTTATGCCTTTATGAAGAAAGTGTTTTGCAATATTTACATTTGGCCTCTCCTTTTGTCCACCCGGGAAAGATTTCAGCATGTTTCCAAGCAGGGTCTTTTCTGGTTGTGGTATGAGACATTGTGAAAAACATGGTTTGAATTGCAAATGAGGGCTGCTGCAATAACAAGTAGGGTTTCTAAATTTATTCAACTTGCAAGTAGGGTTTGTGAAAAAAGAAATGCAAACTCAAAAAAAAGAGAAATTTTTGCTAAAAAAAACCAAATAAAATCAAGTTTACCTCTTAGATTAGGCTTGAAATGAAATGCAAACTCCTTCCAATCGCTAGTAAAGAGATCTCAATGCACCTCCTTGCTGGTATGAAGCTTCCCGAATGCAATCTGATGATGGATTTGTCTTCTACCTCTTGCTAGTTGCCCTACAATGCTCTCTTGTTTTTCCTCACAACTCTCTTTTTGTCCTCCTACTTTGCCAAGTAAATGAAATGAAGTTGCTTTTAGGGCTAGGGAGAAGATATAAGTAAAAAAAAAATCAAATTTGACTTTTGTTTTTGCTTTTCACTCTTAACTCTGCCGGTTTAGTTTGGCGAGTTTGGTGAGTCCGACTTGGACTCGTATGAACTTTGCCAAGTCTGAGTCCGAGCCCCCCAAACTCGACTTGTGACTCACCGAGACTTGGCGAGTCCTAGAGACTCTCGTTACAGTGCTTAAAAAAAACAAGGACAAAGATAAGAGATACAATTTCTAGTTGTTCTTCTTAGCTGTCAAGTCTTTCAGTTTGTTTTTCAACTTAAATTCTTCTTCTTTGAGTCACTTCAACACTCAAACATGCATCCAATCCTGTAATTTTCCCTCTTGATGTCCTTAAATAGTTGCTAACCATGCAAAATGAAAGGTCCCCTTGCTTTGGTTGATGAAGAGACATTGCGAGACATTTCGTCTTCCTTAGGAAATGAAGAAACAAAGTGGGATGTTTCATCTTCTCTAGATTCTTGAGGATCAGTGTGTGCAATTTTCCAAAGTTTCCAGAATTCACTCATTCCAGTCTCTATCAAATGTCTTATTCCATTTCCATGAATGAAGTATGTTTTTGACAAGGAACAAAGACTGCCATCTAAGCTTTTTCAATGGCCAACATTAATAGGTTTGGAAACCATTGCTATAATTCTTATTTGTTTTATTCTACTTAGAGCTTAGTCTGCTATCTTTATCTACACTTATGTATGAAGCAATTGCTTTTCCAAAGTGTTAAGTTTTCACCTTGACAGTTTTCAAAGTTACAGGAAATGTCGAAGCCCTTGAAGGAAGAGATAATTGGAAACTAATCTTAGATTAGTGTGATTATTTCATTCATGTGATAAATGGATTCATTTGTCATGAGATTGTGCCACTCCCTATGGGGTGAAACTTTTTGAACAATCAATATAATTTAAGGTAAAAAGGGGGGCTAATTCACCTAGGAAGCATGCTGGTTGAGATAGTACCTGAAAATTCAGTTGTGGGGATTGGTGTCTCTAGTGGGTTGGTTCCTTCAAATATTGTAAGTGGGGATTAGTGTTTCCATTGTGTTGGTGCCTGCAAAGAAGATTTGTAAGAGAAGTTATATTTTGTTGTGATTGGATTTGGATGGTAGATCCAAGCAGTCCTTCTCTGTGGTTTTTTCGGAAAGGGTTTCCACGTAAATCTTGTGTTCCTAATTGTGTGCATATTGTGTGGTGATGAGCACACAATTATACTGAGAGGGGGGGTGAATTAGTATAACAATAGTTTTTTTCTTAGCAAAACTTAATTACTAAGTTATCAATTCGCCACCTGTAGCCTCTGGATACGATTCGATTCGTACTAAATACGAAATTCATGTACGGTACGTTGGAAATTCAACCAAGATTCAAAATTTGTTCTGCGGATTCGAGCTGGATTCGATTCGCCACTGCGGATTCGACCAGGAAACAGCAAGAGGAATCCATGACGAATCTAGAAGTGAAAATGCCCAGGTCGTGGAAAAAGTGCTTTTTTTAGCATTTTTTAATCATGTTTTTGACCATCAGTTGACTTCTAAATAATTAAATATTCATTCCAACCCTAATTTTTGCCTCTAAACACATGAAATAGGTAAAAACAATCTCATTTAACAATTTGTGAATGTAAAACAAGTTTTTTTGCCTCCATTGCTGAACTTTCTCTCTTGCTGGCACAAGCTTGAATACACTTGAAGGCTGATTGTTGGTTGTTCAAAGTTGATTGTTGTGCTATTCTTAAGCACTTGCAAGTGTCTGTTCGTTGCCAAGAAGATCGTAAAGCAAGATTTATTCAAAAGAGGTAGGTTTCTTTGAAGTTTTTTAATTTTTTTCTTACATTTTTTTTAACAGATAAACTATTTTGTTTTGTTGATTGTTCTCATTCTTTTAAGTTTTTTAGTTTCAAATTTCAATACGAAAATTACTTCAATCTATTGTGCCTTAGGTATTGCAATGGCATCTGCGTCTAACTCCTCAGGCCAATCTCGTTTCAAAATAAATGCAACCTCTCCTCTTTGGAAATATGTAGAAATGGTTCAACAATGTCCAGGTGGTGGAGTATTTATTTGTATTTGTTGTCATTGCAAAGTTCGATATACGAGCTCATACAGTAGAGTGAAAGCCCACTTGTGTAGGATCCTTGATAATGGCATCAAACCGGTTACAGGACAAAATAACTTGACCAAAATAACCTTGGATAGAATAACTCGGTCACAATAACCCAAGGACAAAATAACCTAGGGTCATAATAACCCAAGCCAAAATAACCTGTGGTCAAAATATCCTATAGGCAGAATATCCCTGTAAGAATATAGAGAAAGGAAAACAAAACTTATAAAATGACCATGAGTTATTTTGTCCATGGGTTATTTTGACCACGGGTTATTCTGTCCATGGGTTATTATGACCCTGGGTTATTTTGTCCTTGGGTTATTATGATGAGGTGATTGTGGCCGGTTTATTATGTCCTGATACCCATGAAACCTTGTCCAGGACCTCCAGAAGGTGATGGGAAAGGCCTTCTTGATGACGTAGTGTTGAAATTTATTACTGAGCAAGAAAAAGCAGAGAAAAAAGGCTGTAGTCTTAAAACAAGCCATCCTTTGAGGAAAGGATCTCGATCCATGAAACCCCCTACACCACCGGCACCTACTTATCTTCCATCTATAGAAAGCCATCCATTTTTGAATATCCCTCAAGCGCAAACCGTGCCCTTATCAAATAAAAGTTCTAAGGGACCGTTGGACGCTTCATTTTAGAATGAGGCAAGAGTGATTGTTGATGAAGACATAGCAAGATGTGTTCATGCCAATGGATTAGCATTCAACGTTGTTCGTTCACCATATTGGCAAAAAATGGTGAAATCTATTAATGAGGCTTCAAAGGGGTATAAGGGCCCAGGTTTTGAGAATGTGCATTGCACCTTATTGGAGAAAGAGGTGGAACATTTTGTAGACTCTTTGAAGCCCATAAGGGATTCGTGGATCGAAATAGGGGTGACCATCGTTTCTGATGGGTGGAAAGATGCAAAAATTCACCCATTGATCAATGTTATTGCCGTGCCCCCTAAGGGGCAATGTTTTTGAGAGCAGTGGATTGTGAAGGACAGGTGAAAGATGGTCCATTCATTGCTAACATCCTTTGCCAAGCTATTGAAGAAGTGGGCCATCAAAATGTTGTGCAAGTTATAACCAACAATGCCAAAAATTGTAGGGCTGCTAGGTTATTGGTTGAGGAGAAGTATCCACACATTTTTTGGACACCTTGTGCTATCCACTCCCTCAATCTAATGCTACAAAAAATTGGATGGAAAATTGAGTGGATCAAATAGGTGTATTTTGAGGGCGAAGACATTCAAATAATTGTCACCAACCACCATATGACACAAGGAATATTTAGACAATTCTCAAAATTGGAATTGTTGAAGGTAAGTTAATTCTCAATATTTTAAAATTTTTAATTTTCTTTTAATTTTAAAATTGATTTTGTAAATTTAAATTACATTTTAATTTTAATTTTTATTTCCAAACAGGTTGTTGAGATCCATTTTGTGTCCAACACAATTGTGTTTAGACGACTTATAAAGGTTTGTGAGGCATTCTGTGCCATGGTAATCAGCCCTAATTGGGCCATATGGAGGCAATCTAGCAGTGAAAGGGAAAATAGGGTCAAGCAAAGGATCCTAGATGATTGTTGGTGGGATCGTGTTGAGTACTTGGTCAGTTTCATTGAGCCTATATTGAGCATGATCCGTTACACAGACATGGATAAACCTTGTTTGGAAGAAGTATATGATGGTATCGACTCAATGATTGAGAAGATGAAAGCCATCATCAATGCAAAAGAGGAAGATCCTGAAAAAAAAGTTCTTCAAAGAGCTATAAGAAATCATGGCTGATAAATGGAACAAAAAGACCACTCCATTGCACCTTCTCGCTTTTGCATTGAGTCCCAATATTATAGTCTTGAGATACTTTCTGCTTCATCAAGAGTTGCTCCATATAGGGATGTTGAAGTGGCTCAAGGGTACAAGGAAACACTTCGTAGACTCTTCACTGATCGTGACCAACGTGATCGAGTGAGGGCTGAGTTCATGGCTTTTGAATGCTTCGGTAGTGTTGATCAGAATCTTGATGCTCTTCAAGACAAGTATAGGGTGGATGCTCATAGTTGGTGGTACTTCCATGGGCAAGAATACATGCACCTCCAACCTATTGCAATAAAAATCTTATCCCAAGTAAGTTTTATATTTTGTAATTTTAATTTTAATTTATAATTTTATATTAATTAATAGTTTTGTTCAGTTAAATTTTGTAACTCTTAACTATTTAATTTGGTCTTAATAGGTTGCTAGTTCAACTTCTTCTGAGAGGAATTGGAGCACATACTCCATCCACTGAATAAAATGCAATAGGCTGCATTCAAAAAAGGCAAAGGACTTGGTGTATGTGCATTCAAACTGCGCCTCCTTACACACAAGCAAAGTTCCTACGAAAGAGACACAAGGAGGTGGGATATTGAGCCAGAGCAGCTGTAATATTGTAATGTCCCCTTCTCATCAGTGATTAGCTTTGCAGTTCTTCAGTCTATTCCGGAACCCGTAGACTGGAATGAGGTGAAAGTTAGGGTTTCTTGGGCTTGGTTTTCTGTGGCATTCATATTATTTACTATTTTTAGTAAATGCTAGTTGTGGCAGTTGCAGTTGTCTATTCTTAATCCTTAGCAGTTGGAGCAGTTGTTATATTTTGGTTTGGTCTTCAGTTGGCAAAAATATTATATTATTGGCATTTTGTTCTATTTCACTATTGACCCCCACCTTGGCCTAAGGAGTTAACTTAAAAGTTGTTTTAAAGTGGGGCCATGAAGGGTACACCCTCATCAAAAGATTAATTAATCTTTATTCAAATATTTCTTTATCTTGAAGTGGACGCCACTTTATATTTTTTGAATAAAGTGTAATATTTGAAGGCCTTTTGGGACGCCACTTGAGAAGTTGACTGGTCTTGAGAATTGGAGGAGTCTCTTGTGTCTTTTGAGTTGCTTCTCAAGCGTTTGAAGAGTCTTGTTGAGTTCTTATTTATTGAAGGTCTTGGCTCCAACATTATTATCCATCAATTACCTTACTGTTATGCTGTCAAAATGACTATGGACATTTTGCTATTGCTTCGAGGATGCTACCTCCTAGCCCCTTCCCAATTTCGTGTTTGAAATACAACACTTAGTTGGAACATTGCTGCTTCTCACATCAGACTAGCAGATTGAGCAACAAAGGTTGAGAATTTTGGTGAATTCTACAGTTTTGAAGTTCCTGGTTTTGCTACAGCTGAAGTTGTTTTCTGTTCATATCTTGTGGAGTGATTTTTGTTTCATTCTGGGTATTTGCTTAATCAAATTGTTGACTTGAGGCGCCAACTTCCACCAAAAATCAGAATTTAATTTGAAGTTGCTGATTTTATCTTGCAAAATCGATTTTCTTCAAGGGCCGTACCATTTAAAGATGCATTGGGATTCGTGCCAAATAAAGTAGAGACTTTGATTGCTGTTTCTGGATTCTAACTTGGGCGCCAGACTTGTAAGAAGCATTTGCAACTTATTTCGCGTCATTCGGAGAAGAATTGAGTGAGTTATGATAATTTCATTAATTCTCACAGTTGCAGATTGAAATTTCCAGTTTACTGTTTTTACATCAGATTGTTGAAGTTCTGTTTTCTGATTCATTAGCAGCTGTTAGAGAGTTAAAATATCATTGAAAATCATCTCTTAGTCTTATGTATGAAGATTACTATAATTCGTATGTAATTTGCAGCTCATTCCACATTGTACAAACTGTAAACAGTAGTACTGTTCCAGTTTAATTTGCTGCAATTTCTTTCTGTTTCTTCTCACATAAGTCCCCTGGATGGTTTACCGCCAGTGAGGTTAATTTGATTGTAATATCTCATACCCACTCATAGTGGTGAATCCCCACAGCATTGTGGATGCCCGCCGCAGCGGATGAATTGCTTTATTTGTAATCTTTTCCCCCCACTGTTTGGTGGTAGCGTGGAATTGTTTTCTCATGGCTGGTTATCCGCCTAATAGTTCATAATTTCAATTTCTTAGACTCCGTCATATGTTAGCACCTCGTCCTCAGTGGGATCTTGAGTGCACATTCTTGACGTTGAGTAGTTCTTCTATTCAAGTTCAGTTTCTTCAGTTCAAGTTCAGTATCTTCCATTCAAGTTCAGATTTTAATTTGAGGCTAACGCTAATCCAATCATCTATTGCTGGTTATTTTGTGTTATTCCTTCGAAAAAATTGGTTAGCATATTTCAAATATCCCTTTCTCAAGTGTGATGATTCATGTTGACCGTTGGCCTATTCTGGAGACCCGTAGGCTACTCGGAAAGTAAAATTAGGGTTTTCGTTTGGTGGTTGGAGTTGATCGAAGTTGGGAGTGCTATTTACGGATTCTTTCTGGGTTTTCAGAGAGCTTCACAACGGTGTGACATGCGGTGCTTTCCGGGCATCTTCTGGAATTTACTATTTTTAGTAAATTCTATTTTTGGCAGTGAGCATGCGGTTTCCAGTGCAGTTGGTTCTCCTCTTCAGTCTGTTCAGTTGGCTTGCTCATTTTTGGCTTTGGGGCACATTTGGAGAGATAAGTTCAAATTATTTTAATAAAGTCAAGTTTTAATGTTATATTTTGTTGTTGACCCCCCCTTAGCCTAGTGATTGAACTTAAAGTTGTTTTAAAAGGTGGTCTTTATGGGTGGCACCTCATGAAGATGATTTAATATTTTCTAAAGGGTCAAAAATAATGCTTGGAAAAGGGACGCCTATCTTGTTGAGGAAATTATTCATAAATCAAAAGACAATTTGGCCTTGAAGAAGGGGACGCCATCTTTTGGAGGGAATGGAGTTTGTTCAAATTTTAAATTAGGGTTTCTAGAAGCTGCTGGAGAGTCTTCACAAAACTATAAAAGGAGGTCTTGGGTCTTCATTTGGTTTATCGTATATCTTGAGTAATGTTATGCTGCCAAAATGGTGCTGGACTGCTTCGAGGAATGCCTCCTAGCTTGGCTCGACTTCGTGCTTGAGAGATAGCACCTAGTGGGGAGGTTTGCTTGTTTTGAGTGAATTTTGTAGTGAGAAATGCATTGTTTTTGAGTTAATGCTTTGTAGTTCAGTTATTTGCATTTCCATATCATTTTCTGGAGTTGCTGAATGTTGGATCAGATTGTTGTTTTTATTCTTAAGTTGTAAAATACAAAAAGAATCATTCTGGGTATTGTCATTTTGTGTCTCTTTGGCAAGAACGCCCCTATTTACCAATTTGCAGATTTTTTAAAGAAGAATTGAATTTTATCTTAAGGAATTGCCCCTCCTTGAGGGCCGTACCATCTGGAGGTGTCTTGGAATGTGTGTAGAAAACATTAGTGGGGTTTTGAGTCAGTTTCTGGGTTCTATCTTGGGCGTATTCTCCTTAGGATCACTTTGCATCTTGTCCCATGTGATTTGAGTGAAAATTGAGTGAGTTATGAGCATTTAGGTAGGGTGCTATGTTGCTGGTTTTGCAAAATAACATGCTGGTTTGACAGATCAGATTCGAGAAGTCTGCATTTTAGTGGAGAATTGATGTTAGGAAGTCATAAAAAGCCTTGTGGAAGATACATTTGCTATTGCAGCAATCCGAAGTGCTCTAACTCTTGATCTTGCAGGCATTCTACATCTTATTGTAAGCTGAACAGTAGTACTGTCAGCATCTTTCTTATTCTTGCAAATTTCATACTTTGTATTGCCCATTGAATAAGTGGAAGAGGCTGGCTTGCCGCCTATTTACTTTGAATTGCATTGTAATATCTTACATCTCCACCCTATGGTAGCTTCATTCCCACTCTGGGTTTGAAAGCACATTCTGGTTGTTGAGTTTACTTTCAGCATATTAGATGATAGGGATCCTCTGACCATATCCTCGTCGTCCTCCGACGCATTCTTGGTTAGAGTTCTTATTTCCTCATTGCATTGAGATCCTCTAACCATATGCTCGTCGTCATCCGGCGCATTCTTGGTTAGAGTTGAATTCTGCATCGTTTTGGTTTAAGTGCTAACCCTAACGGATGTGTGTTGCATTGCTGATTGTAATTGAAAATTGAAAAAATTTGGCTTGGAATATGTCAACAGCTTGACTTGGATGCTTCCATAGGTCACTTAGCTGCACTTGATATTGATGATGAGTATGAGCCTGAAGCAGCTATTGAGTATGAGAGTGGTAGTGTTAGTGCTATTGCTAGTGTTAGTGTGTAATGTCCCCTTCTCGAGCATGATCTTTCCAGTTGACTGTTGGCCTATTCCGGAGACCTGTAGGCTATTTGGGAGGTAAAATTAGGGTTTCATGTTTTGAAGGATGCTCTTGCTTGAGGTTGGCTGATTCAATGGCGGATTCTTTCTGGATTTTCAGAGAACTTCGCAGTGATATGTTTTTCTTGGCATTCTGAGCATCTTCAGGAATTTACTATTTTTAGTAAGTTCTATTTCTGGCAATTGGTCCTGTTTTCGGCTTGGCCTTCCATTTCAGACTGATCAGTTAGCTTACTCATTTTTGGCTTTGGGGCATAACTGGAGAGATAAGTTGAATTATTTTAATTAAGTCATGTTTTAATGTTATATTTTAACATTGACCCCCCTTGGCCTAGCAACTTCACTTTAAGTTGTTTTAAAAGATGTTCTTTATGGGTGGGCGCTCCATTGAAGGAATTAATTATATTTTTTATTAAAAGATTTATTCCAAGCATAAGTTGGATGCCAACTTCAAGGAAGAGATAAAGTTTATAATAAAAAGTCAAATATTGCTTGGGAAAGTGGGATGCCATCTATTGGAGAATTAGGGTTTGACTCAAAAAAGAAGATTAGGGTTTCGAGAAGAGTCATCTGGAAATTATAAAAGGAAGCCATTGGTTCTCATTTCAGCATCTTTTGTCTACAAAAATGGTATGCTACCGGATTGGCTTTGGGATTGCTTCGAGGAATGTAAGCCTCCTAGCTTGGCATTGCTTCTCGCTTGAAAGATAGCGACTAGTGGTGAGATAGTGTAGTTTGAGTGATTTGTAGTGGATTTATGCATTGTAGTCAGAGTGTGGTTTTGTAGATCAGATTTATGCATATTAGAGAGATTCAGGAATTGCATATTCATCATAGCAGATTGTTATTTTATTTCATAAGTCAAAAAATACAAAAAGAATCATTCTGGGTAGTGTCTAGATCTCTCTGTCTGTGAAGGGTGAACTATTGCCTTAAGTTTCAGATTTTTCTGTGAAGCATTGAATTTTTAAAGTCAAATCGCCCTCTTGCTGGGCCGTACCAAATGAGTTTGTCTTGGAATTCGTGCATTAAATAAATAGGAACTTTTGGGTCTGTTTTGTGTTCCAATCTTGGGCGCCATCATCTTAGGATCATATTGCATTTTACTTCGTGAAATTTGAGTGAGTTTGGAGTGAGTTGTGAGTAAAATTGTGAGTTTCAGGGCTGCTGTTCATGCATGAGAAAAACAGGACTGTCATAAATCAGATTGTGAAGTTGGTCTTTATAGTGCAGTTTCTGATCTAAGCTTTATTATTCAGTGAAGGAAATTCAATATATTGTTGCAGCTCTATTCAATTCTTGATTCAAGTTAATAGCAAGGCATTCTTTATCATGTTGTAAGCTGTACAGTAGTACTGTCAGCAGTTCTTTAATCTTGCTTAATTCCTGATTTGTAATGCTTATCTTACATTCTGTAACTGCAATTGTATTTCCTTTATCTCCGCCATATGGTCGCCTCATTTCCATATTGGATTGAGTAGCACATACTTGGTGTTGAGTTTGCATTTAGTTTATTAGATGATAGGGACCCTCTAACCACATGCTCGTCGTTCGCTAACGCATTTCTTGGTTAGAGTTCTTGTATCAGCATTTCCATTAAGATCCTTTGACCACATGCTCGCCATTACTGGCGCCATTCTTGGTTAGAGTTCCTTCCAACTCTGTTCTGCATTTCAGATCCTCTGACCAATGCTCACACCTTGCCCACATCGGGATTCCTGGTGTACATTTTGGTTAGAGTTGCTTCAGCATCGTTTTGGTTTAGAGCTAACCCTAATGACTGTGTATTGCTCTGATTATTGTAAATGAAAATTTGAAAAAAATTGGCTCGGAATATTTCATAGTGCTTGTTCGAGTGCCACTAATGCTATGTGTGGTTCTACACAAAATGTAGCATCTAATGATGCTAGTTTGTTTGATGATCCATATGATTCAGATTGATCAATGATCAATAATGGCTGATTGTAAATGTTTGACATTTTATGTTTGAACTTTAATTTATAATTTTATATCATGACATTCGAGTAATCACTAATATTTAAATATTTGACTTAGTGACTATGAATGTGGTGATGTATTTTTGCTATGTTATTAGACTATTAATATGGTGGTGTATTCTAAACTTAATTACTGCTGCAAATATGTATATATCTCTGATTTTTATATGTTTTTTGTATTGCCGTACCCAAGCTGTACCCAAACCTTTTTTTTTTGACCGAATCCTGTACCAGATTCGCGTACCCGTACCCGAATCCAAAAATGAATCGGTAACTTAGATCAACAACATGAAATACTTCTTGCATACAAAGATCCGTATGTATAAGCTCCAATGGTTTCAATGTAGAGTGTTCCTTTGATGTAAAACCCACTCTAGTTTTCTTCCCAAGTTGACATTGCTTACAAGTGATATTTGAGGGCTTTGAAATCTTTGGCATGTCTTTGATTGCTTCCTTATGATTGACCTTGACAAGATTGTCAAAGTTTATGTGCCCTTTTCTCTTGTGCCATAACCAACTTTCATCTTCTTGATTCATACAACATCTTTCACTTCTGATTTTACTAAGAACATAGACATTGTTAGTTTCTCTATTTGCTTCTGTAATTTGCTTCCTTGCTTTGCTAATTTCACATCGTTCTTCATGAAATGTGAGAGTGTGACCTTGGTCACACATTTGACTCACACTTAGGAGATTATGTCTCAGTCCTTCAACATATAGCACATTGTTAGTTTTTGTTTTACTACTATCAAGGCTAAGAGTACCTTTCCTTGATATCTTTGTAGAAGCATTATCTCCAACTTTCACTATTCCACCATCCACTCATTTGAAGGTGATTAATTTACTCTTATCACTTGTCATTTGCTTTGAACAACCGCTGTCAATATACCATTGATCTCCTTCATTTTGTGTGTGTAGGGTTGTTTGAACGAGCATGGATTTTTCTTTCTTTTCTTCTTCATTCTTCTTTCTCCATATTTTTGAATTTTCCTCATTTTGTTTGATTACTGTTTCTCCTTCTTACTTTGTTTGGGATGTTCCACAAAGCTACTACTACAAAATTATTGTTGTACTTGTAACATATAATGTTATAATCCATAAGAGGAGCTAAAGAGTTGAAATTTTTGTTTATGAACCCATGACTTTTTTTTTTGTTCCATACTCCATAATTCATTGCTTTATGCCTAAAGTTATTTCGTGCATGCATTCTACAATCTATTTCTTTATGACCAAATTGACTAAAGAAAAAACAATAAACAAAGGAGTGATAGAACTGGAATATACACCCCTGTTTTTTTTTTTTGGAAATATCTCTGCTTCTTGTTTGTGCTAACAATGATGGTTCTTGAGTTTGGTTTCCAGTGTTGAGTATGTTTGCAATGTGTTTTCAGTTGCATACATAATAGAGGAAGAGATTGCAATAACAAGTAAGCCAAATAACATTGCTTCCAATAGAACTTCAACAAGCATCAATTAATATTCATTTTCAGATCATAAACTGAGTGTTACAAGTATTTTATCAGACCTGATACAACAATGATACAGCAGCAAGAAGTTCCAGAGATGGCACCAAAACATAGCAGACCTCAACCTTCAAACTCCTCACTTTTCTCGAGTGTCTAGGCCTCCTGTTTGCAGCGCCCAAAGTGCTGAAGCTATTTCCAATTATGCTGACCAAGAACATGGGTTTTTAGGAGCAAGAGGGCGGCTCCCTTCTAGGTTCGATTTCCCCTTAGAAAATCACAACACTACCCAAAAAATATGAACAAGTACTCTTTGGAATCGCCTCATAATCAGTCTTTCATCAAGCCAATACCCAATTTGATAGATCAAACCATTGAGGAGCAATAAATAAAACTCAGATTCAGGCCCTAAGTTGATAACACCCAGAAGCTGTAAAATATCACTCCTAAACTCCTTAAAATCACACCAAAACTGAAGCCAAGCCAAAACACACCAAAAACTCCTAAATGTTTTTAAATTTCTTCATGATTTTCTTCTCTGTAGATCAATCCTTGAAGCTCCTGTCAATTCTAATTGTGAATTCAAACCAATATCTGACTAGGGTGGATATTTCACCACCGAAATCAGCGCAATGATGGAGGGTTCTCCTCCTCACAACGCAGCCCACGCAAACCAGAGAAAATCCTGCAGCATATTAGTAAGTTGTCAAGTCTAGATAATCAGAAATGCGAGCCAAGCTTGATATTATAAGTTTAGGGCAAAAATGGACTCCAAAGATTTCTTAATTTCACTTTATGAAATAGGCACCCTTCTCCGCTTTAAAATTTTTAAACTTTTAAAAAAAACTTCATTTCCCCCAAAATGGCGTCCCACTTAGGATGTCCTTTTAAAATATTTCTCTCCTTTCTAGGCGTTCCAGCTCAAAAAGGGAAAATATTATTTAATTTCCTTTAAAAACAACTTAAAGTTGTTCACTAGGCGCCTTGGCCCTATTTAAATGACTACTTTACCCCTTGATATAAGTTATAATATAACTTTATAATCCAACTTTATAAAATGCTTGAGTGGTCAAATAAAATAAATATTAAACTACAACCTTTCGCTCTCCAACTGAAAACTAGATTAAAATGCTGCTACAAGACCAAACCTGGGACCAACTTCCCCAAATGTGACTTACTAAAAATAGCATTGCTATAAATAGTAAGTGGGTGCCAAATGCTCAGAATTGAGCGAAACTGAAGACGAATGAGGAAACTATGACCAACTGAAGATGGCAACACTGAAACCGGTCATTGCTATAAATAGTAATCCCTCCAAAAACCCCAATTGAACATCAATGTTGGCAACTGAGTCCCCTAACCACATCAACTAGCCTACGAGAACTTTGGAATAGGCTAATTGAGTCTCCATATTGCTCAAGAGTGAGAAGGGGACATTACGAGAACTTTGGCATATGAGCTTGGCTTGGTGGAAAAGGCTTCCTTAATATGTCAATCTTAGCTTTTGGAGGTATGATTGGCTTTTGGTTCTCCTTTTCACCTTTGATGGGAGTTTTAAGGACATCAACATACTTCTCTTAGCTTAATTTCTTTGATGATTGAATTTTTTTAGAAATTTGTCCTTCTTCATAGCCAATACCACTCTTGTCAAACATAGGCTTTTGAGATTTGATTACGTCATCCAATATTTTTGAAGTCTTCTCGTTCTTCATGTTTTTGTTTAATTGAGCCGTTGTTCTCTCTAATTGTTTTCTTAGGGAACCAATCTTGGATTCTAGCTTCACACAATTTTCTTCCTTTGTCTTCAATTGGTTTCTCATTTCCTCAACCCTTTTTGTTTCTTCTACTTGAACTTTTAGATCTATGATCAACTTCTTTGTTTTTTCAAGACTTTGTGATAATTTTTGTTTGGCTTCATTGTCATCTTAAAATTGTAATCTTTGTTGCAAATTTCTTTTCTTAAGCTTCTCGATCTCATTGTAGGCATAATGGAGTTCCTCTGCAAGATCCACTTTTTCTTCAACTTCGCTATGCTCTTCTTCTATGTAATGTCCCTTTCCAGTTAGACATTGACACATCAACATGATTAGCCTATCAATGGCCCTTGTAGGCTAATAGGGCATGATTAGTGGGTCGTTTGGCAGTTACCTAGTTGATTGGTTGGCTCATTTCTTGGTCATATGAAGGTTTACCAATATTTATCATTGATATTTCTAATTTTGGAAACCTTATGTTATATTATGATGTTATGTTGTGTTGTATCCCAAAATTAAAATTTTTGTTACACTTAGACATTTTGAAGAAATGGGTAGAAGTTTTGTCAAACCTATCAAAAAGGTCAAAATTTGGGGTTTGCATGTCTTGCATGAGGGGTTAAAATGTGAAATTTCCAAAATCTGACGATCTAGGTTTGCTTAGAATGACCTAATCTACAAAACCCAGATGTTAGTTTTTCATCCCTACTTTTTAGGAAAACTGCTATTTTTAGAATTTTTTTAAAAATAGTAACTTTTTCTGGGTTTCTTTTGAAACGGATACTGGCAAAACTTTCCAAAAATAGAAAGTTTGTCCGCCAGGGTCCAAACTGATTTTGATTGGTTAAAAATACTTCCGTATTAGGCTGGTACAATCAGAATCTTAGAAAGATCAGTTTTGCCCAAGTGGGTCTATTTTGTTTTTTCAGGAGCTCCGAAGTCATCAATGGAGGTCAGCCAGCTGCCAGGAGTTAGAATCAAGGTTCAAGCTCTGAATAGAATATGAGATGGTGAATACTGTAATGTCCCCGTTTTAGCTGACACTGTTTGTCGAGGAGTGAGCCTATTATTTCGATCCTCGTAGGCTGACAGATAGGTGCAGAGGATCATCGGAGGCAGTTGCTCAGTGTTTGGTAACTCCAGTTTTGCAGTTGTGTCAGGTTGGGCCTTCGCAGAATCTTCCAGAGTGCATTTTCAGGAACTTTCTATTTTTGAAAGTTAGGTTAGGCGGAAGCTGCTATTTCGGGCAGGGCACCTGGTTCAACTATTCAGCTCAAAATCGACCCAGTTCAGCAGTTGGTTGATTAGACGGAGAAATAAGGAGTATTTAATGATTTATTAAATATTTAATAATTTGACTTTATATTAAAGTCACTTTATTGAAATATTGAAATATTTAATTAATTGGCCTGTTATAAAGTATTTATTATACTTTATAATAAAGTATTAATTTTTGACTTAATGAATATTTATTATTCTTTAAAATAAGACGCCATTTAATTATTAAATATTTCTCCTAAGTTTAAAAGTGCGAATTAAGTCATTTATTTAAATGATTAAATAAAAGGAGATTGGGTCGAATTTCTTCAAGGAGTATATATTTTCACTCAAGGCAAAATCGAACTATTCTGATATTATTATTCGACTTTTGTCTTTTTGTTCTGAGCATTGGAGTTTGCAAACCCTAGGGTTTCTGGCAGACGAATGTTTCTGGAGAACGAAAACTCTTCAGAGATTTGGCAGACTGAGGCTGTGCAATACTAGCTGAAGCTTGCACTTGGTGATTTCACACAGGGATCACAGACTGGGCTTATTCATCTATTCAGACAGAGATTTACAGAGTTATTTATCTGGCAGTAGAGATGTCTTCATCAGAGATCATTCTTTAGAGTCTGGCACAAATCCCAAGGAGCCGTACTTTAACATTTATTGCTGTACCTGGCCGTACCAGCAAGGCCGTACTTTATTTCTCTGGAGCAACGCCTTTATTCTTCAGATTCTGGCGATTGGATCTTGAGCGCCTTGGTCTACTGGAGGTTTTGCATGGATTTTCGAGCCTGAAGATTCTTCATTTAATTTTGGCCGTACCATCTTCATTTATTGCAGCCACCATCAGGTTCTTTAGGAAATAATTTATTTCTTATTCATTTATCAATTTGCATCATTGTAAAAGCTCTATAAAAAATAATAAAATAGTGCGCCCATGTTCTCTAGCATATTTGAGCTTATTCCGTGAAGTTTTAGAATTTATTTGAATTTATTAGCATTTTAGAAGAAAATCGCAGCTTTAGCAATTTGCCTAAAAACCTCATAAAACACAAAAAAATCACAAACTTGCAAAAACAACAAAAATCAGTTAGGGTTTCGAATTGAGAACCATCAGGGTTCTGACAAATACGCATGAGGAATGAAGGACAAAAGTGAAAATTGCAGAAAAATGACTAAGTCTGCCAGACATGGGCGCCCCAGGAGAAGATAGTCGCCCAACTTTTTAGGGCATCAGATGTAGGAATTAGGGTTTCTTCTCTCAGGAAAATTTGTTCAGATTCTTCCCAGCTTCGCAATGAATCCGGCAACATCATCATCAGATCGACTAGTTACCTGGAATTCAAGGTCAAACAGAGGGTTTTGAACTAGAAGATGAAGTGAAAATCATGAAAGTAATGGAAAATTTTCTCAGTCTAGAAGTTTTCAGTGCCCCAGGTGCCCAGGGGCGTCCAGTCTTTTATAAGGGAAAATCCAACAATTAGGGTTTTCAATTGAGCTCAGTCTCTTCAGAATTCAATCAGCTTCGCAACGACTGTCTTTGTTAGAGCATCTGACTTGTCGTTCGACGACAAATCCAGATTGAGCTGAAAGCATGGAATAACGGTTCAAATGTGAAGATGAAAATTAGGAAATATTCTAAGTGTGAAGCAAATGGGCGCCCCTAGAAGAGAAAGGCACTGATGATTTTGAGAGCCCAAACGAATGATTTTGCTAGTGAAGCCTCGAAGATCATTTCCTCAGAACTGATTAGGCTTTCCAATGAGATCACCAGCACGTCAATCGGAGCTGGTAGTTGCTAGATACAGCAGGCGGAACAGAGGGTTTGACAAGAGTCAAAAGTCAGAAGCAAGAAGAAAATACAGAAAAATGGCTAAGTCTGGTGAAGTTGGGCGTCTAGCTTGCCAGGGACACCCAAGCTTTTGGTGCCTTAAATTCAACTTTTTGACAAGGTTCCTCCCAAAAGACCCCTTTCAGAATCTCCTCAGCTTCGCAACGAGCATAACCATCAGTGTATCCGACGCCTGAAACTTTAGATCTGATAGGATTGTCTGTAGAAGAGGAATTGATGAAGAAAAAAAAAAAGTTTCTAAGTCTGGTCAAGGTGGGCGCCCTTGGAGAGAAAGGGTGCCCAAGGTTTTGAGGTCTAAGATGATAGAATTTACTCACCAAGATCACCTCTTCAAATTTAACCAAGCTACCCAACAAAGAAAACGGTCAGTTAATTGGATCAATGTAGCTCCCGAAATCGAGATTTCATTAGAAGATCAAAGGGAAATGAAGAATTTGAAAATCATACAAAAATGGTTAACACTGTGAAAGTTCAGAGCCCCTGGAGGAAATAGGCTCCCATGAATTTGAAGGTCAAAACAATGTTTTTAGCCAGAGATGCTTCCAAGGCAATCTTCTCAGAATTGGTCAAGCTTCGCAATGAATCATCCAGCTCGTCCATCCGATCAATCTGGAAGCCAAAGATTGAAGGCCAAACAAGGGTTCAAAATTGTGAAAAGTTGAAAAACTCCAAAAATTGGTTAACTCTGGAAGAAGTTGGCGCCCCTAGCCAAGAAGGGCGCCCAACTTGCCATGCCTTAGTCAAAATTTTCACATTTTCAAAATTGCAAGTTGAAAGATGAATTTCTAAATTCATGGAACAAGCTGAGTTTAGGGTTTGAAGATTAAAGAAAAAGAAAGCAAATCTATTTCAAGCCCTAAATCTATTTAAGACATCTCTTCCTTTCAATTCTCATCATTATTGCAGGTGGTGTCCAAAGGAGAAAAGTGGAGCAGCAACTTTGAGGTTTTAGTTCAAGATTCAAGAGCTTAAGGTTGCTGATTTTCATGAATAATTTTCAGACCAACAAAAGACCTTGCTTTTTCATGCTTTTTTCATCCAAAAGATCAAATTTTTGAAGGAGAAGGTCAAAGGATTTTAGTTTTCAACCATCTGGATCTTTTCATCTCATTCTTTTGAAGAATTTTTGAGGAAATTCATCAAGTTGCAGCAGCTGCTTTTCCTTGCATGTCAGTGAAACCTTCAGGGTTTCCAATTTTTGATCATGTGGGTCCTCTTAAAACAGTCTTCTGAAGAAAACCCAGATCTCAACTTTTTTTAAGCAAATTTCAAATTTTAGGGTTTGCTGCTTTTTCCATCGGCCATCAGTGTTTTTCGAATCTGATCAATTGGGTCCATTTCTAATTGTATTCTAAACAAAACCCAGGTGCTAGCTTTTTCGAAGAAAATTTGAAGATATTAGGGTTTGCTGTTTTTTCAATCTAAATTCAAAATTTTCAAAAACGGACAATCTGGGCTGTCTTGCAACGAAATTTTGAGCAAAACCCATATCTCAGAAAAATTTCCAAAAATTTGTCCATTTGAGGCCGAAAAACCAGCATTCTAAAAATAGAAAGCTGCTCAAAACTTGTCTGAACATAGGCGAGTTTACAGTCATTCTTCAAGGTTTTCAATATGGAGTGCACTCCCCTCGAGTTTAAGACGAAATCAACACTATATCAAAACTTCATAATCTCAGCTGAAGAACACGAGGAGGTGTGATATAAGAAAAAGGAAAGGTATCAGAAAAAAGTTGTGCAATTCTCTTCCGTTGGAAGTCAAGAGAAGTGTTAGAAGCATAAAGTTGCAGAGCCGCCAAGTTATCAATTAGCGAGTCATCTTT
Source organism: Sequoia sempervirens (assembly GCA_007258455.2). Lineage (NCBI taxonomy): Eukaryota > Viridiplantae > Streptophyta > Pinopsida > Cupressales > Cupressaceae > Sequoia > Sequoia sempervirens. The sequence continues at coordinate 75,122,840 of VDFB02026320.1, forward strand.
TTGAGCAGCGATGTCTCTCAAGAATAGAACTCATAAAGCAACTGAAGAAGTGAAAAATTCTCTAAGTTTGATCATAGAAGGCGAAGAGATCTTAGAGAATCGGAATATTTCCTTAGATAGTATCAATGCACCTGACCAGGATCCAGTTTCCTGCTTTTTAGCAGATATGATTGAGATATAAAGTGGCTTTCATCTAGAAGCTTTCTTTCCACTTTCTTTCTATTCTTGGAATGATTCTTATCCATTCTTTGAAGAAGAGAAAGAAGATAAATGTAATAGTTGGCGTTTCCTGCTTTTCCCGATTTATTAGGTGTTAGATGTTATTTTCTAGTAAACCCTAAAATCTCCTTGTAAAAGCAAGGAGATTTTAGGGTTTCCTACTCCTCTGCTTGCCTATAAATAAGAGCCTTTGCTCATTAGTTTTCTTTAACGGTTATTGTGATAGCAAATTGAGAGCCTGTAATGCAGCAAGTTGTTATTCAGTGTCAGTTCAATTGTGTTTATGATAGCGAATTGCTGAGTCTCTTTTAGCTAGCAAGTAGTTGTCGTAATTGTTGTTCCCTTTGTGTAAGAACAAGTTTGCAAGCCTCTTTAGCTGCAAGTTCTTGTTGCGTGCATGTAATCTTTGTTCTAGAAGTTTGAGAAATAAGGTCTTGAGCCTCCTTTGCATTGATATAATGTCTCAAGTTTCTGTTATTTGTGTTATGCTTATATGATCTTTAATTTCAACTTGCATTGAAAGTAAGTAGATGTGTGTTGGAAAGAGAGTTCATTTAAATATTTTGTCAGAGAATCAAACTTTGTTCATTTCTAATTCTCTTGCTCTGCGTTTACTTGAGAAATTAGAAACGTCTTTAGCGTAGGTTAGTTGAAGTTGAAATTCCTTAAACAAAAAATCTCAGCTACGACGCTTGAGTTTTATAAACCTTGTGCTCTTAGCTGATCTAAAAGATAGGCAACTTAGTTTTAGTTTACTTTCTTAAACACCATCAACAAGAGGGAGCTTCCCCTCCGAATTTGAAGAGCAGTTTTACTGTGCATAGCTATCCGTTTCAAATTCACATTCCAGAGGTGGGAATTTAAACGCCAACATGTTGCACTTTATTAGTGACATTATATTTTTTATTATGATAAAGTGCAATATTAAAATATTATTATGACAAGCTTCTAGAAGTCGAATTTTATATTATTCTTGATGGGCCGATTTCCTTGAGAAAAAGAATAAATAGACATTGAGGGTTCATTTCCTATCATCCAGATTTGACATTGACATTTGCTTGTATGCTTGTGGAGCCAAGGGTTTCTGTAGAAGATCGATTTGTCTTTGGGAACAACAACTCCCATTGATAGCATAACTGAGCGAGTGAAATATCTCCTGAAGGGTTGTAGGAGGAGGTGATAATTCAGTCATCTCATTCAACACAATTGTGGCTAAAAAGCCATTTTTGCATGATTTGATTTGGCGATCTCATTGGAGATATTTTGGAGCTTGGAGTCACGATCGATTTATCATATAGGAGGTTAAATTACATTCACATCTATCATAGCAGCATTCTGATTTCAGTTATCAGTCACCATTACCAGCTTGTGAAGGCCACAAATTTGCTTGTAACTTCTCTATCTTGGTTCAATTCCTCCTACTACCTTGGGTGCACTTCATAGGAGGGTTTGGAGATGAATATGGATGCATTTTGGAGGGCGTAGAAGCTGGGAACTATTTTATAAAAAATAATTTATATCAGAACAGGGGCGGCTGGGTCTGAGTCATGATTTGGAGCTGAAAGGTCATGAATCATATTAGATATTGCTTGCATCTTCATCAATAATCAAAGGCGACTTCATTCTCCAAGTTCCTCTTGATTCGTATGAACTTTTTGGACATTTAGATGCATTTCATGGTAGCTGCTGTAGGTGTTCATTTACTTCAGATCTGGTTGTAAACATTATATTAGATGTAAGTCAAGAGTCTTGTGTAATGTCCCCTTTTTCATGAGCATTGGAGTTCGGAGGAACTAGCCTATTCCTGATCCTTGTAGGCTAATGGGGCTTGATAAAAGGATTGTTTGGCAGATACCCAGTTGATTGGTTGGCCCATTTCATGACTTCATGAAGGTTTTCGTATTATCACCATGGATATTTCTATTTATGGAAACCTTTATTTTATATTATAATGTTATGTTGCACTTTATTATTGAGATTATATTTTATTATTATAAAGTGCAATATTAAAATATTATCATGTCAAGCTTCTAGAAGATGAATTTTATATTATTCTTGTTGGGCCGAGCTCTTGAGGAAAAAAGTATAAATAAACATCATGGGCCTCATTCTCATGATCCGGATTTGTTGTTGTTGATGTTTGATGTTTGATGGTTGTGGAGCCTAGGGTTTCTGCAGTTGTCTTTGGCCATGGAGAACGAAAACTCTCAATTGGTGAGCAATTTTGAGGGTGTGAAATATCACTTGAATTATTGCAGCTGGGAGAAAGTTACTTTAGACTTTCATTTGTGCTTCATTGGTTAAAACTTTGTGGCCTTTGGCCAAGTTTTGTATGATATTGATTGGTGTTTGCTTGGAGACATTTTGGAGTTCATAATCTTCAACGAATTTGCATTGAGGAGGTCGATTTGCATTCATTCAGTCATTTCCAAAATTCTAATATATTATTACAGTCATCGTAGTCTGCATATTAGTGCCATGATTTTGCATATATCTCCTTCATTTAGCATCGATCCTCCAAGAAGGTTGCAGCGTTACATTCTATGGTGAATGGAGATGATGTTTCATGTATTTTGGAGGAGTTTTGCATTGTGTTAAGGGGCTGATTTTGAAGTTGCTATGGTCTGATCTACTACAGCAAGGGTGCCATTGGCAAGACATTTTTGTTCATATCTCATCATTGAAGCCTCCTATGGTTTTGGGCATTGTTGCATTTTAATCCTTTGGTCCTACAAATTATTTCAAGTGCCAAGAGGTGGAGTTTAATTGCTGCATTTATTTATCTAAACTATTGCTAGGCAAGAACAGGGGCGGCTGGGTGAAAGCATCGATTGGGCCTAAGAAGAGTTCATTTTGCTTGGAATTTGATTGCTACTTCATCTATCGTCAAGGGCTTCAACATTCAATCAGGTTCCACTATTAGTAGTTCATAATTTTATTGCATATAGTGTAGTTTTCCATTTGCAGCTGTAGTTGCATAATTCTCTACCAGCATCATCATATTTTGTAATCAATGTAATTGCCAAGAGTCTTGACCATATTTCATGAGCATTGTATTAGAAATTTCATTGCAATTAAGGAGATATAAGTTGCTGGTGTCATTTGAGCAATTCAATATCATTTGTATTCAACTTGTTAGTTTGCATACCAACTGTTTGTTAAAATACCAGTTGGCTGTAGGTGATCAATTCTCATGTTTAGATCATGTATATGCATTGAAGATTGCCAAAATAAGTTGCACATTCATGCTAGGAGATTGTTTAGACAAATTAGAATCATTTGCAAACATTCTCATTGTTGTTAAATGAAGGAAAGTACCATTAATCATTGGCAATCATTGATACCATTGGAAACATTCAAAGAAACATCATTGGCAACAAGAAAGTCAAAATAAATCAATCTGAAGTTGTTATCAGCCTATATCAGCTTGCACACCAACTGTTTGACAAAATTGCAAAGGGCAGCAAAGAAGAGTTTTTGAGTCAGCTTGGGCTAGGCTTATTACATCTTGGCATTTCTCATCATCATCATTGTAAAATGATTGCATATCAATAATAATATCAGCATTTGGGAGTTATGAATCAATGTAGTGATCATTTGAATGTGGTATGAGGATTTATGCCAACTGTTTGACATAATGTTATTGAGCTGTAGCTGCATTTTCTTCATCTAGTTCTCATTTATATGCATCCAAAAAAGATACAAAAGTTATTGCATTTCATTTCGTTAGTTGTCTAGACAATTTAGAAGTCTTTTCCAGCATTCAAATCAATTTGCCATTGGTTACAAGCATCAAATCACAGATTGAAACAATCAGACCAGCAAACAAAACATTGCACACAAACTGTTTGACAATATTCCTTGGGCTTAAAATCAGTAGTTCTACATCAGAGTGGACAAGGGATATTACATTCAAAATCTCTTTTTTTTTCGTCTTGATCACCCTTTGCTTCCATCACCATGAAGAATATTTGTTCTCTATTGTTAGCAATTTCTTTGTTGCTTCTTGCGATGAGCTATTATCTTCCTTGGAATAAAGACTCTTCTTGTGCTTTTGGAAGTTCTTTTCATGTTGACCTTGTTTGTAACTGTTCTTATATTTTTGATATTTCCTTCCTTTCTTCTTGTAGTGATCCTCTTCATGATTGCTGCTTTCTCTCTTAACCCATGGACACTTAGAAGCAAAATGACCTATTCTACCACAATTAAAACATTTAAATGGTAGCTTACCTTGGTACTTCCCGAATCCTTTCTTTAGCTTTCTCATAAAGTGAGCTTCTTCTTCATCCGTTTCGTTGTTTGAGCTATCACTTGGTTCATATAGTTTATTCTTTCCCTTCTTTGATGCTTTGAAGGTTGCCTTCCTTTAAGATGGTTTTTCTTCAATCCTTATTTCATAGGCAGTGAGAATCCCATGCAACTCATCCTTGGTTAGTTTGTCTAGATCTCTCATTTCCTCAATCATTGAAACCTTGGAATCAAATCTTAAAGGTAAATACCTTAATACTTTCAACTTCTTCAACTATTTCACCAAGAACTTTTATTGTGTTCACGATCTCGTCAACATGAAGCAAATAGGAGGCTATTTTTTCTTTTTCTATCATCTTAAGGCTTTCAAATTGTCTCCTATGGGTTTGAAGCTTTTGCCTTATTTACTTTTTCATCTCCTTCATAGATATTCTTCAACTTATCCTAGACGTCCTTTGCTGATTTCCAATGCATTACTTTTAGAAACTCTTATTGAAATAATCAACACCAGATCACATTCATGGCTTTCAAATTGTTTTCACTCTTCCTCTTTCTTGCCTGATCCATTCGAGTAGTCGTAGAAGCTATATAGCCATTCACCATTGATTGCCAAATGTCAAACCCTAGAGCACTCAAATAGGTTTGCATCCTTATGCTCCGAAAGGCATAGTTTGTTCCATCGAACAATGGTGCCTTGTTTGATGAGAATCCATATTCTTCTTGACCGGTAATATGTGCTCTTTAGATTTTCCTTCTAGCGGTAGACTATCTCCGAAGGAACCCACTCTGAAACCAATTGATGAGCACACAATTATATTGAGAATTGGGGACGAGTGGATGAATCAATATAACAACAATCTTTTACTTTACAAAACTTAATTAACCATAGCAATAGCACACATGCAAGATCTAGCAATTAAGAACACAAGATGAAAACACGATTAATGTGGAAAACGTTTCGGGAAAAAACCGCGGAAGAATATTGCTTATATGTAGATCTTCTTGTAGAAACCAACCTACTTCTTTTACAAATCTTCTTTTGTAGGCAGCAACCCACTGGAGACACCAATCCTCAGAATTGAGCACCAAATCAACAAGGGACACCAATCTCTTCTAATGAGAGGCACCAACTTCCAAATGAACAATATGATAATTTTTTGAAATGTCTTCTTAGATCTGCTCTAATTCACCTTCATAAATCTGCTCATTATTTCATCAAAATCTGCCTTTAGAATCTTTGAAAATCCTTCATAAATTCTGCCACAAAGCTCTTATGAATTTGCTCATATGTCTCTTAAAATTTTGGTCATACACTTTCAAAATTCTGTCCTTATATGCTTTGAAATCTGCTCCTTATAGGAATGATATTCAATGAATTGCTTGCTTTCAAATGGACTCCTTAATCTTTTAAAATGTCTTCACCAAAGGGGGTGACTTCGTGAAGCAACATATACTTTGCAAATGGGTGCAACATTTTGTTTTATATGCACCCTTTTAACCTGTAATGTCCCATTCCTAACCTTTTCATGAGATTGTCAGAGTTAATCTGTTTAGTCGTTCCTGTAGGCTAACAGGGTGTGGTTAGGGAACTATGGTGACCATTTATCTGGCATGGTGTGATTGGGAGTTGTGTAACGACCTTTTCCGGAGTATTTTTGGTGTTTTCTTGCACACTATTTTTAGTAAGTCATTTTCAGGTGTTTGGGAAGCTAGTTGTTAGTCTTGCTATTTTTGGCAGTGTCGATGGGTGTAGATGGCATCGACATTTAAATGTTGAATGGTCCAATGCAATTATTTTAAATAGCATAATGTTATGAAAGCTAAATTAAAATATTTAACTTATGTTAAGAAGTGACTTTACGAAGGAGGCCATGGGAGACATAAGTGAAATTGAAAATATAAAATGTTATAACTTAAAGTTGGACACCTTGGAGGCATAAGGGTGGGGAAATATAATTTAAAATTAAATCTTTAATTTCCCTAGAAAGGGTCTTGGGGTTTTGGAGAGGCTATATATGTTCATTTTGAGCTCATTCTTTTTTTATTCAAGATGAAGATATTGAATTTGGTTGTGGTTCTTGGAGGAGAGCTTTCTTTTGAGGGTTTGTGAGGATGAAATCCCTTGCAAACAACATTCTCTATGCTGTTGAGAGACATTGTCTGGAGAATATCTTGGTGGTTTAATTTAGAGATTACATTTGGGCTTCATTGGAGATCATTGCTTCATTACCTTTAGTCACAGAGCTTGTTATTGTAGAGGTTACTCAGTGAAATGGAGTGGAGGAGTTATTTTTGAGGATTATTGATTGTATCAGCCTCATTGTTGGACGTACCAATTGCATTTACTGGCCGTACCACTTCAAGGAGGGACGCGAGGGTTGGTACCTGAGGTCGCCTAGGGTTTTGGAGCATACAATGAAGGGTTTGTGGTGCCTAGGGCTGAGAAACACTCAACAACCTCGAGGACTATGGAGACTACATTCTGCAAGGTTAAATCAGTCTTTTCATGGCTTCCAATTTGTTGGTTTCTATTACAACACCTTGACAAAATTGCAAACATTTTTTGGGTATGTTGGATTTAGATATTAGATGGTAGTTTATGAATTGGGTTGTTGTTTTAATCAAGAAAATCTCAATATTCTGATTGTAATAAAATTTTAGGAATTTCTAGCTAGTTGTAGCATTGAAAAAAGTAAAATTTCTGATTATTCCTTTGCCGCATGTTTTTTGTTTTCTGCACTTTATTTATGTTCAAAAGCATTCAAAAACATCATCAAAACACAAACAAATCATCTATCGAGAATAGAAAACAAAGGCAAATAGGGCTGCATACTACAGTGGTATTAGAGCAATGTATCTTGCCATCCTGAAGGGGTTAATGACATAACTTTTCATGAGTCAAGGAAACATTGAATACATCATGTACAAGAGAGGAAGATATAGGGGAGCTGAGAATTTATTTTTGATTCAGGATCCAAAGAAAAGGTAGAAATGGGTGATAGAGATAGGTATAACAAGGGTAACGAGGAACCAAGTACCCATGATATGCTTAATTATATGATGAATGGGTAGTGTGGGTTTCAACAAGGGTTACAATAGACCTTGGTACAAATGACAACATTATTGACACAACATGTGACAGGGAACAACAACAACAATAATGGCAACAATGGGGGAAACATCAATGGAAACAATGGCAATAATAATGGAAATAATGGACATTTTGTGAACAACAGACCTGTTGGTCAGCGTACTAGGACAACTTCTAGGCCTCTTATGACTACCTTTTCCCCTAGAGTCCAACCCCAAGTGGGAAATGAACCCACCTTCAATGATTTGCAGGATGAGTTCTTACAAGATTGAAGGGATTCAAATCAGGAGATCCATGTAGAGACGTCTTTCAAAGATTATTGTGACCTTAGAATGAAGCACAAACCTCACAGGGGTGGAAGAGCGGATAACCATGATCTACAGAGGAAAGTTGGGAAGCTCACAATTCCATTTTATGATGGCACAAGGAAGACTATTGCAAGGGCTTGGGTGCAGAAGTTAGGCACCTATTTTCAGCTTAATCCTATGCCAGAAGATGAGGCCATCAAATATTCTGCTATTCATTTGGATGGGATTGCTCATGAGTGGTGGCATCATGGGATGATTACCATGGGGCATGATCAAATTGATACATATGTAGAGTTCACAGAGAGGTTGATAGATAGACTTGATATGAAAGACCTTGAATTGCATTTTAAGGAGTTGGCTCAACTCAAATAGTGGGGTACTGTGGACCATTATGTTGCAGATTTCCAGAGACTTTCATTGCTTGTTACATATACCTTAGAAAGGAGATTGGTTGTTCTTTTTATTGGACTTTCGGACCCCCTACTCGGTTGGGTTAAGGGACTCAATCTAGCTACTTGTTGTGACCTTTTCACACATTGTCCCATTCAAAATGGGGACCCCCTAATTTTTGCTCCATTCTGGTCTTTTGGCTTGGGTTTTTCTCTCTCTCTTTCTCTGTCTCTTTTCTGGTGTTTGTCGTTCGAAGGATTGCGCTTGTCAGTAAGCTTAAGCGTAAAATTGACCAAGTCTGAAAATTAGGGTTTCATCTTTCCTGGTCAGTCAGGGGTCGAATGAAGTGAATAAATTCAAATTGAGACTAACATTGTTGTCAGCATGTTTCTAGCACGCTCCCAACAAATTTTCATTAGATTCTGAAGTACTTACTATTTTTAGTAAGTGTGAAATTACAGGCAACTCGTCAGCATTTTTGAGATTCCGACAGTCACACGGCGTTCAAAGCGCATCAGACTATTGGTATGCAAAATTTGAGCGAAAACAGACAACTTTCTATTTTTAGCAGTCCAGCTTCCAGGACAAATTTCAGGGTTCAGATGCAGAGTTTTTCTTTGCATGTTGGCATATTCCTTCTGGGTTTTTCGAGACCTTCGCGATGATATAGCATGCAAAATGAGACGACAACTTTCAGAATTCAGTCTTTCGAGGCTATTTTTAGGGTTTGCATGTTAGGGTTTCTTTTGCATGTCGGATGATTCCTGGTGGGTTTTTCGAGAGCTTCGCGATGGTGTGACATGCAAACGAAGATAATCACTCAGTAAGGAACTTACTATTTTTAGCAGGTGTGTCCCGACAGCCGCTTCCCAGCAGTTCAGAATCACGAGCTGATCACAGTGCCACAGAAACGAGAGCAAACAGAGATCATTTGATACGCATGTAGAGTGAATTAGGGTTTCCAACTTCGAGACCCAAAAAGAGGCGTAAAAGGTCAAAATTTTCGAAAACCGGTGTAAACCACCGTGATCAGCATCCTTCAGGCTATCTGCTGGTAAAATTTCAAGTCAAACGGAGCACTTACTATTTATAGTAAGTCAATTTGGAAACTGGCTAAAAATAGCAAGTCAAGTGCATGCGTCAATGCCAGCAGTAAGGTCACGTGGTGAGGAGCGCCTCATTCAAATTTCAAGTCAATCGGAGCAGTGGGACTATCAGAAACAAGCAGTTATTATTTATAGTAAATCACCTTCAGAAATGGGCTAAAAATAGCAGGGTGATTAAGAATGGCAGTGCTGACAGGACAACAAGGTCATGAGGATGCAGTGTGCAAAATTTCAAGTCGTTCCGAGCTTCAGAGATGCAAATTCAAAGAGCTTACTATAAATAGCAGGGCATGAAGGCTGGCGAGAACGAGGAAGAATTTCTAAGTCTAGAACTCTGTCCTGCTGCCATGGCAAAATGCGTCCAGATAGATGAGGAGGCATGGAAAATTTTTAAGGGTGAAGCTCGTGCACCACACAGGCCAAAATGCGCCCAAGCTAGAGAAAGTCAAAGGAAGTCAACGCCTTTTCATCCTTCTGCCTAGCCTAAACGCGCTTTCAAGGCAATACCAAGCACAAAAAAATTCTAAGTATGAAGTTTATCCATCATCAAGGGCAAAATGCGCCCAAAGTACAAGTGGTCAAAGAGAAGTCAACGATTTCTATCCTATAGGCATAGTGAAATGCGCCCAACTTGAGGAAGGGAAGTTGAAAATTTTCTAAGTGTGAATATCCTCCTCACCCCTCTAAATGTGCCCGTCCTGCAGTTGGGGTGAAATGCGCCAAGTTTGAAAGAGGTCAAAGGAGTCAAAGCTTTTTATCCTCCTCCATCAAGGCCAAAATGCGCCCAAGGGAGAAGTGGGTCAACAAGTCAACAATTCTTATCCTTCAGCTACATGAGAATGCGCCCAAGATGAAAACAAGTCAACAAGTCAACGTTTTTATCCCTCACCTACATGAAAATGCGCCCAAAACAAAGCATGTGAAGATGAAAAAGTGAAGTTGAAGAGTCATCCTCCTTGCATGCCTAAATGCGCCCAAGTTGAAGGTGTAAAAGGTGAAGATAAGGTGGTAAATAAGGTGAAAGGTAAGTGAATACTTCAAGGCGTGGTAGAGGAAGGGTGAGTGCTAGGCGTGATTTTGAATTTCCTCCTCAAGTGTTAAATGCGCCAAGGGTGGTGAGTGCTAAAGAGTGTTGAAAATATTTCCCTAGGCATGGCAATATCCTCTTCAAATGCTATTTGCGCCCAAGGTGGTAAGTGTTAGATATTTTTTTTTCTAAGCCTTGTGAGGTGGTGGAAATAAATTGCTAAGGCGTGATTTTTCCCCAGTGTGCTATGCGCCTTAAGTATGAAATAAAGTATAAGATGAGTGATGGGAATTTTTCTAAGGCGTTGGAATATTTTCCTAGAGTGGAGTAAAATGCAAGGTGGTGAGCGAGAAATAAAGTGTGCTAGGCATGAATAAATTTTTTCTAAATGAAGTTGATAAAATTTCCACCATTGGCGAATGAACCAAAATTTTCTAAGGAAAATTCTCAAAGTGCAAGATGATTTAAATGTTTCTAAGGCAAAAATATTTTCTCCCTTAGAAAATACGCTTGGAGCTCAAGGTGGTGAAATTTTTCTTCTTGGAGCATCGGCAAATTTTCTCAGTGATGAAGTTAGAGGACGAATGATAATGCAGGGTGAACTCAAATTTCTCAGGTTGGAGCAACACGGGATGATCACAGGCGAAGAATGGATTTAGTTTGACAGAATAATATTTTTTGAGGTTCAAAATTCAAAAATTAAATGAACCCGTTTGTTGGGTACCCATGGATTCAAAGCGTTCTGAAGAAAATTCTCTTCTGGGTACTGAACATTCGCGATGATAGGTGGATTTCCAAGTCTTCTGCACTTCTCCAGCACTTTCTCAGTGAAGAATTTAATCAATACTCAAATTGTGAATTTTCCTAAGGGAAAATTTAAAATTCTCTAAGGCAAAATGAATAAAATGTGTTTTCAAAGTGAATTTCTCCGGACAACGAATTTGAGGCGAGTTGCCTAGATAATTTTGATTGAGTTCTTCGACGATGAATTTTCCAGAGCTGAGGAAGAGTTAAAATTGAATTCAAGTGGTAGAGCTCCGGCTGGTGAATTAAAAAGGATGAACTTAAATTAAATTTTTCGAAAATGAATTCAAAGATGCCAGTCAAAGTCGAGCTTCTAGAAGAGCAAGATTCCTGACGTCGAGAGACAAGTGTTAGAAATACCAGAGAGGGAAAATTTGAATTCTTGAAGTGGAGTAGTGGAAGTTTAATGCACTGGCTAAAATTGGCTCCTCCTAGAATTCGATTTTGAGCTATAAAATGAAGAAGTTTCTCACTTATTTTTCACAGCTGGAGAAGTCAAATTTGCTCTAAGTGAAGATTGTTGCTAAGAATTCCTGAAGCTTGAAGAGTTCAAAATTTTGCTAAGGACTGGAGTTTGCTGAAGTTTAAATTTGAAGTTGCTGAGACTGCTGGAGAAGGACGCCTTGAATTGCCAGTGCAAGTGTTGAAAATTCGAATATTGCTGAAGTCAAGAGGGCCGCACTTGCTGGTTGCTGATTGAAACTTGAAGTTGCTGATGCTAAGGGGGATGCCTTGAAGTGAAGGTATTTCAAATTGTCTAAAAGGTGCGAACTTGTTGAAAGAAGTATCCAAAGTTGCTGAGAGTTTTAAAGGGCGAACTTGCTTATTGCTGATTGCTGGTGTGAAGTACGAATTTATAGAAGTTCAAGTTGCAGATTGAAGTTGCTAAGGCTGAAGCTTACTTGGAAATTTTTCTAAGTGTTGAGGCTCAAATATATTGGAGAAGAAGCTGAGGTTTGCAAATAAGAAAAGTTATTGCAGCTTCTTGAAGTCGACTGCAGCCCCTACACAATGTCTTATTTTATTTTATAAATTAAGTTGCTGATGAATGTTTATTGTTTGCAGATGGCTGAGGCAAGGGCGACTGGAAAAGATAATGGTGCATCCAGGCAAGCTGTGATTAAGAAGCTGAGTAAAACATTTATGTCGGAATCAAAGTTCATTTCAAAGTTGGGCAAGTTGACAGACACCAACTTGGGCCCCGTCAACCTTGAGGCCTTCAAAAACAGGATGTTGGGGATTGGAAGTCATCGGCCTTCGACTACTTCACACAATATTGTTTGAAGCGGATTATATGCAGCTACTGGTTTCCCACCAGCCATTTAGTGTTCGGAGCTGATAATGGAGTGCGCCAATTATTATGAGGAGCACAGATCAATCATGTCACCAGATGGCCAAGTGCTAGCCAATCTTACTCCAACAACCATTGGTGAAGCTTTCGGGATCCCGGTGCACAGGAACATGGTTTACAAATCCAGAGAGCGAGCGGAGCGGATGTATGCTTCTGTTTTCGAGAGATGCACGGAGACAATCAGCACTCACTGGATGAGCACTCCCAAGCCTTCTCGAACGAAGCTGCCGAAGCAAATCATTGCGGATGACTTGAAGCAAGAATATTGTTATCTCATCATGATGCTGAGCAGAGTTGGTGGTTGCCCGCAGTCCTTTATTTTCGAGCCTTGGATGTTTTACTACATCAACCTCTTGCTGGAAGGGAAGGACTATGTCAATTGGGCTGTGATGATCAGTGATAATTTGCATGAGCAGCTCCTAAGCCTTAGAAGGACGAAGACATTTTACATGAGCTCTTACATCATCTATATGTTGGCTCGTATGACTAAGTACAGGGGGACCTCATACAAGGAGCCTGTTGGCTGTGGCTCCCACCAGTTCAAGATTCATGAGGCTTGTCCGCAGTTGCATTTGGCGAGCACAACTCACTACAAGCGTGTCAACGATTCCTTCACCATGTATATCACGAGACTGCTTTAGGAGCGGTTACATCACCGAATCTCGAGGGAAGCCCAAGAGTTGATTGAAAGGTATGGGTGCTGGTTCATACAATTTCCGAAGTTTTCTTATATTAGGCTGCAAGGTTTTTCATCGTACCCATATAGGCTGCCTAAGTACCCAACAGATAGAGTTTTAATGCTAGAAATATCTAGGCAATTGCTCGCCTATGATAAGATTCAAAAGAAAAAGAAGAAGGGAGGGGTAGAATTTCCAATTGTGATGGGCAACTCGGATGAGGTGTGTCCCTCAATACAGGCAGCTAGAGAGGCTGAAAGTGATCTTCAATTTTATCACTTCTCATATCACACCAGCCGACAACATTATGATCCACATCACAACATCAAATGGGTACTGTCAGAGCAGTTTAAACATAAAGCAAATATTGAGGACTATTGGGCTGATGCAGCTGATGAGATTGAAGTCAGGAAAATGATGTTTTCTCGATTGCTGATTACTCTGATCAGGGAGTGTGAAGTTGTGCCGGTTCCAGACCAGGTGAACGAGGATATGGATGTTGTACATCCGGATTATGCAGCAGTAAGAGATACCCCACTTCCACCCCCGGATTGGTCAAAGCCTGAGGTTGCAGATTTGGACACACTTTCTATCCCGGTCCTGACTTTCACTAGAGCATGGGTTGACAGGCGGGTGAACAGGTTGAAGAATAGGTCAATTGCTTTGACTTACAATTTGATGGGAGATCACAGGACACCCACCACAGGCAAAAAGAAGCAGATCACATGAGGTCCAGAGTCTAAAAAGAAAGAGCTAGTTCGATAGGAGCCTATTCAGCCAGAGCCTCCACAAGTTGCATCGTCCACACCATTGGAGACACGTTCTCCAAGTATACAGGAGGTTTCTTTGTTTGCTGATCAGAGGAATGCACTGAATCAGGTGCAAGTGGTACAAGATAATATTTAGCCTCCACGGAGAGAATCGGTTGGCCAAAGCGTCAACGCACCTGGTAGGGTTGATCAGCAGGATGATGAGGGGACTATTACTGACCCTCAGTTTTAGCAGGAGTTAGAGGCGGCTATGAATGATGATGATGATATACTTTTAGGAGATACTCAGCCACTTGAGGACGATGAGCCTCGCCAAAATGATGTAGAGGTTGAGCAAGTTAGAGAAGTAGAGGCACAAGAACAACAACCCTTCGATATACAGTACAATGTACCTGATTGGCTTAAGGATAGAATGAGAAGAAGCCCCAGCGAGGAGATTGATCCAGCAGTTGAGATGGAAGAGTTCTTGAATAGGATTAGTGCGCCTCCACAGAAGAAGAAAGCAAGAAAATTTTCGAAGATCTCCACTGAAGAAGATGGTTCCCGTACCCTTCATGTAGCTGTGCCACGGATTGATTGTGACCGAAATGAAGCAGTGCCTGAGAATTATGTGGTCACGACTTTGGATTTGGGACGCCCCACTGGTGCGCAGATTGTAGAGGAGTGTGATAACTCCTACCTTGCCTTCAAAGATAGGTTATTCAAGAAAGAAGGGAAGTATAAAAAGTTGAAAAGAAAACACAAGGCCTTGATTGGATATGTACAACAGTTGTCTCGTTCTCGAGGGCAGGATATTCCAGTGATAGAGCCTCCAGCTGAGATACCTAGAGAGTCAATCAGTGGCCTGATGGAGTTAGGAAAGATGGCACAGGAAGCAGACAAGTGGGTCACAGGAGTTCGTGCCGAGACAGAGAAATTTATGGAGGACCTTGCTTCTGCTTTTCAGTAGGCCTCTGGTATTTTGACACGGATGGAGGCGATTGATCATGCTTGGGGAGATGCTTCTATCTACCAGAGTAAAGTAATTCAGCGTCTCGAGGCATTGAGGCATGTTCCGTTGCAGTTGTTGATTGATGGAGGTGTCATTTAGGAGAATGACAGGTATGACTTCTCTAGATGGTATTCTTCAGCAATCACGGGGCGTGGTTTCTTTGACGCAACACAAGTAGATTCAGCCAGGATACATAAGGCTATGGCCAATATCATCGAGGGAGTTCAAAATACTTTTGAGGCCATATTTGCTAGGTGGCTGAATCCAGATGAGATTAATGTTGATAATTTGAGGGGTAGGCTGGTGCCTTTCTTTTCGGAGGTGAAGACCTTCACACAGGATGACTTCGAAAACACCTCCACTTTCTCCAACTTGATTCAGAGCACGCAGGATTCCTTGGCTGCTTGGAGAAAGTCATATGCACGGCATGAGACATCAGTCACAGTGTTAGAGTTTCAGCTAGATTGTGTTCCACCCATTTCAGTTCAGGAGGTTGAGGCTGTACTTGGCAGATTTGTTGAGTTTGCAGCTAGAGAGAAGGAGAACGGGAACACACTGCTGGACGAGGATCTTCTAGAAGACTGATTGTGGGCATTTATTGCCTTTACTATTTTGGGAGTGAGTGGGAATCTTTGATTCATTTAATGCACCACTCTCCATTTTGGCAGTTTTTAGGGTTAGGGCTGAGGTGGCACGATTTTGGCCACTCTATTGATTGTAACCCTAGCCGTCTTTTGGGACTGGGCTAGCTATATAAAGGGGGAGTCCCCCTCATTTGTAATTCATTAGAGATTAGATCAGAGTCAGAATTGAGTTAGAGCTTAGAGGCTAGAGAGTAGAGCATAGTAGAGCATTGTAGACATTTTGTTAGTGTGGAGAAGAAAGGAAGTTTTCCCTTTGAAAACTTTTGTGGAGATTGTTGTGTAACACTTTTCATGATAATAGATCTTTTCATTGATGGTGGAATTCGTCTTGTCATGAATAGCTAGCAAGGTCTCTTCTTCCTTTCGAATCCAAGTAGTATAACTTTCATTTCATGCAAATAGTTTACTTTGATGTGTGGTGCTTTGTTAAGGTAGCTTCATTTCATTCCATACCACTAGCAACTTGTTGATGATAAGTTCGCCTTGCGTGGTCCACTGGAAATTATCTTGAGTTTAACTTCGATTGTGATTTGTATGTTTATATGCATCATCCTGATGGTGTATGTATGCTAAATCATAATTTGAACATCTTTTGCTATCCCTTTGAAGATTGCACTGATTTCGCTGAAGCTGTCCGACGTGAGGCTAGGTGAAATTTGGTTGAAGTCTGCCAAAACTGAGCTCCACATATCTTGCATTTAGAATAGAGTATAAGTTTCTTAGGCCCTATACTCTTTTACTTTCTGCATATTTCTGATTAGCTTTAGGAGAACGAACTGCATAGCCAAATCATACGCGCAAGAATCCCCTTCAAATCATATACCGGTTGTTAACTGCAAGAAGTCTGAACAATTGTGTAAGTACCCTCGTAAGAACACAGCAATACACATCAACCAACTGAGGGTATTCTAAGTATTCAGAACCTTGGAGTTGAACGTGTGATCTATCTCGCAATCTTAGCACACGGAATACTTTGATCAAGAGAGAAAGGAGTAGCCTTCGGACTATTTTGTTCTGCTGTTTGGTGCGGTCACAAAAACCACGTCAACACTACTTTGCAAGAAGCCATTAAGAGGGCTAGGGATATGGATTCTTCCACTTTATGAAGTAAATTTCATTCCAAGGAATTTATGAATAAGAAAGATAAAGACAAGAAACACCTTCAACGTGATTCTCATCAGCCCAAAAAGAACTCGAAGAAACTTGATAATGATCAACTTAATGAGCTTCGTAGGAAGAAATTGTGCTTCCATTGTAGGGATCTTGGGGATTTATCTCATAAGAGTAGGGTGAAGGCTAAAGCCAAACAATTAGAGTACTTTTTGGCTGAAGAATCTGCATTCATAAAAATCAGATCAGCAGATAGATTGTGAGAGTAGTGATGACGAAAGCTCTTCAAAAGAGGAGCAAACTAGATATGGGATCATTGCCCAACTGTCCAATATCCAAAAAGCAATCACATTCAAGGTGAGAGGTGATTTACAGGGGCAACGAATCATAGCTTTGATTGACACAGGTGCTACATAACTTCATTGATGAGAAGTTCATGGCTAGGAGAGGTCTAAAGACAAAAGAGCATGATAGGTTTAAGGTGATGGTAGCAAATGGGTATAAACTTGCTTGCACCCAAAAGGTCTCAAATCTGAAAATTCAATTAGGTGAATATGAATTGGTAGATGAATTCTATGTGGTTAATACAGGGGACACTGATATGGTCCCAGGGATGGATTGGATGAAATCTCTTGTGGAGTTCTCATTCAACCTTCAGAAAATTGGAATGAAGTTCGAGGCCAATGGGACAAAGATATGACCTAGAGGCCAATCAAATGGGGGGCCTAGAGTGGTATGCTTCAAAAGGATGGAGCGACTAATCTAACATGAGCAAGTTGAGTGAGCAGCCAAGTGTCTCATCATGCCTAC
This sequence comes from Sequoia sempervirens, assembly GCA_007258455.2. Classification (NCBI taxonomy): domain Eukaryota; kingdom Viridiplantae; phylum Streptophyta; class Pinopsida; order Cupressales; family Cupressaceae; genus Sequoia; species Sequoia sempervirens. Next base: position 75,140,386 of record VDFB02026320.1, read on the forward strand.
AGTTGTAGATGAGAAAAAGAATAATTACCATTTGGACATCCAAAAGTTAATATCATAGCATAGTATGATATTTTGAGCACTTCAAACAGGTGATGTCTTCATGTACAGTGTTAACTATATACCTAATTTCTCCAAACGTTTTGAGGTGGAGTGATGCATCAGGAGAGGGGATTGGTGCTGTTTTAATGAAAGAGAAGCACCCCGTTGCATTTGAGAGTAGAAAATTGAGAGGTGCAGAGAGAAGCTATTTTGTTTATGATAGAGAGATGTTGTCCATCATGCATGTCTTGGCCAAGTTTAGACCATACCTAGTTGGGGGTAAATTTATTATTAAAACTGACCACAATAATATCAAATATTTCATGAACTAGAAGGATCTCAATGACAGGTAGTGGAAGTGGGTAAGCAGAAAACAAGCATATGATTTTGACATTTTTAATGTCAAGGGGGAAAAGGAATGTAGTTGCTGATGCACTTTCTATGAGGGCTCACTTATGTTCTTTGGTGGATATTTCTGCTAATTGGAGAGAATTAATTACAATAGTGTATGCCAAAGATTCTTGGGCAGCAGGTATTGTAGAGGGCACAATTCATGATGATAGGTATACAGTGCTTAATGAGTTAGTCATTTATAAGGATACAATTTATTTGGTGCCTTCTTCTCAACTTAAGGTGAAGTTATTGAGGACATTTCATGATGCAACAATGTTTGGTCACCCAGGGTTTTTGAAGATATATAGGCAGATCTGGAAGAGATTCAGTTGGAAAGGGCTTAAGAATGAAGTCCTCAAGTATGTCAGAGAGTGCCCTACTTGCAGGCGAAGCTTTATTGCAGAGTGCGCAAGGCAAGAGATTTATTGCAAGAGAGCCAAGATGTGATGAAATCCTTGAAGGAAAATTTGCAGTAGGCACAAAATTAGTAGAAGCTTTATGCTGATCAACATTATACGAAGCACAATTTTGAGGTTGGAGACATGGTGTATTTGAGGCTTCGGTCATATAGACAATCTACTCTCAAAAAGAGTGGAGTTGAAAAGCTTAAACCAAGGATCTATGGTCCTTTTAGAGTGTCCAAAAAGATAGGAGAGGTTGCCTTTGAGATTGAGTTGCCAGCTTGCAGTAGGGTTCACAATGTTTTCCGTGTATCTAGGCTCAAGAAGGCATTGAGGCATAATGTGGTTCCTTCATTTGAGTTGTCACCCTTGGATGAGGACGGTAAATTGATTTTGATTCCAAAGGCCATCATAGATTCCAAAGAGCGATCTCTTTGGAGGAGGATAATTAAGGAGTATTTGGTCAAGTTGAGGAACTTACCAGTGGAGGCTCTTTGGAGGAGGATAATTGAGTATTTGGTCAAGTGGAGGAACTTACCAGTGGAGGATGCGGCCTGGGAAAATGAGTAGATTTTGTAGCATCAAGAGTTGAGATTGCTTGCGGACAAACAATCTTGGGAAGAGCGGACTTTAATATCCCCTTATTTGCCTTTTCATGAGATTGTTAGAGTTAGCCTATTTAGACGTTCTTGTAGGCTAATGGAGTGTGGTTAGGGAACTGTGGTGATTGTTTATCCAACATGGTGTGGTTGGGAGTTGTGTAACGACTTTTTTTGGAGTATTTTTGGTGTTTTCTCCTACACTATTTTTAGTAAGTCATTTTTGGGCATTCGAGAAGCCAGTTGTTAGTCTTGCTATTTCATAGCTCTGGTTCAAAAGCGTTCACCCCTTGAATTAAAAAAAAAGTTAAATTAAAATATTTAACTTATATTATAAAGTGACTTTATGAAGGGGGACATGGGAGAGATTACATAGTGATGGGATTCCACCCCATCCCACCAAGACAACCTACAATCCTTTGTTCGACCTTTTCCACATTGTGTAGTAGCATGTTCAGTTGCAAAATATTTTCTATATTTGAAGGCGTTTTTTTCATAGTCTATTGGTTGACACCATCGTCTATTGCCAACTTTGAGAAAAATCTCTGTAGGAAGCCCTTTTGTAACATCCATTTCAACACAAAGACGAGCAAAAGTCGAATTTTCATAATTGATTGTTTGCTTTGAAATACTGTGATACTTGCCCAACCCATTGCCAATCGCCTTCAATCAGTCAATTTCCCAAAACTGTAAAGGAAGGTAAGGTAAACGAACCCACAAAAAGGCAAAAGAAAATGTCTTTATTTGAGGATCGAACAAAGGGAACTAGGGTTTCATAAATAAGAAATCTCCTTCGTAGAACCAAGGCCCAGTATTAATAATCATTTCTTTATCTTTTATGAATCAAATTCAAGTATAAAAAATCCTTTTGCGTAGGGATAGATGTTGAACAAGACAAATGAGAGGGGGGAGGGGAGGTGAATCAGTTATGACAAAATTTAACCTTTAAGACTCTGATTGGACATTAGATCAATCACAAATTCTTTACTCTGCTAAAATGATTAAACACTAAATGCAAAGGCAGAAATTGAAAAAGCATCACACATACACAGTAACACTAGATTTATGTGGAAAACCCAACAAGGGAAAAACCACAGTGCGGATTAGCTCACAATATTAAGAATATCAAAACCGATTACAAAGGCTCATTGCCTGATAAGGCTCACTACCAAAACAAGGACTTACTGTTCGGATCAGGATTCACTATCCAACAAGGGTTAACCACCCGGAGGGCTCACTACCACACAGGTACAAAGAAGATAGAAGAGATATGTTACACAAAGAAGACAATCTCAATGCAACAAAGATTTCCGCCACGATTCACTCAACCACTTACAGACATGCATGAATGATAGAGTACACCTTCAACTCACTGCATCCAGAAACTCAACAATTAGATTTTGCTTTGATCTGCCAAACTTGCATCACATTCACACTGTCTCACATCTACTTCGCATCTATATCGATCTATTTCTTTGCACTATCTCTTTGTACTACCTTTCATCAATATCTCATTCTGTATTTATACTATCTTCAACTTTGAAACATATCCAAAGTTGGCCATATATCACTTAAATTGAAATTAGGTCGGTGCCAAAACATTCTAGGGTGGAATTAGAATGAGGGTGACTGAAACACACACTTGATGAGGACCCAAATAAGTCCCAACACGCTTCATTAACATCGAAAGTAGTGTTTAACACAAGGTCGGCCAAACCAGTGTATAACACATATAACAATTAAGCACGCACAACTCTTGACACAATCTAGTCTTTCTAGACAACAAAATTATCTTCAACTCGAACATATCACCTTAACTCTAGAACTACAAGTCATAAGACTCGAGCGAGAAGAAATCCAGAGTAACTACATTTCTCCCGAGCCTTAGCCAGATACTCTGAAAACCACCGTTCACAACTGGTGAACATAACTCACACTGTACAACGATCCAAAAACCCAAATCCTAGATATAGTAGCTTCCAACAACCATGACCAACATATCTGAACCATACGAGCATAGGAGCAAATCCTGGAGCAACCATTGAATACTTGTAATCTTTCTTTATTAGAATTTTCTCAATATCTGCAACATATACAACCAATATCCTGCAACAATGACATCAATTGCAACAACCACCAGTTGATAACTAGGTAACCAGTTGACATCAATGACAACACCTTCATTCTTGCAACAATCTCCCCTTTTGTCATTGATGGCAACACATGATGTGAAAAAGCATCAAAGACAACACTCTAGCTCTGAACACTTTTTACATGTTTCTCCCGCTTAGTAGATAACGTTTTTCATGTCTTCCTCATCTCAGTAGATAATATTTTTTAGACATCAATGGCAAAGGAAAAATATGTTTTATGTTGATTTCCCCTTTGACATTAAGCACAAAATATTCTTTCAGTGACAACACATGACACTACCTGCTCCCCCTGAGAAGTAGCCACCAAAACGTTAGTCTAGAAGAAAGATAGATCATAGACCCACCGGACTGATGCATCTCCATATGCATCTAGTTCAAGAAAGGAGGGGCAATCACCCCTAATTTCTGTCAGAGGTACTCAAAAGTATCTTTAGGAAAGGTCTTCGTAAATATATTAAGAATTTGATCCTTCGTAGGTACATACTCAAGTTTTACTTCATTCTCCACAACCTTTTCTCTCAAGAAATGATGCCTGGTAGATATATGCTTAGTCTTCGAATGCATCACTGGATTATTTGAAATGTTAATTGCACTTGTATTATCATAGAAGATAAAAATAGGATCTTCATACATTACTTTGATATCTTTCAATGTTTGTTTCATCCGTAAAACTTGTGTGCAACATGATGCAACAACAATATACTCAGCTTCATCAGTGGACAAAGAAACTAAATCTTGCTTTTTACTCAACCAAGCCACCAATCGGCAACCAAGAAAGATTGCACCACCACTTGTACTTTTTCTGTCATCTACACAACCTGCCCAATCTGCATTTGTTTAAGCACTTAGTGTAAAGTCAATATCCCTAGGATACCATAAGGCATAATCCAGAGTGTCATTCAAATATTTGAATATTCTCTTTGCAATAGAAACACGCATTTTTTTAGGATCTTCTTGAAATCTAGCCAGAAGATAGACTATATACATAATATCCGATCTAGTAATAGTCAAATACAATAGTCCACCAATCATAGATCTATATTTGCTCTAATCAGCCTTAGGTGAATTATCAGCTTTACTTAATTTGCAACCAGTCACCATAGGAGTGCATACCGGTTTGGAACCATCCATCCCAAACTTCTTCAACATCTCTCTTACATACTATGACTGTGAAATAAAAATCCCTTTCTCTGTTTGATTAAGTTGCAACCCGAGAAAGAAATTTATCTCACCAAACATGGACATCTCAAATTCTTTTTGCATTTCTTCTGCAAACATCTTACACCTAGTTTCGTTTCCTCCAAAAATAATGTCATCAACATATACAACCACAATCAAGATTTTGTCATTTTCAATTTTAAAATATAGATTACTATTTGCCATACCTTTGTTGAAACCTTGCTGAATCAAATACCTGTCTAACCTTGCATATCAAGCTCTAGGAGCTTGCTTTATTCCCATATAAAGCTTTTTTCAATCTGTAGACCGTATTCGGTTGATTTGATAACTGAAATCCTTTTGGTTGTTCCATGTAGACCTCTTCTTCTAGCTCACCATTCAAAAGTGCAGATTTAATATCCATTTGATAAACCTTGAAGTCTTTATGAGCAGCAAACACTAAAAACATTTTGATAGCTTTGATTCTTGCCACTGGAGCAAAAGTCTCCTGAAAATCTATGCCTTCTACTCTTGAGTAACCCTTACACACAAGCCTTTCTTTGTTTCTGACCACTTTTCCATTCTCATTCAACTTATTTCTGAATACGCACTTTGATCCAATAATGTTTTTGTCTATGGATCTTGGGACTAATTCCCAAGTTTGATTCTTCTCAATCTACATAAGTTCTTCCTTCATAGCTTTCATCCAATGCTCATCTTTACATGTTTCACTTACAGTCTTCAATTCAATCTCAGAAAGTAAACATAGGTTTACTTCATCAGCAGTAGCTTTGCTTCTTATCATTACTCCTTTTGTCTTGTCTCCAATGATCTGATTTCCTGAATGATTCTTCTGCACATATCTCAGTGTCTTAGGGGATACTACCAAAGCTTCTTCTTCTTTTTCTTTTTCTTCATTCTTCTTCTCTTTCTCATCTTTTTCCTGTTCTTCCACAATTTCTTCAATCCTTACACAATCAAGTTCATCAGATACATATCCATCAACATCAATTGAATTCTTCATGGCTTCATCAACCTTGACATTTGTGCTTTCTACAATCTTCCTTAGTCTTTTGTTGAAACATCTATAAGCCTTGTTTCTAGTAGAGTATCCAAGAAAAATGCCTTCATCACTTTTTGCATCAAACTTTCCTAAATTTTCTTCATCCCTTCTAATATAACATTTGCTTCCAAATACCTTGAAATACTTAACAGTAGGAATTCTTCCACACCATAGCTCATAGGGGGTCTTTGTATTGTTTTCTCTTGTTTGAACTCGATTGAATACATAAATAGCAGTGCGAATAGCTTCTCTCCAATAAACTTCCAATAGACTTGCCTCAATAATCATTGATCTAGCAGCCTCTTGAATTGTTTTGTTCTTCCTTTCAACAACTCCGTTTTGTTGAGGAGTTCTCAGAGTAGATAATTGTCTTTTCATATCCATTACACACAAGCCTTGCTTTATTTTTGACCACTTCTCCATTTTCATCCAACGTGTTTCTGAATACCCACTTTGATCCAATTATGTTTTTATCTGCCAGTCTAGGGACCAATTCCCAAGTTTGATTCTTCTCAATCTGCACAAGTTCCTCTTTCATAGCTTCCATCCAATGCTTATCTTTACATGCTTCACTTACAGTCTTTGGTTCATTCTCAGAAATTAAAAATAGATTTATCTCACAAGCAGCAGCTTTGCTTCTTGTCAATACTCCTTTTTGTCTTGTCTCCAATGATCTGACTTTCTGAATGGATTTTCTGCACATATTTAGGTGTGTTTGGGGACACCAGCAGAGCTTCTTCTTCCTCTTCTTCATTTTGCTTCTCTTGCTCATCCTTTTCCTATTCTTCCACAACTTCTTCAATCCTTACATGATCAGGTTTATCAAATACATATCCATCAACTTCAATTGAGTTCTTCATTGCTTCATCAACTTTGACATTTGAGCTTTCTACAATCTTCCTCAATCTTTTATTGAAACATTTGTAAGCTTTGCTTTTGGTAGAAAATCCAAGAAAAATACCTTCATCACTTCTAGCATCAAACTTTTCCAAATTTTCTTCATCTCGTCTGATATAACATTTGCTTCCAAATACCTTGAAGTGCTTAATAGTAGGAATTCTTCCACACCATAGCTCATAGGGGGTCTTAGTACTGTTGGCTCTTGCTTGAATTCAATTGAACACAAACAACAGTATGAATGGTTTCTCTCCAATAAACTTTTGGTAGATTAGCTTTAGTCATCATTGATCTAGCAGCTTCTTGAATTATTCTGTTTTTCCTTTCAATAATTCCATTCTGTTGAGGAGTTCTCGGGGCAGATAATTGTCTTTTTATTCCATGAACTTCACAAAAAATATTAAACTCATGGGAGGTGAATTCACCACCACTGTCAGACCTTAAGCATTTTTTTCTCAAATTTACTTCATTCTCAACCATAGCTTTGAATGTCTTGAATCTATCTAATGCATCAAATTTTTCTTTAAGAAATGTAACCCATGTATACCTAGAGTAATCATCAATCAAAAGCATAAATTACCTTTCACCTTGTAGACTTTTCACTCTTGTAGTACCACAAAAATCTGTATGAATTAAATCTAGTAGTCCGGTAGTCGACTGTTCCTTTGATCTGAAGTTATTTCTTGCATGCTTCCCAAAGTGGCAATTCCTGCAAATAGCATTAATAGGCTTTGTAATCCTTGGTAAATCTCTCACGGCTTGCACTGTACTAATCCTCGCTAGGTAATCAAAATTCATATGGCACATTCTTCGATGCCATAGCCAATTGTCATGAATTTGAGTCATAAAGAAACGTCCATCAACACCTTTAAGTTGATATATATTTCCTTTTGACTTATTTGATGCAGCAATCAATGTTTCAGATTCTTTCCTGATTTCACTTCTCTCATCTTTAAATACAAGATTATATCATTTGCTACACATCTGTCCAACACTCAAGAGATTATGCCTTAAACCCTTAACATAGTAGACATCATTAGTATTATGCTTGCCATCAAAACTTATTGAACCTATCCCACAAATCTTAGCACCAATATCATCTCCAAAAATAACTAAGCCTCTATCATATTTTTCAAGTTTAACAAACTTACTCTTATCATTGGTCATGTGATGTGAACAACTACTTTCAACAAACCAATAGTTCTTTTCTTGTTTAGCATGTAGGGTAGAGATTACAATATCTTCCTTTTTCACTTTCTCCTTCTCCGGAGGACATCCTTTCACCTGTCTTTCAATATTAGTAGAAGTAGGTTCATCTTTTATAGCCAAGAACAGGCATTCATTGTCCTCAGGATCTCCATAATCAAATTCTTCATCAGAAATAGTAGCATACTTAGTCACATAATATGCTCTGTTGATCTTTTTTACATTTGTTTTCTTTCTCATATCTTTGTTTATTCCTCTTAGCTCTTTCCAGACACCTCGAAGCATAATGACCTATTCCTCCACAACTTAAAGATTTAAAGGGTAACTGTTATCACTTGGAATATGTACCCTGCTGAATCTTGAATCTAGCTATCCTGTAAAACATGGGATAATGTCTCGAGTTGTGATACTCGCGAAACTCGAGGTAAGGGCAACTTCCTCTTGGTAAATCACTTAAAATCGAACTCTAAGTAAAGGACTTTGCTGGGAAAAGAGAGGAGAAAGATCTGATAATTTGAATCTAAAACATAAAATAAAGTTTATACACCAAATAGAGCAGATTTTTACTTTGTTTGAGCGACACAACCTGTGAATCTCAATCTAAAGCTTCACACAATAATTTGCAACAATAATTTAGAGGTAAAGTTAGAACACAACAATCAAGGAGTCAAAGAACTCACAATAATACCTGCTTTTCTTTCATACATAGAGAAAATTGAAACAAATAGAGGCAAAAATATTGATCTTTGAATTATTGAAGGCTGCTACAATGGCTGTTTTTTGGAAAAAAACAGTAAAATATTACATCACAAGCATACAATCAACCATTATTTCAAAATGAAACAAGGTTGGAGATGCAATCGATGAAAAAAATTACAGAAGTAGAGCCCTGATTTTGACTGAAAAAATTAAAGGACTGAATGTCACTTTGTCACAATAAACTTTTCCAATAATTTGCAACAAACATAGGCCTCTTATTTATAGATTTTTGAGAGCCTAAAATCAAAAAGTCATGTTGACTTTAGATATTTTTTCCTATAAGTTGTCATCCTTATCCTCTGCAGATAAGATTTGCCTTTATCTTTTGTGAGTTGTCAATCTTATCGTCTGAGTTGTCATCCTTATCCTTTGTAGATAAGATTTGCCTTTATCCTTTGTGGATAAGATTCACCTTTTTGCTTTATGAGTCGTCAATCTTATCTTGAGTTGTCATCCTTATCCTCTATGGATAAGATATTTTGCAATCCTTATCCTTTGACTTTGACTTTGACTTCCTTTGGCTTTGGCTTTGGCCTTGACTTTCTTCCCTTGACTTTGACTTTCTTTTTTAGGAAATATTTTCTTTTTTTTTTGTTTTGATTTTCCATAAAGAATTAGATAAGATTTTGGTGATCTCAAGGGGGTTATTTGCTTGCTGAATAATTGACCAGCTGCCTTATATAGTCCATTGGGCATGGAGTCTTCCTACGGATCAACAAAAACTATTTGCGTCATCAAAAACAATGCTACCAACCTGGTCCAATTGAAAAGAGACTGCTACAAACTGCAACTTGTGCATAAAACACTTAGGGAAAAGACACTTAAAACCTTGTGCAACAACACTTATTAGGAAGAAAGAACAACTACACTAACCTATACTAACCAGCAGTAGTAATGCTCAAACAAATCCATTAACTGGTTTTGCAAAATAACTTCTTTTTCTGACCAACATAGGATGCTTTACATGATCATAAATTGCTGAGAGGATTTGAAACACAAATAGATATTCTATAAACTATTGCAATGCTTCATGAATGATGTAAATAAACTCACTCATCCCTTCATGTTTATCATATATTTTATCTTGAAGTGCATAAGTAAGTTGAATGCGTCCTCCCTCAGTTGCAACTTTATGCTTGGGTGCAAGCATGACTTGTGATGCTTTGTGGGCCTCCATCCTGGCTAGATGTTTGATAGGACAGCCTCCTGAACAAACAAACCTCAAACTCTTATTGCTGGCTTCCTCTCTCTGGATTGCTTCTTTAACGACATGCACTTTGGAATGATTTGGTTCATGTTGTCCAAATGGAAACATGGCTGCTTTCTCCTCTAGTTTGTGCTGCTCACAATTTATCAATTCAAGAGATAAAATCTTGACATCAAGATTTGAACAGAAGTCTTGTATGATGTTGGAGAAAATTTCTTCATTAATTTCCAGCTTACTCTCCTCATTTTCATCAATTTTTTCTTTCTTCAAAACAAGGCTATCTTCATTTTGTTCTTGGTAGACCAACGCCTTATCGAAATTGCTTGTATCTGCTTGCTGTTCCAAACCTATTGCTGATTTTGATGTTAGTATAAGCATGCCTTCTTCATCTTGTACAACAAAAGAAGGCAATTCATCAAACCAAAATGTAGACTCTTTTTCTTCACCACCCCTTTCTTGCTTGTTATCGTGTTCTCCGAGCTGATCTCTTGATATAAGCATTCATACATTTTCTTCACCTTCAACAAAACATGGAAGTTCATCAAACAAGTTAGTCAAAACTTCACATTCAACCCCTCTAAATTTCTTTTCAACCTGTTTTCTTATTTGATTATTGTCATTACCCTCTTGCAGCAAGTCTGATTTTTCTATACCACTTGGAGATTCATTGGCTACGAGTTGCTCTTCTTTTGCCTCAAAAAACTCCTCTTCTTTCCCACTAAACCAGCTACCTTGATAAACAGTAGGTCCTCCTTTGTAAAGGGAAATGATGCTAGGAAAAGAAGGCTGATTTGGTGAATGGTCTTGAGAAGTTTGTTAAGGTAGGAAAAGCTCTTGAGGGGGTTCTTCTTGAGGAATAGTTGGACAATGTAACATGCCAACCTTTCATTGCAGTAAATTTTTTTAAATTTACACCTTGCGAGTAAGTAAATTAGGTAACAAGTATAATGTCCCATCCTAGACAGTACCGTTGTGTTTGAGGTTAGCCTATCATTCAGATCCTCGTAGGCTGGCAGAAGTGTTTAGAGGATCATCTGAGGTAGTTATCTAGCGTTGGGAACATCACTCCAGCAGTTGATTCAGGTTTGGGGCCTTTGTAGGCATTTTCAGAGTGATTTAGAGGTACTTACTATTTATAGTAAGTCAAGCAGGCAGGAGTTACTATTTTTAGCAGGGCACTTGATTTAGCTGGTCAGCTCAGTTTCGACCCGGTTTGATAGTTTGATGAGCAGGTGGAGAATAATGGAGCTTTTAATGATTATTATTTTGACTTTATCTTATAAAGTCACTTTAATGATATATTAAAATATTAATGATTAATGGCATATTATAAAGTATTTAATACTTTATAATAAAGGAGAATTATTATTATAATGAATAATTAATTATTCATTAAAAGGGGACGCCATTATTTTAATATTATTGCCTAAGTCAAAAAGAGGCGAATTAATATTATTAAATGCATTTTAATTGATTTTTGAGAAAGGGTCGAATTCTTGAGAGAAATTATATATTCAGCTGAAGGCAAATCAAACTCTCATGTTGATTATTCTAATTTGTCTTTATTCATCTCTCAGAGAGCATTGGGGTTTGAAAAACCAGGGTTTTTGCAAATCAACAGGTTTTGAAGAACGTTCCCTCTTTAGAATCTGACATATTGAGACTGTGAAATACCAGTTGAAGATTGTCAACAGGGTGACTTCATTCAGAGGTTACAGTTGTGCTTATTCGATCCAGGAAGGGTTTTGAAGGAGATTATTCATCAGTTAGTTGAGGTGACTACCAGAGATCCATTTCCAGTGGCTCGGCACACTTCCCAAGAAAAGTACAGAATTCTTTATTGTTGGTACAGGCCGTACATTTGCTGCAGCAAGGGCCGTACTTCTTTCCTAGAGCAAATTGCTTGGCTTTTTCATCTTCTGTCTTCTGCAAGTTGGACGCCTAGGGTTTCTGGAGACATTTCATCAGTTTTGAGGTGGGAGATTGCATCATTTCTTTCAGCCGTACCATTTTAGTCTCCTTTTCTGGCGCCTGCAAGCTTATCCAGGTTTTCAATAAAATGCTTTCCTTTTTGTCTGAATGTTTAACTATTGCAGTTGTAATCATTTGGGAAGATTAATAAACCATCTGGCTTTGAGATTTGATCTATGTTCTGTAGTTTTATGCATCTAGTATTTTATATTATTTTTCCAGTCATTTCTTTGCAAAATCGCAATTTGCCCCTTTATTGCAAAAAAACCAAAATACAGAAAAACAAACAAAACTTCAGTATCATTAGCCAGTGATCGGGTTGAGAGACACTTGGTCTCTTACAGTGGTATTAGAGCACATAATTCCTGCCATCCTGTGCTTTTTCAGTCAGAAGTGTGCTTTTTTGATGCTTTTTCATGAGTAGAGACTTCATTTTCTACAGTAAGGGTAAAGGAACAGGCAGAGTTGAGGATTGGACAGGTCCACCTATTCCTGAAGGTGAGACTGTATCAGGGGTTCTGGGTATTCACAGATCCACTTCCAATAGCAGTGAGAACAGTGTTACAACAGTGATGGCAGATCGTGAGATTCCTACGGAGACGCATAGGGATCTAGGGAAAGAGCATGCAAAAGGTGATATTACTAATGAGGAGTATAGACGCATGCATGATAATATGATGGACATGATGTCCCGGTTGATGGGCACGATGAGACAGTATACTCCATCCCAGCCGCACTATATTCAGATAGGACAGACGAGCAGGACTATAGGCGTGGAGCAACCTTTGGCATCAGCACCGCGATAGTCATCACTGATCTATCATGAGCGTAGGCCTGGACAACCTACATTCATATCTAGAGAGACCCCACCTTCGACTCCGAAGGCAGAGTAGCAGGGTCATCATCAGGAGTTTCAGCCACACAATGGCATGTCAGTGGTAGATGTGACTAGATTTCATGGTGAGTATTTGTCATTAGCACCAGAGATCAGGAAGGCTTTGAATTTTCATGAGTTTATGGATGTGTATAAACCTAGAGGGGGAGGTAGATTTGACCGCAAAGCTCTTCAGTACCAGCAGCCATAGCCATCGGTGAACAGAGATTTACAGTATGCAGTCAGCAAGATTACCTTGCCTTACTTCGATGCGTCTGATAAGAGTTCAGCGAGGTCTTGGGTCCAGAAGTTGGACAACTACCTATCATCAAGACCTATGCAGGAAGACGAGGCCATTAAGTTTGTCACATTGCATCTTGATGGGTTGGCGCATGATTGGTGGCATCATGGCATGTACACACTTGGCCATCATGCAGTTACTACTTACCAGGAGTTCACCAGCAGGCTCATAGAGCGTTTCGACAAGAAGGATCGAGAACTCTACTTCAGGGAGCTAGCTCAGCTTAGACAGACAGGTAGTTTGGATGCTTACGTCCGTGAATTTTAGAGGGTGGCAGTCATGGTGACGAGAATTTCAGAGAGGAGACTTGTTATTCTCTTCGTCGAGGGTTTGATGGAGCCTATGAGAGGTTGGGTCAAAGCATTTGATCCTCCTACTCTTCAGGAGGCCATGAGGAAGGCACGTAGTATGGAGCTTGCAGCACCTCACAGCAAGTTCACTTCAGATTCGACACCCTATACGAGGCTTAATAGGTCTTTTGATAGGAATAGGCCATTTGATAGAAAGAGGGATCCACCTGATCCTAAGAGACAAAATGCACCACCATTTGACAGGGAAACATTAAATGATTTACGAAAGAAAAAATCGTGTTTTTGGTGCAAGGCACCCTATGATGATAAACATGTATGCCCTCTTCATCCCAAGGTAAAAAATAACTAGATGGAGTGGTTTTATGAGGGACAAGAGCAATCTGATCTGTCAGACCAGCAAGCTGATTCAAAGCATTCAGATGATGAAAGGTCTGAAAATGACGGTGAAAATGGAGGAAGGAAGGTACAGGAGGCACATTTGATTAGTCTTCAGAGAGATGGATCTTTTAGACTATGTGGGCTCCTAGCAGGTCAGAAGGTAATCACTCTACTCGATACTGGTGCTACTCATAATTTCATAGATGCACGGTTGGTAGAGAGACGAGTTATACAGACAGAAGAGTTTGAGGGTATTTGAGTCAATGTGGCTGATGGGTACACCCTCAAATGTGATAGAAAAATAACAGATCTTCCGATGCGGTTGAACAACTATGAGTTCAAAATTGAATTCTATGTTGTTAACATGGGAGATACTGATGTGGTGTCAGGGATGGCATGGCTTCACGATTTGGGTGAGTTCACACTCAATCTACGAGATATGGAGATGAAGTTCAAGGTAAATGGGAAACCTCATGTCATCAAGGCCATCAGAGATAGTAATCTGAGGATGGTATTGTACAAGTGGATGGAGAGCCTCATTCGTCATGATATGGTTGATTGGGCTGCAGAGTGTATGTTATTGCCAGCACAACAGGAGCAACAGAAGGTTGAGCACTACCCAGACATTCAGATACTGAGGACTAAACACTCTAAAGTGTTTAGTGACATTCCACCTGGCAGACCTCCAGACAGAGGCACTGAGCACATTATCGAGTTGGAGGAGGGCGCAAAGCCCATTATGATTACACCCTACAGGCATCCGAAACGGCTCAGGGATGAGATAGAGAAGACAGTCAATGAGTTGTTGGCTATGGGGCATATCAGACCTAGCAAGTCAACCTTTGCTTCATCGGTCGTATTGGTGAAGAAAAAGGACGGATCACTTTGGATGTGTATAGATTACCGCCAACTCAATAAGAAGACTATTAAGAACAGGTACCCGATACCTCGCATCGATGAGTTGATTGATGAGTTGCACGGTGCTATCTTCTTCATGAAGATTGACTTCAGATTTGGGTACCATCAGACACAGATGAGGGAGCAGGACATTGAGAGAACCGCTTTCAGATGCCATTGCGGTCACTTTGAGTTCTTGGTTATGCCTTTCGGTCTAACCAATGCACCTGCTACCTTTCAAGCTACCATGAACAGGGTCTTTAGTTCTCAGCTGCGGAGATTTGTGTTGGTCTTCTTCGATGACATCTTGGTGTACAGTACGTCATGGGAGGAGCATTTAGCTCACTTGGATACAGTTTTGGGTATCTTGGCTGAGGAGTCCTTTTATGCCAAGGAGTCCAAGTGAGCTAGGCATGGCTGAGTTGTATCTTGGGCACATCATCAGTGCCAAGGGAGTTAGTATGGACCCTGAGAAGGTCCGCGCTATAGTTGAGTGGCCAGTTCCAGAGAAACTTATGCAGCTCAAGGGATTCATTGGGTTTTGTGCTTTTTACAGGAGATTTGTCAGTGGGTTCTCACGTCACGCCGCACCCCTTACTGATTTGACAAAGAAAGGGGATTTTGCTTGGTCACCACAGGCTCAAGAGTGCTTTGACAGGTTTAAGGTGATCATGACTTCGTGTCCAGTATTAGCATTACTAGACTTTACAAAGTCATTTGATTTGTACTATGATGCTTCTGGAGTGCTTTGACAGGTTTAAGGTGATCATGACTTCGTGTCCAGTATTAGCATTACCAGACTTTACAAAGTCATTTGATTTGTACTATGATGCTTCAGGAGAGGGCATTGGTGCCGTTTTGATGTAGGAGACACCCTATTGCTTTTGAGAGTAGGAAGCTTAGGGGTCTTGAGAGGTTTTACAGCATTTACGACAAGGAAATGTTAGCCATTATGCATGCTTTGGCTAAATTCAGGCAATATTTGGTGGGCAGAAAATTCAGTGTGCGTACAGACCACAACAACCTGAAACACTTCCTTGGACAATGAGACTTAAATGAGAGACAACAAAAATGGGTCAGCAAACTGTAGTTGTATGATTTTGACATCACTTTCATTAAGGGAAAGTAGAATGTTGTAGCCGACGCTTTGTCTCGTAGACCTCAATTGAATGCTATGGCACAGATCTCCGAGGATTGGAGGCATCGGATCATTACAGAGTATGCTAAGAACCCATGGGCTTCTAGCATTGTTGATGGGACAGAGCAGGATAGTAGGTACACCATTGTGAATGACTTGATCATTTACAAGGGGCGGATTTTTCTGGTTCCTGATTCAGAGTTGAGGGATACAGTTCTGAGAGCCTTTCATGATCTTCCTATGGCGGGCCATCCCAGTTATTTCAAAACATATAAGCTGGTACAGGAACGATTTACTTGGAAAGGGCTAAAGATTGATGTTCTTCAGTATGTTCGAGAGTGTTCTGTTTGCCAGCAGAACAAGCAGGAACACACATCCTGCTGGATTGCTTCAGCCACTCACGATACCCGGCAGGAAGTGGGAGTGTTTATCGATGGACTTTATAACGGGTTTGCCGAAAGCCCAAGGTAAAGATTGCATTTAGGTAGTTGTCGATCGACTGGCTAAATATGCACACTTCTTTCCGATCACTACTACATTCACAGCATCGCAGACTACAGAGCTTTTCTTCATAGAGGTATTCCGGCTACATGGGTTGCCTCGGACTATAGTCAGCGATAGAGACAGTCGGTTCATGAGCAACTTTTGGCAGGAGTTGTTCAGACTTTGTGGGACTGAACTGACACCGAGTACCAGCTACCATCCACAGACAGATGGACAGATGGAAATTATCAATAAGTAGGTGGAAGGTTATCTGCGCAATTACATAGCTGGACAGCAGAGAGCTTGGGTGAGGTGGATATACCTTTGTGAGTATTGTTATAACTCTACTCACCACATGACTATACAGATGACGCCCTTCATGGCATTGTACGGGTATGAGGCGCCCAACGTTTTGGATTTGATATTGAGTGATAGCAGAGTGCCTAGCGTAGGTGACATGATGCAGAGTCAGCAGGACATTTTGACGTCTCTTAGAGACAATATCCAGCGGGCACAGAATCAACAGAAGCAGTATGCTGATCAAAAAAGGGTTGAGCGTTCCTTTGCAGTGGGTGAAATGGTGTATCTCATGTTACAGCCATATCGTTAGTCTACTCTGCGGAAGAGTGGTGCAGAGAAGTTGAAACCTCGTTACTATGGTCCATTCCGTGTTATCAGACGAGTGGGCGAGGTTGCTTATGAGTTGGACTTACCGGCGGATAGTAGGGTTTATAACGTAATTCATGTCTCACGCCTGAAGAAGGCATTGGGTCAGCATGTGATCCCCTCTCCAGTATTGCCACCCCTTGATGATGAGGGGAAGTTGATATTAGTGCCTGAGGCCATCCTCGATGTTAGAGAGAGACATCTTCGGAGGTGGGTTATCAGAGAGTATTTGATCAAATGGAGAGACTTGCCGGTTGAGGATTGTTGGCGTTTAAATTCGCACCTCTGGAATGTGTATTTGAAATGGACAGCTATGCATAGAGAAACTGCTCTTCAAATTAGGAGGGGAAGCTCCCTCTTGCTGATGGTGTTTGAAAGAAAGTAAACTAAAACTAAGTTGCCTATCTTTTTGATCAGCTTAGAGCACAAGGTTTATTAAACACAAACACCGCAGCTGAGATTTTCTGATTTAAAGAGCTGCAACTACGACTAACTTAAACTAAAGACATTTCCGACTTCTCAAGTAATAGCAGAGCGAGAGAAACTAGAAATGGACAAGGTAGATTTTCTGACAAAATACTTCAATCAACTATCTCTCAACCAACACCTACACACTTCAATGCAAGTTGAAATCAACATCATAAAAGTAGAACACAAATAACAAAAACCTAAGATTTTATATCAAGGCAAAGGAGGCTCGTGATTTTATTACTCAAATCTCCAAAACAAACTCACTTCTAACATGCCTGGAACAAGAAATTGCAGCTAAAGAGGCTTGCAATCTTGCTCTTCACACAATAGAAACAACAATCACATTAACTCCTTGTTGGCTAAAGAGGCTCAACAATTAGCTTATCACAACACAATTGAACAATACTTGAGTTACAAATAGAAGGCACAATAGGCTCAGCGTTTTGTTCTCACTAGCACGGTTAAAGAAACTAATGAGCAAAGACTCTTATTTATAGACAAGCAGAGGAGTAGGGGACCCTAAAATCTCCTTGCTTTCACAATCTAGGGCTTGCTGAACAAGCAAACTTTATTACTAAATCTAGAAAAAAGATAACATCTAAAACCCTAGAAAGCATAAAAAGTGGGAAACGCCAACTATTACATCTTATCTTCTTTCTTCTCTCAAAGAATGGATAAGAATCATTCCAAGAATAGAAAGAAAGCGGGAAAGAAAGCTTCTAGAAGAAAGTGCTTTAAAGCTCAATCACATCTGCTAGAAAATTACAAACTGTGTCCCGGTACGGTGCATCTATGCCATCAATAGCAAAACACCGCTTTTCTAGAATATCTTCAGCATCTGCAATAGACCTAAGGAAATCTTCGACCTCATTGGCCGCTTTCTCGAACTTTGTTGACATTATTGAGATATGACCTATCCTTCCGCCAACTGGATTGCAACTGTGAACCACACTCTGGAATTGATCTTGCACTTCATCAAGCCCGACATAGGAACCATCTTCAAGACTGCACCGAGAAGGAATCTCTGTGATGAACTCACTGATGAAAAGGAGAGCTTCAATCACCCTTTGTCTGTAGGCGATGAATTCTTCGGATATCCTTTTATAGGTTTTAACTTTGAAAACATGACGCTCCCTCCAAGCAAGGATTTGTCTCTTGTGTTCTTTTGAAACTGTTGAACCATAGGCTATGTCTAAATCAGCAATGATGATCTCATGCCTTGGTCTAACTTCAGCTAGTGTTTGTTCAAACCCTTGGATGCCTTGACGTAGCTCACGAGTGTTTTCTCTTAACTGGAACATCCGTGCCAAGATCTCCCTTCCTTTGACAATGAAACTCTCGATCCACTCGTGAGTTTCTTTCCCATAAATGACCAGTTGTCTTAACTGCTGATGATTAGCTGGTGTCTCTAAAGTCTGGGGCAGCAACTGGGTTACCTGTGAAGAACCATGGACAAGGTTAGAAATGAAAAGCCTGAGCTGCTGATTTTCAGCCTTGAGGGCTGCCTTGTCTTCTCCATCCCTGAGTACTCTTTCCTGAAGATTTTCGGACACAACTCTGAAGAGACTCAAATCTGCATGTCTGGTATTTCTACTGAGATTAGCCTTGACCATAATGAAGTCATCCATATTCACCTCATCCCTGTTCTTGTCTTCTGGGGGCAATGCAGTCTCCATGATTATCTCGTTATCAGGATTCCTATCAAAGTAAACTTGTTTCTTTTCCTTCTTCTTAGGAGGTTCCTGATAGATGTTATCGAGATCATCAACACTCACCTGATATGAAGGCCTTCTTCTTACCCTTCCTAAGGAGTTCTCAAGCCAAGACACCGTAGTATCTTTACTAACTTCCCTAGGAGGTGCTACTGCAATCTCTTCGTCATCTTCAATATCAAGATCAATGTAAATCGGTGAAGAACCTGTCAAAGGTACAAAAACATGTGTTGAAGGCAGCTCCTCTGTTTCTTCTTGAGGTATGGGTTCGTCAGGAGGGACTTCTGAATCAGCTGTAGGTTGCTCCTGTATGACTATGCCTGAGAAATCCAACCTTCTTCTTATATTTTTATTTGACCTACTACCTTTGACGCCTTCTTGAGACTGACTTTTACCCTTCCCTTGGACTGTGCTCTGGAGGAAGAGGGAATTGTCCTTGGCAGCTCTGCTACTGGAATGGAGTTCTTCCTTTTAAGGATTAGGAAAACCTTACTATGCTCAAGAACTTGTCTTGTCCTTTCTTCGACTAAAAGGGATTCCTTATTAGCCCAGTTGACTTGTGAAAGGGGCTGATCCTCTATTCGCTTCTGAGTATACATCAGGAGAAGTACATCCTCGTCATCATCTGATAACCCTTCTATATCTTCATTTAAACAGTTCTTCATCTGATGGAGAGTGAGCCTGCTATAACTACGTCTCCACACTTCGAACTCATCTGTACAGTTAGCCCAAAAATCTTCAAGTGCGGCTATATGATCATAGTTCTTCTCAAGTCGGCCAGCGTAGACACCATGAGGATCAAATGATCGTCTCTCTATATAAGACTTGAGGTCGAGTTTATCTAACTCATCTCCCATTGTCTTTTGTGATGAACCACACTCTAGTGATCCACTCTGCTACCACTGTAGTGAAATGCTTTGATACCACTGTGATGAACTGTTGCTCGGCTGCGATGATTTTCACAGTGCTTGTTGGTCTGATTTATGTCTGGTGTTTGTTCTTTTTGTGTTTTTTCGTGTTTTGATGTTTGGTGCCAATGATTCAAACGATTTTAACAAGCATATGCATATAATAAACTCATATAAACTAAACTTCAAATATAAACTAAGAAGGGACTCAATAAGATTGCTAAAGGCTTTCTTCATTACATGATGGAGTGCTTACATTGCATAACTTCCATCATTTCGAAAAGAGAGACAATTTACAACCCTAGATTAACTTGCAGCCAAAATAACACTGTGAACAGTGTTTGCTACAGTACCCGCGCTCAACAAAATGCACATAAAAACTTACAACTTTCTCCCATCGAATGTTTGAAGAAATAGCTTCTAATACTTAAGGGTGCCCCCTTAGGGAAAGAAAGCAGCCACAAAGATGAGGCGTTTTCCTTGCTTGAAGAAAATGGAACCTTCTCACAAGGACGGCTGGCTGTAAGTGAACAATCAGCTTCAACAACTTGCATAAAACTCGAGCAAATCCTCCACAAAGTCGAATGAAACCTCCAACAACAATTATCCTTCCAATAGATGGCTTCCAACAACTTGTTATCAGCAATTTCAAGCTCCAATGCAGCAACAAGAAAATAACCAGCACTTTAGGGTGGTCTTTCACACCGTCAAGATGCCAAAATTCTAACTACAAGCCCCAAACCAGGCTTACCCACTGCTGAAATTGAGAAACCCTAGTTTCTCTCTTCCACAAACTCCACACTTCAAACTTCATTCAACAAAATAACTCATGCATGAGAGGGTCGAACTTTCTTTTTGCCTTTTATAATTTCACTTTGAAAACACTATTCATTAACATGGCACTATTCACTTAAGTTATGTCTTTTTTCACTTTATCAGTGAATAGTAACTGAAAAATATAAAGTGACCCCCTTTAACTAATAGACACTTGGTCCCTAAGCCTGAGTAAGTGAAATAATGGTGAAGATCAATATTTTAAGCTCCAATAACACGCCAAACGTGCAAATTCACCATGTCACCATACTCCGGATACCAATACTGCCTTTTACCGACCAAGTGCCCGTTCAAGTGACCCTCTATCCAGAACCATTAGCCTACAAGGATCGACATAATAGGCTAATCCACCAACTCTGATGCTCGTGAAAGAATGGGGACATTACATCTTTGCATCTATGGCAGTCCTGCATGTGTAAACTCCCAGCCCAAATGGAAAATAAAGGGAGGGTTTCTTTTTGTTCCTCAAGACTGTATGAACATTGTGGGCCTGCCTCAAGAATTCCATGAAGACGACCTCGTCTGATGGGTGCCTTGGTAACATGAGCGGGGCACTTGAATAGCCATAGACCTTGAGATCGGTGAAAGTGGGAAACTGTATAAACCAATCAGCCCACTCCGCCATCGCTGCCCTGGCAACTGAAGATATACGGACATGCAACTCATTGTCCAGGTCCCGCACAGTGTACATCAGAAAAGCCTCGTTCACTCTCTTGTAGTGATGCAATGACTTCGTGAACTCCAACTGGGGATAGTAGTTATATATGTGCTGTATACTCAATGATCCCTCGGTGTTCAACCGTCTGAATTGGCCTTGATAGGCCACTAGGTAGACTAGGTACGACACCATGTGGAATACATGAAATTGGAAGTATTCTGTTATCTGTTGATGTAGATAGTCACTGATCAAGGTAGGCCAGTCGTAGAACTCAGTTTTCTTCATGATGTGGGGTATGGCGCAAAACATCCAAGATTGAAACTTGGTGGCATCTTCTAAGCCAGTGACCTTGTTGAGCAAGGTGATAATGATGGCAATCTCATCCTTGAACTCTCCTCGCCCGACACTCTTTGGCAGAGTCTTATGTTTTTCTTTCATCCACCTCTGCGCAATCTTCTTACTATATTTGTCTTTATGCATGTCCCATATTCTTTCACATTCACCCTTTGAGAGAGTTACACTTTCAGGCCATGGGGGAATGGAAAAACACTTCTCGATCATATCTGGCTTGAGATTGCAAATTAATCTGCCATCTGCTGACTGGATCTCCCTAGTAGCCGGGTTGTAATGTTTGATGCAAGCAATTACAAACTCAAGACTCTGAACTGCTATAGGAATAGATGCTGCTGCGAGGAGTCCAGAATGTCCCAGGTTTCTGATTGAGGTGTTGCCTGCGCTCTCCAAGGCATGTAGATTGAACACCGGCTTGATGTGATGCAAGTCTGTCTCAGCGGTTTTGATGTAATCATGATAAAGAGCTGATTCAGTCTTGAAAACATTGGGAGTGTACTCCATTTCGGAAAACTTGAAGAATGACTGTAAACTCGCCTAGGTGCAGACAAGTTCAGAGCAACTTTTATTTTTAGAATGCTGATTTTCTTGCTCCAACGAACAAATTTTTTGAAAATTTTTATGAGATATGGGTTTTGCTCAGAGATTCGTTGCAAAACCACCCAGATCGTCCGTTTTTGAAAATTTTGAATTTTGCCTTAAAAAGCAGCAAACCCTAATTTCTTCAATTTTTCCTGAAAAATCTGGCACTTGGGTTTTGTTTAGAATATGATTAGAAATGGACCCAGTAGATTAGATTTGCAAAACTCTGATGGCTGATCGAAAAAGCAGCCAACCCTAGATTTTGAAACTTTCTTAAAAAAAAGCTGTGATATGGGTTTTCTTCAGAAGACTGATTTGAGAAGACCGAGATGGTTGAAAACTGCATGCACTGAGGATTTCACTGATATGCAAAATAAAAGCAGCTGCTGCAACTTGATGAAGTTCTTGAAAATTTCCTTCAGAAGATTGAAGAGAAAAGACCCAGATGATTGAAAACTGAAAACCTTGGCCTTCTCTTTGAAAAACTTGATCTTTTGGATGAAAAAGCTCGAAAAAGCAAGGGTTTAAGCTGCTGGTCTGAAAATTTTGATGAAAAGCCAGCAAGCTATGCTCTTGAATCTTGAAAAATTTCTTCAAACTTGCTGCTCCAACTTTCTCCTTTGAATGCTACCAGCAAAAATAATGAAAATAACATGAAAGAAAGATGTTAAATAGACTTAGGGTTTTGTTTTTGCCTTGCTTTCTTTTGCTTTTAGTCCTCAAAAACCCTAAAATCTTAGCTTCATTGAACTTGGACGCCTCTTTCTCCTTGCAATTTTGAAACTTTTGAAAATCTTGAAATTTTCTCCAAGGCATGAGAAGTTGGGCGCCCTTCTTCACCAGGGGCGCCCACTTTAGGCAGAGTTAGCCATTTTCATGATCTTCAAATTTCTTCATTAACTCCTCTTTTACAGATGATTTCGTTGAATTTGGAGCTCCGGGTGTCGGATCGACTGACGATTATGGTCATCGTGAAGCTGACAAAGAATTATGAGGGGTCTTCTGGAATGAATTTCGTCAAATGGTGAATTTCAGGCTCTCAAAAGTTTGGGCGCCCTTCTTCACTAGGGGCACCCACTTTACCAACACTTAGTTATTTTTTCTTTTTTTTTTGTGTTTGCTTCTGAATCTTTGTTCTCAGCTCTCGTCAGACTCCCTGTTCGGCTCTTTGTATCCGGCAACTGCGACCTCCGTTCAATGTGCTGGATATCTCGTTGGAAAGTTGGATTGATTGCGAAGAGATCACGTTAGAGCTTCGTCTGCAAATTCCTCTGTTTGATACCTTGAAAACTTGGCCGCCCTTCTTCACCAGGGGCACCCAAACTTGCCAGACTTAGCCATTTTTATCTTTGACTTCCTTCAGAGCTTGAAACCTTCGTTTTGTACCTTTGACTTCAATTTGAATCTACTGGAGATTGGACAGTCGAATGATCTGACGAAGGCAGGCATGTCGAAGCTGATTGAAAGTTGAAGAGACTGAGCACTTTGACAAACCCTAATTGCTGGATTTGCCCCTTCAAAAAACTGGGCGCCCTTCTTTACCAGAGGCGCCCACTTCATCAACACTTAGTCAAATTTTGATAAATTTCACTTCTTTCCATTCTGACTTCAGTTTGAATACCTTGTGTTTGGCGTCGAATTCTGGATGATTGGATGATCCATTGACTGCGCCGTTGGATTCGCTGCGAAGCTGACAAAGAATTGAGCAAGTTTGACTAGGGGCATAAACCCTAATTTTGTCATCTGATGCCCTAAAAAGATGGGCGCCCTTCTTCACTAGGGGCGCCCAAAGTCACCAGTGTTAGAAAATTTTCACCATTTTTCTATTTCTTTCTTGTTTCTTGTGCTTGTTCACCAACTCGCCTTCTACTGAAAGTCTAAATGCTGAAACTGACGCTTGGCAGCCGACTGACCTCCATTGATGACCTCAGAGCTCCTGATATGCTTCTGAAAAAGCAGAATAGACCCAGTAGGGCAAAATTGATTATTTTGAGATTCTGACTGCACCAGTCTGATATGGACATATTTTGAGCCAATCAAAATCAGTTTGGACCCTGACGGACCAACTTTCTATTTTTAGAAAGTTTTGCTAGTATCCATTTCCAAAGAAACCCAGAAAAACCTAGAAAACGTTACTAATTTTAGAAAATTTCTAAAAATAGCAGTTTTCCTAAAATTTAGGGATGAAAAACTGAGATTTGGGTTTTGTTGATTAAGCTACTCTAAGTAGACCCAAATCGTTAGAATTTAAAAAATTTGTGTTTTAACCCCTCATGCAAGATATGCACACCCAAATTTTGACCCTTTTGGACTGATTTAACAAGACTTTTACTCATTTCTTCAAAATGTCTAAGTGTAACAAAATTTTTAATTTTGAGGTACAACAAGGATGCTACTTGGGAGTCAGAGGAGATTTTACAACATCCAAAGCTGAAATTGTTTGAGGACAAGCAATTTCAGGGAGGGCGGACTGTAATGTCCCCTTCCTAGACAGTACCATTGTGTTTGAGGTTAGCCTATCATGCAGATCCTCGTAGGCTGGCAGAAGTGTTTAGAGGATCATCTGAGGCAGTTATCTAGCATTGGGAACATCACTCCAGTAGTTGATTCAGGTTTGGGGCCTTTGCAGGCATTTTCAGAGTGATTTAGAGGTACTTACTATTTATAGTAAGTCAGGCAGGTAGGAGTTGCTGTTTTTAGCAGGGCACCTGATTTAGCTGGACAACTCAGTTTCGACTCAGTTTGACAGTTTGATGAGTAGGTGGAGAATAATGGAGTATTTAATGATTATTATTTTGACTTTATGTTATAAAGTCACTTTAATGATATATTAAAATATTAATGATTAATGGCATATTATAATGTATTTAATACTTTATAATAAAGGAGAAATATTATTATAATGAATAATTATTTATTCATTAAAAGGAGATGCCATTATTTTAATATTATTGATTTTTGAGAAAGGGTCGAATTCTTGAGAGAACTTATATATTCAGCTGAAGGCAAATCGAACTCAAATGTTGATTATTCTAATTTGTCTTTATTCATCCGTTAGAGAGCATTGGGGTTTGAGAAACCAGGGTTTCTGCAGATCAACAGGTATTGAAGAACGTTCCCTCTTTAGAATTTGACATACTGAGACTGTGAAATACCGGTTGAAGATTGTCAACAAGGTGACTTCATTCAGAGGTTACAGTTGTGCTTATTGAATCAATCCAGGAAGGGTTTTGAAGGAGATTATTCATCAGTTAGTTGAGGCGACTTCCAGAGATCCATTTCCAGTGGCTTGGCACACTTCCCAAGAAAAGTACATAATTCTTTATTGCTGGTACAGGCCGTACATTGCTGCAGCAAGGGCCGTACTTCTTTCCCAGAGCAAATTGCTTGGCTTTTTCATCTTCTGTCTTCTGCAAGTTGGACGCCTAGGGTTTCTGGAGACATTTCATCAGTTTCGAGGTGGAAGATTGCATCATTTCTTTCAGCCATACCATTTCAGTCTCTCTTTTTGGCGCCTGCAAGCTTATCCAGGTTTTCAATAAAATGCTTGCCTTTTTGTCTGAATGTTTAAATATTGCAGCTGTAATCATCTGGGAAGATTAATAAACCATCTGGCATCGAGATTTGATCTATGTCTTTTAGTTTTTATGCATTTAGTATTTTATATTATTTTTCCAGTCATTTCTTTGCAAAATTGCAATTTGCCTCTTTATTGCAAAAACACCAAAAAATCAAAATACAGAAAAACAAACAAAACTTAAGTATCATTTGCCAGTGATCGGGTTGAGAGACACCTGGTCTCTTACAACAAGTCATTGGATTCTTTTATTGAGAATATACAATCAAGATGCCATATCATAATACAATAAATATTCCATTTCATTACAATAACTTCATAAGTTACAATAGAACAAGAATACATTCATTTACACACATAGCTCCAATGAGCTTTAGAACAAATAGCTATAAGACGGCCCAGGATCCTTCCTTTCAAATCTTGGTTCTTTTGTCGCCTACTGTGGAGGAGAAGCATCACTCAGGCGTTGTTCCACCAACGACAAACTCATAATGCGGTCCCTCGCACATCTATCATTCAATAGATGGTCCTTCCATTCGATGAAGGGATTGGTAGAGTAATCAATAACGACAACCAACTGAACATAGTGTTGTGTCCTACATAGCTAGAACTTGCAATCCCGTAATCTCAAACTAGCATGTAATACTGGATCACGGTGAACTGACAGTGTAGTCTCGGTAGTCACACAATCCATAGTGGAGTCTCGGACATTACACTACTTTGATCAAAGAGTTACATTCATTATTCCTACTAAGAGTCATCTATCACATACACTACTCAGGGCCAATTTGACTTAGGGCTATCCTAAACTACTCATAGGTATTGTCCTTCAATGGATATTGTCACCCCAGATTAATCTATCACCATTTTAATCTACTTGGAATAAACCTACTTAACAAGTAAGTACACAATCTCCCTCCCATACTGGATTAAATATCCTAGGAGTAACACAAGCTTTCCTAGTTAAATCAATAACTTTAGCTAAGTGTACCTCAAGTGCCTCATGTATTGAATCATGCCTAGTATACAATATCTATTATTTACACCAAACTCCTATTATGGAGTACTTACAAGCACAACATTAAAACAACATAAAAGCTTCAATTTCCTTTTCATAGACACTCTCTAATACCTCTATTGCACACACTAGAAAAGACATTTGAAGCAATCATGAAAAACATTTCAAGGTAAATAACAAATAAGAAGAGATCGTCATGCTTGTTATCGCTTATCCAAATTAATGACAACAATGCAGCCATCTCCAACAGTAATTAGCTTGGTAATCAGCTTCTCAAGAATGTCTCAATAACTCTACCTCACAAGTTGATAACTTACTCCTCTCAAACAACAATGTTTCCTTTCAACACAATAGAACACTCACTATTTCTTACTCACAATATAAGGCAAGTTTGGCTGGAAATAACACATAAAATAATGAACTGCAAAAGATATGTAATCTATTGTGAAAGAATTCGTCCTCACTAATGAAATGGCTCAGCGATTTATAGAGCAACCAAGCAACCTTATGGCCTACAGTTTAGGCATGTAAAAGGATAGCAAGCTCCATGCAAAGCAACACATGAAACTCAACAATAAAGTGGCAATCAAATAAGCTCAGACTCAACAAAACCTTCCACAGATTGACTTGCATTCTTGACAACAATCCAAAAACTTATTCAAAACACACATGGAAAATTCGAATTATACTCCAGCAAAGATATCTATAGAAAATCATTTCAAGAGGTGGCACCAAAGCCTCTATTTCTTTATCAAGTTGGCGCAGTTTCTTATGGAGAGAAACAATCAACATTAAATCTATAACATTCAGTACTCAGACTAAATTTAAGGAATGAGTCAATTTAAACATTTAAAGATGTTGGACAAATTCAAAGTTGCTCTTTATCATAGCGTCGATCAAGTCTAAGCTTGCATCAATGATAGAAAACAGTTTAAAATGCATTCATATGTTTTCTCATACGTGACATGGTGAATGGAACTCAACTTCACTACACAGTCGTAAGCATTTCCAAATCGATTTCCAACCTCATAGTCATTGATGATTATTAATTGCCTTTATTGCCATGGTCATTAACGTCTAAAAATAGCCTTTATAAATCGGCTTCATCAAATCTCCCTTAAAAACTATTTGACTGAGTCTCTCACTTATTCCACATTGGTATTCAGTTCACGTGCTTTATTAGCAACATTCCTACGCCTTGTAATGCAGCCAAATGTATTTGGGTACTTGCTGGTCTAGTCTATAAAAACTTTCGAAAGGTATTGACTTAGTTTAAATCTCCAATTCGGTATTAAAGGCTGCACTATATATTGTTTATAGTTTGCTTTATAAACTTGGCCACTATACTTTATATTTGGCCTTTAAATGCTTGCATACGTTGTATGCAATCAGCCATTTCCCATATGTATAAATATATATATATATATATAGCTTTATATAAATACATATATGTATATATATATTCTAATAAATATATATATATACACTAAGTTACCGATTCGTTTTTGGATTCGGGTACAGGTACGAGAATCTGGTACGGGATTCGGCAAAAAATTTTTTTGGGGTTGGGTACGGCTTGGATATGGCAATACAAAAAACATATAAAAATCAGAAATATATACATATTTGCAGCAGTAATTAAGTTCAGAATACACAACCATATTAATAATAATAGTCTAAGAGACTAAGACTAATAACATAGCAAAAATACATCACCACTTTCATAGTCACTAAGTATTACTTCGAATGTCATCATCATGATATAAAATTATAAATTAAAGTTCAAACGTTTACAATCAGCCATTATTGATCATTGATCAATCAGAATCATATGGCTCATCAAACAAACTAGCATCATTAGATGCTACATTTTGTGTAGAACCACAAATAGCATTAGTGGCACTCGCACAAGCACTGCCACTAGCAGTAGCACTCGCACTGACACTACCACTCTCGTAATCAGTAGCTACTTCAGGTTCATAGTCATCATCAATATCAAGTGCTGCTAAGTGACTTGTGGAAGCATCCAAGTCAAGCTGCTCTGGCTCAATATCCCACCTCCTCGTGTCTCCTTCTTTGTAGGAACTTTGCTTGTGTGTAAGGAGGCGCAAGTTTGAATGCACATACACCAAGTCCTCTGCCTTTTTTGAATGCAGCCTATTGCGTTTTATTGAGTGGATGAAGGAGTATGTGCTCCAATTCCTCTCAGAAGAAGATGAACTAGCAACCTATTAAGACCAAATTAAATAGTAAGGGTTACAAAATTTAACTAAACAAAATTTAAAATTAAAATGACAAATATAAAACTTACTTGGGATAAAACTTTTATTGCAATAGGTTGGAGGTGCATGTATTTTTGCCCATGGAAGTACCACCAACTATGAGCATCCACCTTGCACTTGTCTCGAAGAGCATCCATATTTTGATCAACACTACCAGAGCAAGCAAAAGCCATGAACTCAGCCCTGACTCAATCGCGTTGGTCACGATCACTAAAGATTCTACGAATTGCTGCCTTGTACCCATGAGCCACTTCACCATCCCTATATGGAGCAACTCTTGATGATGTAGCAAGTACCTCAGGACTACAATACTTGGGACTCAATGCAAAAGCGAGAAGATGCAATGGAGTGGTCATTTTGTTCCATCTATCAACCATGATTTCCTGTAGCTCTTTGAAGAATTTTTTTTCAGGATCTTCCTCTTTTGCATTGATGATGACTTTCATCTTCTCAATCATTGAGTCGATACCATCATATACTTCTCCCAAACAAGGTCTATCCATGTCTGTATAACGGATCATGCTCAGTATAGGCTCAGTGAAACTAACCAGGTACTCAACACGATCCCACCAACACTCATCTAGGATCCTTTGCCTGACCCTATTTGCCCTTTCACTGCTAGATTGCCTCCATATGGCCCAATTAGGGCTGATTACCATGGCACAGAGTGCCTCACGAACCTTTATAAGCCGTCTCAACACAATTGTGTTGGAGGCAAAACGGGTCTCTGCAACATGTTTGGAAATAAAAATTAAAATAAAAATGTAATTTAAATTTACAAAATCAAAATTTAAAATTAAAAGAAAACCAAAAATTAAAAAAATATTGAGAATTAAATTACCTTCAACAATTCCAATTTTGAGAATTGTCTAAATATTCCTTGTGTCATATGGTGGTTGGTGATAAACATTTGGATGTCTTCGCTCTCAGCATACACCTGTTTGATCCACTCAATTTTGGATCCAATCTTTTGTAGCATTAGATTGAGGGAGTGGACAGCACAAGGTGTCCAAAAAATGTTTGGATACTTCTCCTCAACCAATAACCCAGCAGCCCTACAATTTTTGGCATTGTCGGTTATAACTTGCACAACATTTTGATGGCCCACTTCTTCAATAGCTTGGCAAAGGATGTTAGCAATAAATGGACCATCTTTCACCTGTCCTTCACAATCCACTGCTCTCAAAAACATTGCCCCTTTAGGGGACACAACAATAACATTGATCAATGGGCGATTTTTTGCATCCTTCCATCCATCAAAAATGATGCTCACCCCTGTTTCGATCCATGAATCCCTTATGGGCTTCAAAGAGTCTGCTACATGTTTCACCTCTTTCTCCAATAAGGTGCAACGCACCTTCTCAAAACCTGGGCCCTTATACCCCTTTGGAGCCTCATTAATAGATTTCACCATTTTTTGCCAATATGGTGAACGAACAACGTTGAATGCCAATCCATTGGCATAGACACATCTTGCTATGTCTTGATCAGCAATCTCTCTTGCCTCATTCTGAAATGAAGCTTCCAACGGTCCCTTGGATCTTTTATTTGATGTGGGCACGGTTTGCTCTTGAGGAATGTTCATAAATGGATGGCTATCTGCAGGTCGAATATAAGTAGGTGGTGTAGGGGGTTTCATGGCTCGAGATCCTTTCTTCAAAGGATGGCTTGTTTTAAGACTACTAACTTTTTTCTCTGATTTTTCTTGCTCAGCAATATATTTCAACACTATGTCATCCGGAAGGCCTTTGCCATCACCTTCTAGAGGTCCTGGACAAGCTTTGATGCCATTATCAGGGATTCTACACAAGTGGGCTTTCACTCGACTGTATGAGCTTGTATATTGAACTTTGCAATGACTACAAATCCAAATAAATACTCCACCACCTGGACATTGTTGAACCATTTCTACATATTTCCAAAGGGGAGAGGTTGCATTTATTTTGAAACGAGATTGGGCTGTGGTGTTAGAAGCGGATGCCATTGTAATACCTAAGGCACAACATATTGAAATAATTTTGGTATTGAAATTTCAAATTTGAAACTTAAAAGCTTAAATTTAAAAGAATGAGAAGTAGAACAATCAACAATCAACAAAACAAAATAGTTTATTTGTTAAAAAAAATGTAGGAAAAAAATAAAAAAAACTTCAAAGAAACCTACCTCTTTTGATTCTTTGAGCAAATCTTGCTCTATGATCTTCTTGGCAACGAACGGAGGCTTGCACGTGCTTAGGAATAGCACAACAATCAACTTTTACAAACCAATGATCAGCCTTCGAATCTATTCAAGCTTGTGCAAGCAAAAACGAAAGTTGAGCAATGGAGGCAAGAAAATGCATTTTTCATTCACAAATTGTGAAATGAGAGTGTTTTTACCTATTTAGTGTCTTTGGAGGTCGAAATTAGGTTTACAATGAATATTAAATCATATAAGAAGTCAACATTCGGTCAAAAAATATTTAAAATCGTCTAAAAACGCTTTTTTATTTCCGCCTGGGCGTTTTTCCGCGAAAATTCGTCACTGATTCGCGTCGGATACGCCAAGCCGAATCCTGTTTCAAATCCACAGAGGGCGATGAATTTCTGACGAATCCGCAGGCCGAATTCCGTATCCTGTACGAATTTCATGCGAATCGAACCCGAATTTCGAATCGAACCCGAATCGTATCGTATCCATGCGCAAATACTGACGAATCGGTAACTTAGAAATTTTAGAACAAGAATTGGAAAGAAGAAATAAACAGTCAGTCAGACATCAAAGAAAGATATAGAAGTCAAATCAGAACTCTTATGAATCTTCTATGCATAACAATCTCAAAGAAAACTTAAAAGATAAATGGATAAATGTCAAGCCGAAATACATATGCATATAATGTTGTGGGAGATGAAACAGTTTTTCTGGTAGTTATCAATATGCCATGTGGAAATTGTTGTCAGATGTGGAAGTTGTTGTCAGTGGCATGTGGTTGCATTGATGGGGTGCTGCTTTGCACCCCTTGAGGGAATTAGCCCTCAAACTTTCTCTGTAGTGGAATGCAAAAGCTGCAAGGGGTGCTGCTGTAGGGTCCTATGAGTAAGGGAACATCTAGGAACTGCTTCTCCTACATGGCAGTAGTACAAAAGGCAATGATGCATTCTCTGGCTGAACTGAGATCTGATTGTTCGGCACTAGGCACTGTCTGACTGGTGCTCAGTGCTTTTCTAGTATGATGTTGGACATCCATAGATCGATTAGCTAGTAGGTGCTTTCAAATAGACAAAGATATATATGACTAGAATATCACAAGTAGAAGGAAACTATGGAAGTATTGACCACTTTCAAACGTGTCCCTATCTATTATATGAATGAACATTTTTGCATATTGATAAAAATAGTTAAAAGACCCTGGATTTAAATGATAATTATGTTTAATCAATTGAACTATGATCATAATGCACCGTACAAAGTGTTCTTTATCTACAATTTTGAGAATTTGTAGATAGGTTCTCAACATAAATATTCAATGTGCATATTTAGTGAGATAGATGTTTAAGCAATCTTAATACAACTTAGGTGTTCTTTTTTATATGGATTTGCATTATGTCTGTAATGCTTTGATAGAAAATTCTTGTGAAACTGACTGACTTTTATGTTTATTAGGAAATGCAATTGAAGTTGCTCATGAGGCAGCAAACAGATGGACAGGTTTTTGTCAAGTCTTGGTTTTCTCCTATAAACCTAGTGAAACTTGATTTTTTTTTTGAAGTGTGGGTGCATTCTTTTTTATCACATCTTTTTGAGATTGTTGATTCTGTAATATTTGCTAATTTTTTAAAATATGAATTTTTGTAGACAACATTTTTGCCTTACAGCATTGGTGTTCTAGCAATTTTCCTGAAGCCAAAGAACGATTAGAACATTTGTACAGGGAGGTAGGATGCCTGAGTGCAGTGATCTTTGTTTGACCTGTCTTTTGAACATCCAAATAGTGTATATCCAGAAACTTTCCTTTCATTAAGCATCAAACATATTGTTCATCAATAAGATTTATGCCAAAACACATTAACAATTATTTTTTGAGCTAAGTTGCCCTAGTCTCATTCCATTAACTATCTGAAATGCATGGCAGGTGGGGATTACCGAGTCCTTTGATTATTTGGAGTGATATACTTGATATTTCTATATAAATATGGATAGGAATGCCTTGAAAAGACAATTATGTACTGTTATCACAGCATGCTATCTTGGCACAGGTGATATTTTGTGGGAACTTTTAGTTTTCCCAAAGAAAGGATTCAACACTTGCCAAACTGTTGGTTTGGATTTAATCCTTTGATCAAAATTTTGGTATTTCTCCAAGAATGGATCCTTCACTACATTGTGAAGCATTTCAGGCAACCCCTGAGAATGGAATTGAAGCTTATTTGCTTGCTTGTTTGTCATAAATGAAACTGATCATACATATCTGATAATTGTTTATTTTCTTGGTTGAGAACTTGTAAATCATAATCCCTACCCAAGGTTTTGGTCCCATTTAACACTTATAAGAGAAGCCCACCTCAAGGGTATAATCTTGTTAAAGTCATTAGTATCACAAACCAAGCTTGAGGGTATTGCCCTAATTGACATCTTTTATCTCATAAAACTTAATAGGAGACAACCTCAATTGAGGTAGCATATGTTACAATTCCAACACAAGGGTTCAATTACGATGAGGTGTCTTATTTTGTGTTTGAAGGATGATTAGGTATGTTAAGTGGGATGGACTTTGGAATTTTATAATTTGTGCAACTCATAATTTCTTACATAACATTGAGATATTCACATTAACATTTAAATTATTTTTTGAATGTATGCATAAATGTGTGTGCAAGGCCCAAAGGAGGAAGCATTTATGATAATGGTATGAGAAGTTGGGAATTTCTCACTTCTACCTCCAGCAACCTTGGTAAATTACACACAATTAGGTCTGAAGAAGTATTTGCCCAAATAGTGCAAATTGACAAGCATATAGTACAATCTATGCCAACTTTGATGCAATTGTTTGCACAACAATACAAACTTTGAGAACTATTGTATATTAATTGAGATTACATCATCCTCTATCTTCTCTACAATCAACCAAAAGGCCTATTTCTTAGATTTTGATGAAAGGAAAAATGTCATATTAGGCATAATTGAGGTTATATTATATGCACACTTTAGGCTAAAACAATGTTTCATTTTTTAAACATTTTATAACAATGGCCCTTGAAGAGGTTCAATAGGTGCAATCATATTGAAGCAACAATAGAGGCAAAATACAATGACCTTGTGGATGCATTGATTAAACTAAAAGTAAAAGATAATGTTGTAATAACACCCTAAATAACGTTTACAATAAAAGCATTTACACAGTTTACACAGTTTACAAATCTTAGGCAAGTAGGCAACATATCTAGATTATAATGCCATAGAAATTGAACACTTAGCCATTAGGCTAATCCAATCAAGTGAAAAATATACAAGTAGTTTAGAGCACTCAATTGACTTGTCAAATGATAGTGTTTCGTTGATACTTACTTCTCATCCTAAAGGTTGTTTGGCTCCTAAAGGTCCTCTCCCTTATAGTCAAGTGGCTAACGTGCATTTGTGGATTAGAGTAGAGTATTTTGTGTGAACTTATTTGGGTAGTGATATTCAAGTGAGTTAAAATGGATTAGACAAAAGAAATTCATTCCATGTTTATGCTTCATTAGTCCCATTGAAATGATATTGCCTTTAATTGACATGATAAAAT
Organism: Sequoia sempervirens; assembly: GCA_007258455.2. Classification (NCBI taxonomy): domain Eukaryota; kingdom Viridiplantae; phylum Streptophyta; class Pinopsida; order Cupressales; family Cupressaceae; genus Sequoia; species Sequoia sempervirens. The sequence continues at coordinate 75,175,434 of VDFB02026320.1, forward strand.
TGATAGGTACCTTTAAAAATGTGTAGCTTTTGGGGAGGTTTCCTAACATGACCTTAATCACCCTAAATATATAGGCATAGTAGGTTGAGGCACTCAATTAACTTTACGGGGTTGAAGGCATTTATGCCCATGTCCCATCACTTGGTGGCATAACTAACCTTATTTAACTTCGACCCTTCACCCATTGAGGGGCTACCCTCTTTCTATTCTTAGGATGCAACAAGTGAGAATAAATACAAAAAAAATGACTCCATTATGTTAACTTCTCAAGCGGCATACAATATGGAAAAATAGATGGTGATGTTTACTTTGGTCTCACATGTAAGCTTCTAACATTTGAGTAAGTCTTAGATTTTATACTTTCCTTATATCTTGGCATTCCTCTATTTGAGATCAATTGATTTGGGGCCCTAGATCCACATAGTGAATTAAATGTGTTAATGCAAAAGTGTATTTGTACACGATAGAGTTGTAAATTTTCAAATTAATACTGTAGAAATTACTAGAACAGTAAATTAAACTATTGTTTTGCTTGCTTGAACAAATTGACAGTCTTAGATGAATGAATGTTGTGCAAAATTAGAAAAGAAGTGCAAAAATTTAAGGGAATTCACTACACAACACATTTTATCTTATAAATTCTTAGAGGGTAAAAACCCAACTTGGTAGTTATTAGTGAGAAAATAGTTATTTACTAATCAATTTTCCTCTTAGGACTTGTTCACACTTATTTAGCTAAGTTTATAAGGCCATTGAGTATTTTGTCTCAAGTCATCATATTAAGACCTAAATTTTATGCATGCTATTTATTATTAGTAGTACAATTCTAGCTTAATTAGATATGCATATTGCACAATTACTCTTTGGAAATTGAGTATAATTAATTATCTCCTAAATAAAATTTTCTTTTGAATAATTACTCTCGAAGCCTTATCTCTAGCCTCTACCTTACGTATATAAAAGCATAGACCTAGTGTTTGAGACAATTATTGTGGATGGGAGTTATTAATTTGTTAATGATTATCTCGCTTTTTTATTCCAGTTCATTGTAGAGGGTTTCTTTCTCTTTGTAAGATCCTTGGCACGCATGAGTCTTTTCCACCCCAATGAGGCTTAGTGGCACCACCTCCAAGTTTGCCTCTATAGACAATTTTTTTCTTTTTTTGAAAAGCAGTCATGTACTTGCCAAAGGTGGGTTTGAATTTTTCAATGGTAGATTTCTGACTAGAAGGTTGTTTTTTGGAAAAGAAATGATAGTTTGGGAATATTCCCAATATTTTGAGCATATTTTGGTGAGATTGGAATAATTTAATGTTGATGTTGTTGCCCTTTCACTAATGAGCTTTTCTAGTTTGTAGTTGGACTACAAACACCCTTTTCTTGCTCATATGATGTTTGTTTTCAAGCAGTTTTTGAAATGGGGTAAAATTTCATGCGTTTCACATTAGTGAAGATGGTTTTTAGTTTTCACTTGATTTTTTCCATAAATCAATTTTCTTAGAGATTTTGTTGCATCATTCTCATTTTGGGAACTATGAAGTGGCATATATTTTGACTATAGAGCTAAATTCTTAACTTCTTATAGGTGTCAAAAAGCCCTTTTTGAGCTCTACATAGTGATATTGATAATTTTTTCAAATTTTGTTGTAGGTCCTTGTTATTGCTATTTGAAGTGCCTTCATCAATTTTTGTTGACTGTAAAAATTTTACCCATGATGTCGGAATTGCACTTATATGTGTTGAAAACCTCTTTCTAAGTACCAAACAATGGGGTAATTAATTTTTTGTTTGGACTTTAATTTTTTTATAAAAAATGTTGACTTTTTTTTAGCATGTGGTCTTTTTTAACATAATAAGAAATCCATTTGTTGGATTGTTAGACTTATAAACACATTGAAATAAAGTGCTACACATTGTAGATGTATTTTTTGGCTCCTGCACATCTTATTGAATCATTGTTGTACTTGCACTACTTATAAAGTGCCATGAGAGGTTTTTGTGCATAATTTGTATTCACAATATTAACATTCATGTGATTGTGTTTTGTATAGGCACACCCTTTTCATTAATGTCATGAGAGGTTTGTTGTGTGCTACCATCATGCGAGTGTTTCTTGTATGAGAACAATCTATTTTAGATGTAGGTGCATTTGTCCTTTTGATGTTTCTTCTTTCCCTTCTTACACTACATTATGGCATAATAGGTTTTAATGGTTCTACCATACTTCTCTATTATTAGTATTGAGGGGATATCATATTGTTTATACTAATACTTCCTTGGTTTCATTTTGTAGTGGGCTATGTGCATAGTTTTTTTTCTTATGTACTCACTAGATGCAGAGGTTGGTTATGCACGTGCTTCAATGTGATGAAATACATACCATATAGACACTTCTACATTTTATTTATAGAGTCTACCTTATATCTTTTTCAGTTGTTCAACATTCTTGAGATTGTTGGCACCAAATTTTTAGACTACTAGATTGTAGCATAAATTGCCATTTGTGCTTTGTTTGACCAGTGTCCTTGAGGTCACTCATACATTGTGTGTTCCATATGTATTATTGACTACCAAATTGTTGCCTTGTAGCCATATGAGCTTGCTCAAGTATTCTTATTACACACTCATGTATATTTGTTCTTCTTTGATGTTGATCTTTGTCCTAATTTTAGTAGAGGTTTTATGGTTCTAGCAATTATACTTTGACAATTGTTTGCAACTTCTTCATGCTTCATGGAGTTCATGTGTATCTTTAATGGAGGCTTCTATGCCATTCCATGTTCTCTCTTTTCAGAAGGAGTGTTTTCCTACATGGTTTTCTCCTTTTCTCCATCTTTTGAGCGATCTTTTATACATAGGTAGTTGATCAAGCCAAGTTGTTGGGAACCATATTTCCATCTTTGCTTCTTTGCATTTGTGTACTTCTCTCAAGGTTACACATCAGGTGAGGTGTTAGCGTGTAAAGTTTCATTCACTAACAAGTTGTCTTCTTCAGACTTGCTCACATTTATTTAACTAATTTTGCTTAGTACTTTGAGCTTTTTTTCTTAAATCATAAGATTAAGACATTTGTCATAATATTATGATGTTCTAAAGTTTCATGTATGATATTTATTATTAATAGTACAATTCTATCTTAAGTAGATATGCTTTATTAGTTAAGTATTTTGTTGGAGTTTAGTTTAACTAATTAACTATCTTTTAAATAGATTATTTCTTTTGTATAATTAATGTCCAAATCTTATCCCTAAAGCCTCTTCCATATCTATATAAGAGCTTAGACTTAGTGTTTGAGACAATTGTTGTTGGTGAGGATTATAAGTTTATTAATGTTAATCTTGCTTTTTTATTTCAAACCATTGTAGAAGGTTTCTTTGGTTTTGTAAGATAGCTAGTTCTTGTGAGCTCTTTCCTCAACTTTTATAGTGGCAATAGTTGCATGCCAATGTAGATGCCATTTATTAGTAAAGTAATAATATAAAGAGTAGATACAACTAATAATTGCTCTAATGGCTCACTGCCAACCTCCAAATGACTTTGTCATCTTAGTTCTATTTTTGAACACTTCAACAATTAGACCTTTGATGATGCAACACAACCCCCTTGTGCTCTTATATAGATATTGAAATATCCCTTTGTGCACTAAAGGGACTTAGAAGAAAAAATGGTATGAGAGAATTTAGATTGTTGGTTTCAAAATCTAGGTTTCAACTATTATGAAGAAACCACTAGTTCATAAAAGTAGTGGTTACATAATCATTATGACAACTATGGAATTGTCATTGTAAAAAAAATGACCACTTCAAGGGAACCAAAAGTTTCACTCGCTTCCTTTGGGAATTGATATTTTCTTGGAAACCTCATACTGATGAATATTTTAGATTTCCATGCACATTTGTACATTTTATTTTCTCTATCTTGTGTAGCCATGATGATCTATGTATCATGGTGAAGTTCTTCCATTATTTTTTTGTACAATCTTGATAGTTGATGATATAGATGAAGTGTGTTTATCTTGAAATTTTGGTCTATTCACTTGGAGAAGTTAAGGGATTTCACTCTGCCAACAAGTGGCACACATTTTCAACTAGAGCTAGTGTTAAAACCAAGCCTTACATGTCCAAGTTCTTGTTGATTTATTTGTGTTTTCTAATGGGTTAAAGTGATGTATAAACTTTTTTTCATGACAAATATAAGATAATTCAAGTAGGTTTTCCATAGATCCCTATGTATAACAAACCCTTTCTTAAAGAGGCTTTTGGTTCCACAAAAGCTTAATTGAACAATTAGTGGGGGAAGAGTTCACCCACTTTCTCCTTGGAGTACCACTTTGCTAGCTTGACCATTTTCCCTTTGAGTTCCACTTTCCAAGATTGTTGAGTTCTATTATAGACTACACTTGTATTTCTTTCTAACACGACATCCTTTAGAAATATTAGTTAGTCATCAATACCCATCTTCTATTGATGGTAGCACTTGTTTTTCTTCTTCTACATTGAACATAGAAGGTTCATAAAGATGTAGTTTTTAACAATTCACCATTGAGTAAATATTCATGAAAAGGGTAGATCAAGTCTAAGAGCATTCTCACCTTTTTCCTCCTAGTCAGAAAATAGCCCATATCTTATAGGTTTGGTTTTTTTAGCTCTCCCTTGCAATCTTACCTTGCCTACAAACCACATCTTATCTCCTACCTCAAGTTTATGCTCTTTCCTATGTTGATAATGTCTATTTTTGTTTAATTCTTGAGTCCTCTTGAGTTGTTTCTTCACCTTGAGATGAATTTTACTAATTTACTCAACTATTTTGTTGCTTTGATCAACTCCAAATCTTGTCCTTCTTGCTCCTTTTTTTTGTTCTAGTGTAACATCAAATGACTTAAAGGAAAATACTCCAAAATTGCTTCAAAAGGTGAGTGATTGTTGAAGAGTAAATTTCTCTATTGTAGGACTATTATATGTCTATTAGAGACTCATCCCAAGATTTGAGAAACCTATTGTTATAATCCCTTATGAGTTGTACCAAAATTCTATTGACCACTCTTGTTTTTGTGGATGAAAAGTTGTACTCTTCTTGACCTTATTGTCCATCATATTCCATTAAGTAGATAAAAATTTATGTTCAAGATTTTTTTCTCTATTGGCTCAAAAAGTGCACCAATAGATTAGTAAAAAATACAATGAACCCATACATTAGTTAAGAACATTTTAGTTGCTTCTTTTCCTTTGTTGGTTTTCTTGCATGGAATTAGTATCACATTTTACTAAATCTTTCACAAAACAAATTCATGCCCCATATGTAATCCTCCTACATAATCCATATAAATCCTTTTCCATGACCTTGTAGGTACGTGAAGAGGCAAATATAATCCTTCTTTCTTATCTTATATTTTCTAGTACCACACAATTTGCAACATATAACAAATCTTGCCATATTTTTGTTACATTTTAGGCCAAAACACATACTTTTGTAAATGGGCCATTGTTTTACTAACACCAAAATGGCCCATTTCTTTGGAGTTACCTCCCTCCCTCAAAAGTAGTAGGCTTTGTTCCCTTGGAACATAGTCTCCTTAACCATAGAGTAAGCTCTCCTTAAGGTATAAGTCTTCTTTAGTTTTGATTGCTCCTACAACTTTCTCGAAAATTCACATCTTTTTCAACGTTTTTTTTGAGATTGGTGGCCTACATAGCATATTGTTCAGTACAATCATGCTCCCTTTTCTTGTATTTGATCACCAAATGGAATTGTTGTGAAAATTCTATCCATTTATAATGTGTTGCTTATTGCAATATACCATGAGATTGCAAAGATTGTAGAGGTTGTTGGTCAATATGTACAATAGATTCCTTTCCAAATAAATAATGACGCCTTTTTTCAATAGCTTAAACTAATGCATATAATTCTCTATCATAGTTTGGATATACTCTAACTATTGAATCAAAAAACTTCTAAATGATAAAAATAGGTTTACCTCCTTATATGTAGACAAAAACCATCCCAATCCACAACTCACAAAATAACAGAGATTAAACAAAGAAATAAACCATTTCAAATCCAATATTAAAACTTCTTTCATTCAAATTTATACAAATACAAATTGCTCAATAAATTTTTAAAATCAAATCTCCATAAATGTTCTCCTTGTAGCTTCTTCTTGCTGCTCCAAAGCTCTTGCTATTGACCTTCACACAACTCCAAAATCTGTGCACCTCTCACACACTAGTGCCTTATCTTTCCTTCACTGGTGTTGCTCAAACCTGCAACCAAAACCCCCAACGAATACCTCTACAAAGGTATTTTTCTCCTTCCCATTCCTCACAAACTTCTTCCCACGTTTTTCTTCAAAAACCTTTGAAAAATGCATTGAAACTAATCAATTATTGCTCTAGAATGAGTGCCCCACTCCCCCAATGATAGCTATCCATATTCTAAGTTTATGCAGCATTAAATGAGACATTTTTAGCCTCCATGAATTCCTCTAGGTACTTTCTTTACTCTCAGAGGAGTTTTTCTCTATTTTGGGCATTTTAAAATTTCTAAAATCTTGATTTTCTACCTCTTTTATGCTCCGAATGCCCCCCATATTATTTATGCAATAGATAAACAGTTAATGAAGGAATAAAAACTAATATTTAATTTCCATGACCCTCATAATACCCCCATATTATTTATGCAATAGATAAATAGTTAATGAAGGAATAAAAACTAATATTTAATTTCCATAACCCTCATAATACCCTTCCACAATAAAATTGATCGAATTGGTACTTTGGAAGTGCCGAATCGGGTACCGAAGGCCAAAAAAAAATGAAAGTTCTTTGGTTCGCACAAAAATTGGTGTGCAAGCATGGAATAGTACCCCATAGACCCTTGCAAGAGGATTTTACACCAATCCTCCAAAATCATGAGATATTAAACTTTTTGTAAATTGTTGACAATTTTTTGTAACAAACATTTGGCATTAAAATCTCCCAAATTGAAAAATGTATGACTTTAATTCTTTTTGCATATTTCACATGCCACCTCCATAAATGCCCCTACCAAAGTATTCTACTTCAATCCTTACGAGTAATGAAAGAGGGATACTCTCCCTTTCAAATATAAAACCAAACAGACATACAACACTATGCCAAAAATTTGCAAATAAACATTAACAATGAAATATGGAAGATAAATCTGCAACATATATTGATTTCAAAATCTGAAAATGAATTACATAATCATGGAGCTCATATGTTCCCATACATCATGGGCTTTACACACAAAAAATTGCAACTGAACATTCCAACATCATTCCAACAACATCTGGATATGCAACCACTAACACTCCAAATCCCCCCTTCATTAAATTGCAAGCATCAATATATAGAAATTGTGTGAGAAGAAACCATTATTGCTTTCTCAAAACAACCTCCACTAAACCACCAGGAAAAGCCATCACTTTCTGCCTATCAATGCTCTTTCATTTGCTAGAATTTTCTAAATCAATTTCTAGGTTTGGTGCGCATCATTTCCAACTCTCCAGATCATTTTGAAATTCTTAATTTTGTTACTGTATGAGAAAGTTATGGCCATTTTACTCAGAATGGGTCTCACAATTACGACCCAGACAATCTTTTCTCTTTTCCCAAAACTAATATTATGCCAGTGAAACCTCCAAAATGCTCATTACTCCTTGGCATAGATTTCCTCTTCTAGACATATGCATGCAATGTGAAATTCAAATTTTTCTTTCCACTCTCCCTCAACAATTTGCATTCCCAACTTGCAACAAAATACAAATTCAAATTTCAAAGTGGAGTTGTAGAGCATATTAAATACCCACTCCAAGCTTGGGTGTAAGATTTTTTTTTTGTAAAATTAACATCTTTTAAAACAATTTAAAAATGAACCAATTAATAATTTAATTTTCTCACAATCCATCACCAAATTCTGCTATGTTGGAAGAGTTGAAAATTTCAATAATTTGCACTTGCAGCCAATTTTTTTTTAAAAAAAAACACAAGCATAAAATTTAAAATATTTTTGGTTGTGCAGGATTGCTTGGTACCCTTGGATGCTCCTACATCATTATAGAAAGATGACACTCATAAGATATTTACTTGAAACAACTTCTACTTCAAAGGGTTAATACAAATTAGGAAGAATACACATGCTCATGCCTAATTTTATATTTCAACAATTTAGTTGCTTTATCATGTTCACTAACCCTATGAGAAATCCTCATGGTTGCAACTTTTTGTGGAGGTAAGGATATAAAAGTGAATGTTAGAATGATTTTCCTCATATATTGAACAACACCTACAAAACTCATATTTTTGTGGCATTCTTTAGTGTATAATTTGTGGTGGATTGCACATTAGCTAGATCTATTCTAATTTTGCCTCTTCTAATCACGTCATAAGTACACTTACAATTGTTTTCCAAAATCATAAGTTTTTATTTGACAGAAAAGTGGTTTTACTTTTATAACTTGTTAAGACTTGTTTTATGTGAATGAGACATTCTTCCTATATTGCACTAAAAATTAAGAAATCATATAAATACACAAGCAAATGAATCTATGAAACCCATCAACACATTATTCATTAGCCTTATAAATGTAGTAGGTGCATTGCATAATCCAAAAGGAAGAATTAACCATTCATAGAAACATTGCTTTGTTTTGAGAGTAATCTTCCAAGTGCTCTTCATACAAATTTGATGGTACTTAGATTTGAGATCCAATTCAATGAAACATTTGGAATGCTAAAGTTTGTCGAATAAATCATCTATTCTTGGAATAGGATAATGATTTTTTGTAGCGATATTTTTCAATGCATTATAATAAATACATCCCCCAATAGGCATCCTTTTTTATAGCATCTAATCCATAAACCTTTGGGTTGATAACCATTAAGTTGTGTTAGTGATGCATTTCTTTAGGTAGCTTGTTTAAAACCACTCGTAATAGCATGCACAATGGATTCAATCAATTTGCAACAATATTAAATATTAAAAAAAGGAAAATAGAACAAATAGAAAGACATAATGAGAAAAAACCCAAATGACGCAAAATTCCTTTGAAGAAAATCTAATGTGTGAACTCTAGGAAGGGTATGCAATTTAGCACCCCATTCACTATTTTAGTGCTTGTACATGAATTAGTGGAGCTATGCTTTATTTATATAGCATGCTTTCTTCTCCACTTTGCTCTATACAACTCTAAAACACTTGTTCATTCTTCCTCCAAATAAACAATTTGAAAGTTTCTTTTTTTAATCCAACTCTAGATGCTATGGTACAATAGCTAATGAAATACCAAAGGTATTCAATTGAGTTCCCACTCTCTAATGTTTTCTTTAGTTTGTTTTCTTCCAAATCCACATTTTTACCATCAGTGGAAGTTATATCAATTTGGGATTGCAATAGATGGATTTGTGCAATTGCCTCACCATCTAAATACTAACATGATACTTATTTTCCTTTGATTTAGGTCTATGATTTCCAATAGAGAAAATAAAATGATTAACCCTTGCTAAATAGACATAAACCACCATGGCTCCATGGTGAGGTGAATGGTCATGGATTAGAGAAAATAAACCACCAAGAATGATTTCTCCCTTGATGCTAGCTAGCATGGGACAACAAAAAAAAAATGACCCATTTATGAAATAAAAAAACCTCTATAAAGGAACACACTTCCTTTTTAAATTCATATAGTTGTGTAGCAACTATGTCCTCTTGAGCAACAAATAAGTGGGGTTATAACAACTAAGGATACAATTATGAAATCTTGTGCAACTACTAAGATATTGTATAACATTAGTGTTTACACAACTATGATCTTGTTATGTAGTAATTGAGATATTGTACAATCACTAAGATCTTGTGCATTAACTGAAACCTATAACAAATAAAAATATACATGTATTAGCTCTATGAAAATTTATAGTATTGCTACACCTAAACCTTGTTGCTAGTGTACTTGTAGCCTCTTGCAAAGGTGCCCAATTGGTAAATCCACAAGATTTCAATGTATCAATCAAGTTTTTAGATCAATGTCACAATAGATGAATTTCATGGTGAAGTACTTGTGATGGTGACCCTTTTATCCAATAGCTCTTGAAGTTGTTTCTTGACCTTATCTTTCTCTAGTTAAGTGATTGTTGATACAAGATGGTGTTTGGTAGAGGAGATTCATGTAAGAGTTGAATCTCATGCTTCACTTGCTTCTTAGTGGTATCCCTATGGGCTTGTGGAACACTACTTGAAAAGATTTTAATTCTTCCTCCAAAGCCTCCAATTTAGAGTTAGTCATTGTAGAAATTTCTAGTCTATCTTATTGATATCAAGAAAACTCCTAAGGAACAATATTCTAAGATAATATTTTTTCATTTCTAGAGGATTTATTTAGTATGAATGTGGCTATGATCTCTAGTTGAGCCATCAATATGGTTATGTTCTCATAGTTGTGTTCTATGTTGATGAACATGATCATAATGGGAACCTTGCCCTATCTTATTCAAGAGCTTTCAGATAAGCTTCATGATCCCATATCAAAATTAACTTATCTTAAAAGTATAGTTGGTAATTTTATATCATAGCTAAAGTATGCCTTGGATATTTTGTAGATGTTTTTCCTTTAGGATTGTAATCCAATCCTCACTTATTTACCTATAAGTTCTTAGCTTTGAGTTTCTATTGTGAAAGATCCTCTTTGGTTGATTCAAAACTCTTAAAGTCCTTGGTGGGAAGACTTGTCTATCTCACACACAATTTGATATCTCCTTTATTGTTATGTTTTCCTTAAGGTTCATATATAGTCCTTGTTCATGTCATCTGTAGGTAGTTTCATTGAGAATATTCTTTCTAAAAAATGAGAAAAATATCATATTACTGATCTAGTTCATAGTCAAATTGATAAGCAAATCTTCACAAATAAATTTGCTTTAGAAAATTCACCTCTATTCCTAAAATATTGCTAACAAGATATAGGGAAAATCTCCCCTCTAAAAAAATATGACTAACACTCTTATTCAAAACATCAAGCTTGAAAAGCACTATCAAACCCCAAAATGATAAGTATTCATTGAAATTATAACTCACCCAAAACTCTTATATATGATCTACCATTTGGTACCCATCAAAGAAAATTTTACAAAACTAACAGGTGCTAACTTCCCAATTCCTATCACAATAATTTTGAAATATCTCATTTTGGTCAGGTGCCTTAATGGTCCATAAATATTCTCAAAGGGAGATTCATCCAAGTACTTAGTAATGAGATAGAGTGGACTAAAGTAAACGTCCTTATAAAGCCTTAATGATTACTTTATTAACCATTGAAAACAATCACCATTATGGTATGCCTTTTCTTCAAGAAGTTTTAGTGGGCCACTTTTCAAGACATTATTCCAATACCAAGTTTGATATTTAAAACATGTGCATGTGAAAGAGAAATCCTCATTAAAATGCCTATTGCTAATTTCAATATTAAAGGATAATAGTCCTAAATGATTGGCTATAAGAATAACTCAAGAAACCTACATACAGGTGAGGTTTGTTGCATTTAAAATTTATTTCTCCGCTTGGATTCGTGCACCTCACAAACTTAGCATTGTACCCTAACTTAAGGTTGAAAGAGAAAATGAAAATATAAGACCATAATGTAAGCATGGTTATATGTAACACCACCTTAAATCACACTAGGTAAAAGTCATGACACTATTTTAGGTAGTTAAAAGAATCAATATTTATAGTTGCACAACATAAATTATGGCAATGAAATTAAAAAAACACAATGGATTTTCATTCATGGCATGTTTCATGGTCTTATCAACTCTCTTTATGTTTTTTCTATCTCATGTTGATACTATCCTCCTACATAATATACTTTTTTGCACATTAAGGAAGGAGAAAGTGTTTCATTAGTTATTTGAATGCATTTAAAACATATACATTGTAGAAATTGTCAAGATCCCTAGAATGAATTCCTATACTAATTAACCACATAATATAAACACACACATTCCTACCTGTGAGATTGAAAAATTAAAATATGCAAAGCAATTTAGTTGCATGGAATGGTGAATTAACCCACAATATGGAGTACATATAGAGTGACAATTGTCTAAAAATAGTGGTGCCTAAAAATAGGCATGTAACCACTTAATTTAGAATTAGCTTGAAAAATCAAGTGGCTGGCTAAAAATAACACGTGGCTAAAATTAAGCATGTAACCCTTAGCACTCTTAATCAAGCTTAACTCCTATGCTAACAACCCTCATTTCATAGCTTTGGTGGGATCAAAGAAATATTGGTCACAACAACTAGGCTTGATGAGGTGCGCAAGTACAATGCAATCTCTTGTAAAATGGAGAAAGGGAGAGAATCTATTGGGACATAACTGCCCCCAAAAGAAAGAAAAAAAGAAATGTGTACATGTGAAAAAAGAATGTGGGACTCAACATGACCCCCCAAGGATTGCTTTAGTCACACAAGTACAATCATGACCCCCCATAGAAAGTAGCTCCTATGCCAAAAGTGAAAACATGAAAAAATTGAAGATGATTGAAAATTTGCAACCAAAGTTCCTACCCTTAGGAAGAAACAAATCTAATGGCGAATGTAGAATACAATTCATCTCCAAGAGGAGAGATGAGGGAAGAAAGATTGAAATGTATGAATTCTTTGAACTCTACTCATGTGTCCCTATGTTGATGCTAAAACATGCCACAATCAAGGTAGGTGTTCCAAGACACACTAATGTAGGTGATGGTCCAAAACCTTGTAGATACAAATGTAGAACATGATCCAAACATGCAAGTAGCTCCTCCAAATGCTACTTAAGGATATCCATACCAATGCCAAACTGTGACAAATGTGGAGAAAGAATAAGAGGGTATAAGTATTCCCCCTTGACATATGAAGAAGAGGATACAACCCCATAAGATCTAACATGAAAGAGAATATGGATATCCTCAATAGTTCCCTCCAAATATGCAATATATGACGCAACAAAAAACTTTGCAATATCTAGCAAAGAATCATCCCATAAATCTAGAATTGAAATACTAGTAACATCTCATCTCATTGAATTAATTTTTGAATATGCAGGAGGTGGAGGAGATGAGAAATCAATACAAGTCTCATGAACCAAGGTGGATTGGAATACACATAGATTCAAGTGACCAAACTTCTTCTCAAGTATCCAATCCACGCAAGATTCAAGAGAATGTAGAACAATCTGGAGAAAGATGTGAGAAGGCATATAATCAAGAGGCATGATGAATTGTATTGATTGCAATAAGCTCTCTACTCTACAAGTCTCTAATAAGTATTGAATTAGATGTGAAAACAATATTTTTTGCACCTTCGTGTGTAGTCTAATAGACTGATAGGAGATCAACTGAAAGAGAAGGTACACTTAAAACATTTGTGAATTTCCACCTTAAACTTCAATAGACACTCTCCCTATAACCAATGCTAGAGTGTCATCATCCAAAGAGATAATAGACATGCTATACTTGGCTCTAAGGAAGAAAATTCAACTTATGAACCCATGTGGTGTGAGGCACTTGAGTCAATGATCCAAGGCGAAGTCGATGATGATGTAATGGCAAGTAGAGTCTTTCCCTTAGATTTACCTTTACATTTTTTCTTTTCCTTAGCAGATTCTTGAGTTGATGAGTATCTTTGATAGATCTAGGGACCCTTGTGTTGTGCTTCTCAAGAAGGTGTGATATATGGTCAATCTACTTTTCATACATTTGTGCTCATCATTCCCATTTTTTCAAGAGGAACACTTAAAATTTTCTTTCTTAGGTTTCCCTTGGTTTGAAAAAGTTTCAATGTTGGGTTCAGAGAATTCAAAATTTTGATCCTTTTTGGTCTCCTCTTCCTTCTTAGTGTTTTCTTCTCCCCTTTATTGTTTGAAGCCTATTGTTTCCCATTCCTAGCAATGAGGGCTTGTAGTTTTGACGACTTCAATGCGCTTGTCTGTATTAATTTATCCTACTCCCTAGTCAAGTCAGTTATGAAATTATCTAGAGAAAACATCTTATAAATGATTACAAGAGCCCTTTTGGTGGAGTAGAAGGTAGATACAAACTTAGAATAGTCAGAACCTAATTTGGAGAGTATAGAAAGAACTAGTTGATCCTCTTTTTTCTCTATTCCACATTCTTTCAACTACAACCTTAGTGATTTGAATTTTTTTAAGAAGTCCTCAGGGGTGTCAAAGGAATTGCAACTCAAACTTATTAGCTCATTCTCTAACTTGTGACTTTTCATTTCATTTATTTTCCCAAAAAAATTCTAGTGCAAGCCAAGCTTAGTAGGTGTATTCAAGGGTTCCACGTGAAAGAGGAGTTCTTATTAGAAATTAAGATCTTAGAATACTAAACATTATAAACAAGATATAAAATAAATAAAATGAGAACCATAAAAGCATAGTTTTTACACATTACACAAGATATACATGGGGAAAACCATTTTGGGTAAAAACTCTATAAAGCATCATTTTATTAAAAAACTTACAATAATGGTCTATTATAACATAGATCGAACTTGGGGAACACTTGTCTATACTTCCACATGGCCAATAATACCTCATGTGCATAGTGATAGAATTCAATATCAATCTCCAACTTCTACACTTCTCAAATGAGAGGGAATCTCATTAAATATAGGAGAAAGGGTGACATAATACGTTAAGGGGCATTAGTCACACCTATTCAAAATAACCACTCATAATAATTAATAATCTAATATTTATTAGATTATAATTATTTCAAAGGCACGTGCTTAATAAAGATATAATATATAAGGTTTAATAACCTTATATTTGAACATTATATAAATGTTATAAGGGTATGACCCCTAATAACATTATGTTCTAACACCCCCCTTAATGTTAATAGGAGGCATCACATGTCAATTTCCATAAAAGAAAAAATTAAGTACCCCAATAACGTAGGTCTTCTTTGATAGTGATAAATATGGAGACAAATATATGCCAAAATGAAAGTCATGTATTTCGGACTACATGAAAGTCTTGTCATAATTTATAATCCTAGTGTTTTAAAAATGATGCTACTTATGAGGTCTTATAAATATTTTTATTGGAGCTTGGGTCTCTCCAAATCAGCCCCACCCTAGGTTCATTACATAGTGTCCATAGGACTTAATACAATGTGCCCATATGACATAATACAATGTTCCCATAGGACTTAATACAATGCTTTTACAATTGGAAGATTTATAGAGAGAAGAATTTTAATAAATTCCTATAGGACTTATACATAAAATGCCTAATGGACTTGCTAATTCCTATAAGTCTTATGTTTTTCCTATTAGAACTTGCTTATGCCTATTGGGACTTGAATATATCCAAAGGACTTGCTAATGCCTAAAGGTCTTATATTTTTCCTATTAGGACTTGCTTATGCCAGAAGGACTTACTAATGCCTAGAGGTCTTATATTTTGCCTCTTAGGACTTGCTTATGCCAGGACTTAAATATGTATACATAGAATGCCTAATGGAATTGCTAATGCCTAGGGTCTTATGTTTTGCCTACTAGGACTTGCTTATGCCAGAAGGACTTACATCTAGGATTTAGCCACTAGGTGGTGTCATTGAATGCACACTCCCCCTCAATGGCATCACCTATGACCAAGCATTGATTTGATTTTGGAGAAATTTGCACTACATAAAGGTTTTGATGAGTGATGGAAGATTCCAATTATTTATTTTTTATAACAGCCTTTCATTGAATAGAATTGGAGAGAACTTTTATGATGGAATACTTTTCAACTTGAATAAACTAGAGAGAACTTTTAAAATGGAATATTTTCACTTGAATAGAATGAGAGAAATTTTACAATGGAATACTACTTGAGGAGGTGCCCGTGATTTTCAATGGCCAATCATTCTGCAATAATAGTCTATTCCCATATGCAAGGAGATTGGGATAGTTTTAGAAGATTCATGCAACACCCTTATTGGGTATGTGCCAAAAGAGTTGAGATGACAATTTAAAGATGAAAATCCACCGATAAGGATTGAGGAAAGCACTAATTAGTGAAATTGATTGATATATGTGAAAAAATTGCACACACCACCCATTCCTTCATCTTTTTGTATTACTTTGTTTGTGCAATCAGTGTAGCATGCTTGGGACCAACAAGAATGGAAAGATTTTAATAACGCCCACAAGATTAAATAGTCTAGGATCAACACAAACAAAATTAATTTGTCTTCATGCTATTTTTCAAGTCGGATATCCTACTATTAATTTTGACTAGAAGGCTAGCCGTCTGGTTAATCTTATCTTCCTCAAATAACTACTGCATATTGTCAATAGTCAAGCTATTTTCGTGCTGAGTACGAGAATAGCTTTAGTTTAGAGGATTTAGAGACTCATTTACAATGAACTCCATCCAAGTGAAAAGAGATGTCATTTGGAGAAGCAAGCCGATAATTGAGTCATTAATACCTACAAAAAACTAAAAAAAACAAATTAGCAGAGGTTGCAACTTTTAGATAATTTATCTTATGTTCACAATGAGCCCATCAAATTTTATAAAAGATTGCATGGGATGTTCTTTTTAAGTGTGGGATCTTTCACATGGTAGGCATCAATTAGATTTAGAGATCATGGCAATCAATGTCAAAACATGAAGTCATAAGGCATAGCAATGTCGATGAAGAAAGGATCCATAGTGTATAGAGATTGACATTGGTGATTAAAATTTAGAATCCTCAATATTTTTGAGGAAATAGATATTATGATAATTGAATAATAAAAATCATATTTCTTTATAAAACTTAAACAATATAAATAAATAAAAATTGATAAATGTTTTTATTTATATGGTGGATTCTTTTATTCAAATTTTAATGAAAAATTTAAATGACGGTTTATAAATTATAGTAAATTTTTGGAGGAGTCCTAATATTGGTGTGATGAGAATGGTCACCCGATAGTGTATAGTAAACTTTTCGTTAGTGGAAAATTGTTTCATACTTAAGATTAACAAATGGTGTTAACTAATGGGATGGTAGCCCATGCAACAAGGATATTACTCATTATTTTGATGACTATTAGTAGCTTTTAAACCTATAAAATGATTAATACAACCCTAAAATAGGCCAAAAAATTGTAGCCATGTAAGTGGTTTTACCCAAGACAAATCGGGCTACTAAGTGTGATTATGTTAACAACTTAAAAATTAAAATTAAAAATTAAATAATGATTTTTAAACAATAGAAAAAGACACATCGATGTATTGCAAGAATGATTCACACATGTGTTGATTGAACATAAATATGTTTCCCATCAGGTTTTATATGTCTTCTAGTATAACCTATAAAAATGAATAGTATAGCCTAATATGCTCTGATACCATGTTAGAAATTAGGATCTTAGGATACTAATCATTATAAACAAGATATAAAATAAAGAAAATGAGAATCATAAAAGCATAGTTTTTACACATTACACAAGATATAAATGGGGAAAACCATTTTGGGTAAAAAGCCTCATAAAGTATTATTTTATTAAAACACTTACAATAATGGTCTATTATAACATAGAACGAACTTGGGGAACACTTCTCCATATTTCCACATGGCCAATAATACCGCATGTGCATAGTGATAGAATTCAATATCAATCTCTAACTTCCACACCTTTCAAATGAGAAAGAACCTCCTTAAATATAGGAGAAAGGGTGACATAATACCTTAAGGGGTATTAGTCACATCTATTCAAAATAATCATTCATAAATAATTAATAATCTAAGAGTTATTAGACTATAATTATTTCAAATGGGATATTCTTAATAAAATATATACTATATAAGGTCTAATTATATTAGAACATTATATAAATGTTATAAGGGTATGACAAACATAATAACATTATGTTCTAACAATTCTAGAGATACATTAAGACATGAATATAAAGGATTGATCACATTTGTTAAATTTTTTTTCTTTAGATTCCTCACTAGAAGGTTCTTTCTCAGTGCCCATTATTACCATGTACAATCCTTTCTTCTTTAGAACAAGTTTTACTTTTAATTTCCAATCATGATAGTTAAAAGGTGTTGAAGGTCTGAAAATTTTGATTTGAATCCATTCTCAAGGTGTTTTTTTTTGCAAAAAGAATGAATAAATGAAGTGCATACTAGAATGTAGAAGTGCACATGATACAACACAAAACACCCCCTTGATTCAATATTCAGACCCCCTCATAAATTGGCACTTTATGTTTTCATTACATAGACAAGTCTAATAGTTGAACATGACACTTTATAATTTAGTGTGATAACATTCTGAATGAATTTGGCATAAAAAATTATTCACTTAAAGAAATACACTCAATTTTGAGTTTCCAATCAAAAGTTACAATAATTTTTCTATTTCACTATGTTTCCTAATTAAAGCACACTTCAAAATTTTATAAGAATACCTTTCGAAGTTAGAAATAGAGAGGGGGTTGAAGTTAAACCATCACTAGTAATAATCATACGACCATACCATCTAACCAGGAGCTAAAATTTTGAGGGTTATCCTCTCCCCTTCTTCTTATTGATGTAATACTAGTGTAAACGATGTCATTAAAATGCTAGCTCTTGTGAATAGTAATACCAATTGTTTCTTTTAATTTGACAATAATCATATGCAAGCCTAGAAAAAATCTTGTGGCCTACACAAGATCTATAAAAAGCTCTTGGCATACAAAAAATTGGATCCACCTATTAGTAGAAAGCAATGTCAATAGGGAGTTTGATCTTCCCTTTACACTAGAGGATTCATGCCTTGCAACAAGGTTTATTTATCATGCCTTTAGAACATGATTTTAGGCTACATTACCAACAAGGAGTTTGATCTAATCCTTACAATAGAGGATTTATGCCTTGCAATAAGGTGTGTTTCTCGTGCCTTTGGAATACAATTTCAAGATGTAAAAAGTATATCACACTTTTAAAACAATATTTCAGGCCATGAACAACATATTGCCCACTTATGTGCCTTCGGAATGGTAAAATTATATCCACAAGGTGAAGAATTTTATCCATAGTGTTTCAATGTCCCAATTTTATGCTTGGATTGCATCTTTAATAGAAAAAAATTGCACCCTTTGGATGGATTAGCAGTCAATTGTGACTTCCAATGCCAAATCCAACACCCTTTGATGCTTGGTTTATACATGAAGCAACAAATGGATGTGTGATTTTGTAGGTACGATCAACCTCCACACACAACACCTCTACACAATGTATTCCATAAAACCAAAAACACACAATAAGAAAAATATGTAACTCATATTTTTTTTTTTTAAATATCTTAACATAAAGTAGCAATCCAACAAACAAAACCTAAATTGGCTATGATACCATGTAGAAATTTCCAAGATCATTGGAATGAATACCTGTACTAGTGAGCGATGTAAGATAAACAAATGCATTCACCTACCTACAAGATTGGAAACACACAGTATGTAAATAAATAGATGAATGTAATGATGAATTAACTCACACTATGGAGTATATATAGAGTAATATTTTTCTAAAAATAGTGGTTCCTAAAAATATGCATGTAAACACTTAATTTAGAACTAGCTTGAAAAGGAAAGTGAATAGCTAAAAATAGTATGTGGATAAGAATAGACACATAGCCCTTAACACTCCTAGGAAAGCTCATCTTCTACACTAACATATATTACATTGAAAGCTTCATTACTCAGTAGGGCTCATAATTGATCAAGGTTGATATCATTAGGGAATCACAAGTCCCTTAAAGCATGGTCCAATATGTCCTTATAAATAGGTGATGATATAAGAATCTCCAAGATGGATATCTATGTTGAAGTCTTCCCAAGATACTCTACGAAGTCATATTAGGTGGCTTGTTGGGAGGACAAGGATGCCTCTCATATAGTAACCCAACCATGCATAATTGTGGCATCATACTAACAAATTTTGATTGTGATGGTATTGACCTATGGATAGGATTCTTCAATATGACCAACTATTAAGTCATATGAGGTGGGCATTTTATTGGTATTGATATTATTTATTTGGATTTTTTGGGATGAGCCTTTATTTGATGCTGGGGACTAATTTTGATCATAATTTGCAAATGGATTTTGATAAATGCCTAATTGCTCATTCAATGGAGAGGATGTAGAACCTTCCACAATAATTTTACCACAATCGACAAGATCTTGGACATAATTTTTAAGTTGTATACATTTTGGAAGGGTATGACCTTTAACATGATAGTATTTACAAATTAATTTTCTTTATGACATGTAAGTTTGGGTTCATTTTCATCAAAAATTTATGTGTTTGGAAATATAATCATGTTAATATTGATGAGTTTGTGGAGTACTAAATTTCTATATGTTCACCCAAAGAAGTATATTTGTGTTTTGATTTTTAGGGTTTTTTAGTTGTCCTTGTGGTATGAAAATAGGAGTTTTTTGTTGGACATTTTGAACATTATTTATTTATTTATTTTGTGTTATTGGTGCGGTTTAAATAAATTTGGAATCAATTACCTTGTCACTTACGACATTTTTATTCTTAGACCAAAAACATGATTTATTGTTAGTTTGGTTGGTGTTATCTTTGTCTTTGTTATAGATTTTGACTAACCTTTGGCAATAAGGGCTTTCTCAAAGGTGGATCCTTTGTCAATAATTTTATTAAAAGTTGAGACACAATAGAATTGTAAATGAAAGGCCATTTTTGGATTAAATTTTGTGACAAAAATATCAACAAATTATATTTTTGGAATAGGCTAGGGAAAGTGACTAGTGAGACTCTATCATTGGAGAAAGGAAGAAAATTTCTTACCATTTCTTTGTTTGGTTGCAAAGGTTGAGCATTGAAAGTTCATGTTCTATATTATATGATAAATGGTTTACAAATCTCTCGATCATTTGTTCACAACTCGGAATGGATCGATGATGTAGGTGTGAAAACACTCAAGTGCTTGTCCTCCCAAAATTCAAGGAAAGAGTCTCATAAGATGTATGTTGTTATAGGCTACTTTATGACATGGCATGAAAAATTATTTTACATGATCACGTGGGTCTCTCTTTCCTTTATATTTGTCTAATTTTGGCACTTCAATTTTTTGAGGGAAAGCTTCTAGTTTTATCAACCTATCAAAAGGGTAAGGAAATAGTTCTTTCAATTTATATGTTTTATTTTGATGTAAAGTCCCTATTTGTATTCCCCTAAGTGTGTCATTCATTTCTTACCACTCTTTGGTGACAAGATTCCTAGGAGTTGGATTTGGTAAGTGATATGGGTTGGATTGATATGGTGGTTGTTATTTGAAACATAGATAAAAGGTGGACCTTAAGTTTTATGTTAAGAACCTAGGGTCACTTTTATTTTTTCTGTAGGATCATTTAGGATGTAGACTAACAAGGTGATTAGATTGAATTTCAACCTTGTAGGTGAGTCAATCAAACCTAGATCTACATCTCTTGTATGGTGCATGTGTGGGGAATTGACTGGAATTGGTTTGCTTGATTAACCACCTAATTAAACTATGTGCCCTAATATGAAAATGCAAGAATCCAACAACAGAAATTGAAATAGAAATTCACAAGCAAATTTGAGAAAGCCAGAGTTTTGTGTGCCTATCCTATAAATTTGGAGATGCTCTAAATAGAGGCAAAGTTTCCCAAGGGTGTCTACCTTGTAGGGATATTCTAGATCTATTTTAACAGTCCTCTAATGCCTAATCTGTTCTTCTTGATTCTGCCTGCAAATTTTTTAGATCACTGTCAAATAATTCTATAAGTGAGTTTTTGTGGCTTGTCAAGATGTAGGGCTTTGAATGCAACAATGGAAAATGGATCTTCAAGATTCCTTCAATATCCTTCAAACCTAAAACCTGCACATTCAAATAGAGAGGAAGGGTTGTGCCATTTAGGGGCTTGCCTTAGTCAAACCTCGCGTTAGTGTTTCCACTTCCAGAATGACAATGTCAATGATAAGAGATGAATTATAGGAAGGAATGATGAATCAACAAATTTCTACAACTCACCACCCTTCAATGGCTTCCTTGAAGGACTAATGTCATACACATCACCTCAAGGTCTTGGATCTTGCTTGCTTGATTCGCTTGAGTTGCTTGGAGACCTACAAAGGGATTAGCCTTCACAAACAATGAACATGCATAAAATTACATAGGATTTGAAATCATGTTTGGATCTTGAATTGTTACAATAAAGCTTTGAAATTCCAGTCTTGAATTCTCTTGAATTTCTCTTGACAATAATTCTTCCTCTTAGTTTTTCTATTGTTAGGTTTGAAATGATGCAATAACTAAGTATTTGTTCACAAAATAAGGACAGACAATTGAGAGGGGGGGTGAATCAGTTGCCACAGAATAATAAACTTTTCAAACTTTACTTAACTTAAGCTTAGATTTGATGAATAAGCAATTAACCAAAAGCAATTAACACATTAGAGAGACAGAGAACACCAAGATTTTTTACGTGGAAACCCTGTTAGGGGAAAAACCATGGTGGATGTTAGTCCACACAATTATACCCTATTAAAAGTATAATGAGAAATAATAAGGGCAATGCAAATGCATTCAAGCACACTGCCTAGAGCTCATTGCTCAAATCTAAAAGGGGCTCACTGCCCAACAATACAAAATAGGATTAAAATATGGAGGGTATGAATTGAAAGAATAGCTTCTCCACAAGCCTGATTATAGTTCCAATTAAGCATAGAAAACTCCTTCACAAACTACTTTATACTTCGCTCGACCTTCTTCACAGTCTGCTTTGTAATTGAATGATATTCACACATAAACATATAAAAGCACACTCAACACCTTTTCAACACACAACACCGATGAAACAATCGCTCTTAAATATTCGCTACATGATATTTCATCAATAACTTAGTCGACTAGGAAAATATAACATATTTGCAATGTCAGACCAAATTTAGAAATAATTTTTTAATGCGAATCCACTAAGGTCGGTCACAACATAGTGGAGACCCAAATTTAAAACTCCAACACAAAAATATTTCAATTAATTTCACTTGGATGATCCACAACATGCTACCATCAACATGTCGACCAAGAACAAGTAAAACAAACATATGTAGGGAAAATTTTTGACCACGAGCACACCGATCAATGTGGATGTACCACAAAGATAGAGCATGATCTAGAAATGTCCAAGAACACCAAGAAACAACAAAGAAACATCCACAACAATTGAGATTTCCAGAATCACATAAACTTCATTCAAGAACATTGATAGAGACCACAAAAACACTTTTAGACCACAACATGATCAAATCTATACAAAGACCTTTGAAACTTTTGGTAGATGGTCTAGAAACACTCCTCAAAAAACCCTTTAGTCCACAACAACTGAACTTTAACCTAAATAACAAGATGCCTTCAAGACATGCATAGTTCCACAGAGAACTTGGAATTATTTCTTTTACAATTTTCTCAATATGCTTGACATATAAAACCTCTAGTACACCAAATGCTAATAGTGTTGACATCAATGAAAACCACATATCAACAACACATCCACAACACATGATGTGAAAAATACCATCAACCCAACACATTGACTCTTCTTCTCAACTGTACTTCTCCCCACCAAGCTCTTTTCCTTTGAAAGATTTTTCACATTGCACTTCTCCCCCTTTGACATCAATGGAAAAGGTAACCATGACCCTTCCATATACACGCTTTGAACCACATATATGCACATCTGACTACTCCCCCTGAGTAGCAGCCACATAAACATCAATCTAGATTAGAATATAGCAATGTAGCTCATAGATTGATGCAAGTAGATGCATCTTCTATTTCTTATCAGGATGGGTAACTACCCCTAGCATTCCTCTAAGATAATCAAAAGTATCCTTCGAAAATGGTTTAGTAAAGATGTCTGGAATCTGTTCTTTGGTAGGTACATATTCCAATTTGACTTCTTTCTCATTCACTTTCTCCTTCAAGAAATCAAACTTGATTGATATATGCTTAGTCTTAGAGTGTAGTACCAGATTCTTGGAAATATTTATTGCACTTGAATTGTCACAGTATATGGCAATAGGCTCTTCATATATCACCCTGATATCCTTCAACATTTGTTCCATTCATATCACTTGAGTACAGTTGTTTGCAGCAACAATATATTCTGCTTCAACAGTAGCTAGAGAAATGGAATTCTGTTTTTAGCTCAACCAGGACACCAACTTCTTGCCTAGGAAGAAAGCACAAGCACTAGTAATTTTTCTGTCATCTACATCACCAACCCAATCCACATCAGTATATGCACTCAGAGTGAGATCATCATCCTTTGGATTCCAAAGTCCAAAGTCAACTGTTCCTTTCAAACATTTGAAGATCCTCTTAATAGCAGTTACATGCGATTCTTTTGGATCAACCTAAAATCTGGCAACCATACATACAACATTCATAATATTTGGTCTAGTCTGAGTTAAATAAAGTAATCCAATGATCATTGACTTGTATCTAGTTTGATTTTCTTTAGGAGAATCATCATTCTGTGTTAGCTTGCATCTAGTCACCATGGGAGTACCTACAGGATTTGAATCTTCCATCCCAAATTTATTCAGTAGTTCTCTCACATATTTGGATTGAGATATGAATATCCCCTTGTCTAGCTAGGTCACTTGTAATCCTAGAAAAAATTCATCTCTCCAATCATACTCATCTCAAATTCATCCTTCATCTCATCAATAAACTTCATGCAAAAACCATCATCTTCTACAAAAATGATGTCATCAACAAAGACTTCTATAATTAATTCTTTATCATGATCTAATTTGAAATATAAGTTGCTATCAACAGTACCTTTAGTGAATCCAAGCTTCAGTAAGTATTTGTCCAATCTGGCATACTAGGCTCTAGGGGCTTGCTTAAGTCCATATAGAGCTTTCTTCAAGAAACATACCATATCTTCCTTGTCAATTAGCTGAAATCCATTCAATTGTTCAATGTATACTTCTTCTTCTAGTTCTCCATTTAGTTGTTAAATGTATACTTCTTCTAGTTCTCCATTCAGAAATGTTGACTTCACATCCATCTGATAGACTTTGTAGTCCTTATATGTAGCATAAGCAAGAAATAATCTAACAACTTTGATTCTAGCAATAGGGGCAAAAGTTTCTTCAAAATCAACACCTTCCATAGGAGAATACCCTTTATATACTAGTCTTGCTTTGTTTCAGACCACTTCACCTTGTTCATTCAACTTGTTCCGAAACACCCATTTAGTACCAATCATATTTTTGTCTTTAGGTTTGGGAACCAGTATCCACGTGTCATTCTTTTCAATTTTTGTTAGCTCTTCCTTCATAGCTTCCATCCAATGTTCATCTTGATAGGCTTCAGTGACATTTTTACGTTCAATCTTGGAAATCAGGTAGTATTCTTCTGCAATCTTCCTTCTAGTTTTCACTCCTTTATTCTTATCTCCTATAATTTGGCTTTCAAAATGGTTTAGCTTTACATACCTTGGAGTTTGAAATTTTATTGAACTTCTAATTCTTCTGATCTTCCTTCAGTACTTGCACTTGTCTCTACTTCCTAACTACCTTGACTTACCAAAACGAATTGAGGTTGCTTTACCAGAACAACTGGAACATATGACACAATTTGAAGTTGATTTTGTGCCTGAACATTCTTCCCTTTGTTTGTATTGTCTTCATCAAAATCATATCCACAATATCTTGATGTTTTGACATAATCCTCATCAACTTTGACATTTGCACTCTCAACCATCTTTCTCAATCTTCTGTTATAGCATCGATAGGCCTTGCTCTTAGTAGAATAACCTAAAAAGATTCCTTCATCCCTTCATGCATCAAACTTGCCTATATCATCATCTCTCTTGATATAAGATTTGCTTCCAAAGATCTTGAAATACTTAGCAGTAGGCTTGTAACCAAACCACTGCTTAAAAGGGGTCTTACCAGAATTTCCATTAACATTTAACCAATTTAAAGTATACACAACAGTGCTTATAACTTCACTCCAGTAGCTCTGGGGCACATTTCCTTCTAACATCATTGTTTTAGCAACATCCAAAATTGTTCTATTCTTTCTTTCTGCAACTCCATTTTGTTGAGGGGTTTGGGGAGCAGATAAATGTCTTCTAATTCCTTGTTCTTCACAAAAAGAGTTGAAATCCCTGGAGGTGAACTCACCACCTCTGTCAAATCTCAGACATTTTATTTTTAGACCTTTCTCATTCTCTATGACAGCCTTGAAACTTTTGAACTTTTTTGGTGCTTCACATTTTTCTCTTAAAAAGGAAACCCATATCATTCTAGAATAATCATCAATAATCAACATAAAGTACCTTTCTCCATGAATACTTCTAATTCTGGAGGGACCACAAAGGTCAGTATGTAGCAGCTCCAACAAATCATTTGAATGAAACTGTTTGCTCCAGAAAGAGACTCTAGTTTATTTACCCATATGACATTCCTTACAAATTGTGTTAGTAGGCTTCACTAACTTAGGTAGATCTCTTACTGCTTGAGTGGAACTTACCTTGACAATGTTATCAAAATTTATATGACACAACCTTCTATGCCACAACCAAATTTCATCTAGTTGAACAATTAAACAACTCCCACTAGCAGTATTCAGGTGAAAAATATTACCTTTTGTCTGTGTACCAGTAGCAATCATATTGCCAGAACTTCCATGTATCTTACACCTTCCATTTTTGAATTGTAGATCATAGCCTTTTCCCACCATCTGTCCAACACTCAAAAGATTTTGCTTTAATCCTTCAACATAAAGAACATCATCAGTGTTATCCTTACCACCAAGACAAATAGAACCTCTGCCACAAATCACACTATCATTGTTGTCTCCAAAACTTACAACACCACCATCATATTTCTCTAGACTTACAAATTTATTTTTATCACCAATCATATGATGTGAGCATCCACTATCAATAACCCACTCATCCTTTTCTTCAACTTGAGTTGCAAGAGCTTTCTCATCTTTAGTAGACTTAGTAGCCACAAGACTATTTTCAACGATAGCAACGAAAACCCATTCATCTTCATTTCTAGTATCTTTATTAGACTCATCATCAATCACTCCTTCTTTAGCAAAGTAACATTTCTTTTGGAATCTAGACTTGTTAGGCTTAGTTCTAGGGACCCTTTCAGGACATCTTGTTGCAAAATGACCTATTTTACTGCTTGAAAAATATTTAATAGGTAACACTCCTTCATACTTACCTTTCCCTCTTCCTTCTTTCTTTACAATCAATGCTTCCAATTCTTCTACCTCTCTTTCTTTGTCTTTGAGTTGCTTCAGTT
>VDFB02026320.1:75202904-75224130 GCA_007258455.2 Sequoia sempervirens
CTTTGGAAGTGCCGAATCGGGTACCGAAGGCCAAAAAAAAATGAAAGTTCTTTGGTTCGCACAAAAATTGGTGTGCAAGCATGGAATAGTACCCCATAGACCCTTGCAAGAGGATTTTACACCAATCCTCCAAAATCATGAGATATTAAACTTTTTGTAAATTGTTGACAATTTTTTGTAACAAACATTTGGCATTAAAATCTCCCAAATTGAAAAATGTATGACTTTAATTCTTTTTGCATATTTCACATGCCACCTCCATAAATGCCCCTACCAAAGTATTCTACTTCAATCCTTACGAGTAATGAAAGAGGGATACTCTCCCTTTCAAATATAAAACCAAACAGACATACAACACTATGCCAAAAATTTGCAAATAAACATTAACAATGAAATATGGAAGATAAATCTGCAACATATATTGATTTCAAAATCTGAAAATGAATTACATAATCATGGAGCTCATATGTTCCCATACATCATGGGCTTTACACACAAAAAATTGCAACTGAACATTCCAACATCATTCCAACAACATCTGGATATGCAACCACTAACACTCCAAATCCCCCCTTCATTAAATTGCAAGCATCAATATATAGAAATTGTGTGAGAAGAAACCATTATTGCTTTCTCAAAACAACCTCCACTAAACCACCAGGAAAAGCCATCACTTTCTGCCTATCAATGCTCTTTCATTTGCTAGAATTTTCTAAATCAATTTCTAGGTTTGGTGCGCATCATTTCCAACTCTCCAGATCATTTTGAAATTCTTAATTTTGTTACTGTATGAGAAAGTTATGGCCATTTTACTCAGAATGGGTCTCACAATTACGACCCAGACAATCTTTTCTCTTTTCCCAAAACTAATATTATGCCAGTGAAACCTCCAAAATGCTCATTACTCCTTGGCATAGATTTCCTCTTCTAGACATATGCATGCAATGTGAAATTCAAATTTTTCTTTCCACTCTCCCTCAACAATTTGCATTCCCAACTTGCAACAAAATACAAATTCAAATTTCAAAGTGGAGTTGTAGAGCATATTAAATACCCACTCCAAGCTTGGGTGTAAGATTTTTTTTTTGTAAAATTAACATCTTTTAAAACAATTTAAAAATGAACCAATTAATAATTTAATTTTCTCACAATCCATCACCAAATTCTGCTATGTTGGAAGAGTTGAAAATTTCAATAATTTGCACTTGCAGCCAATTTTTTTTTAAAAAAAAACACAAGCATAAAATTTAAAATATTTTTGGTTGTGCAGGATTGCTTGGTACCCTTGGATGCTCCTACATCATTATAGAAAGATGACACTCATAAGATATTTACTTGAAACAACTTCTACTTCAAAGGGTTAATACAAATTAGGAAGAATACACATGCTCATGCCTAATTTTATATTTCAACAATTTAGTTGCTTTATCATGTTCACTAACCCTATGAGAAATCCTCATGGTTGCAACTTTTTGTGGAGGTAAGGATATAAAAGTGAATGTTAGAATGATTTTCCTCATATATTGAACAACACCTACAAAACTCATATTTTTGTGGCATTCTTTAGTGTATAATTTGTGGTGGATTGCACATTAGCTAGATCTATTCTAATTTTGCCTCTTCTAATCACGTCATAAGTACACTTACAATTGTTTTCCAAAATCATAAGTTTTTATTTGACAGAAAAGTGGTTTTACTTTTATAACTTGTTAAGACTTGTTTTATGTGAATGAGACATTCTTCCTATATTGCACTAAAAATTAAGAAATCATATAAATACACAAGCAAATGAATCTATGAAACCCATCAACACATTATTCATTAGCCTTATAAATGTAGTAGGTGCATTGCATAATCCAAAAGGAAGAATTAACCATTCATAGAAACATTGCTTTGTTTTGAGAGTAATCTTCCAAGTGCTCTTCATACAAATTTGATGGTACTTAGATTTGAGATCCAATTCAATGAAACATTTGGAATGCTAAAGTTTGTCGAATAAATCATCTATTCTTGGAATAGGATAATGATTTTTTGTAGCGATATTTTTCAATGCATTATAATAAATACATCCCCCAATAGGCATCCTTTTTTATAGCATCTAATCCATAAACCTTTGGGTTGATAACCATTAAGTTGTGTTAGTGATGCATTTCTTTAGGTAGCTTGTTTAAAACCACTCGTAATAGCATGCACAATGGATTCAATCAATTTGCAACAATATTAAATATTAAAAAAAGGAAAATAGAACAAATAGAAAGACATAATGAGAAAAAACCCAAATGACGCAAAATTCCTTTGAAGAAAATCTAATGTGTGAACTCTAGGAAGGGTATGCAATTTAGCACCCCATTCACTATTTTAGTGCTTGTACATGAATTAGTGGAGCTATGCTTTATTTATATAGCATGCTTTCTTCTCCACTTTGCTCTATACAACTCTAAAACACTTGTTCATTCTTCCTCCAAATAAACAATTTGAAAGTTTCTTTTTTTAATCCAACTCTAGATGCTATGGTACAATAGCTAATGAAATACCAAAGGTATTCAATTGAGTTCCCACTCTCTAATGTTTTCTTTAGTTTGTTTTCTTCCAAATCCACATTTTTACCATCAGTGGAAGTTATATCAATTTGGGATTGCAATAGATGGATTTGTGCAATTGCCTCACCATCTAAATACTAACATGATACTTATTTTCCTTTGATTTAGGTCTATGATTTCCAATAGAGAAAATAAAATGATTAACCCTTGCTAAATAGACATAAACCACCATGGCTCCATGGTGAGGTGAATGGTCATGGATTAGAGAAAATAAACCACCAAGAATGATTTCTCCCTTGATGCTAGCTAGCATGGGACAACAAAAAAAAAATGACCCATTTATGAAATAAAAAAACCTCTATAAAGGAACACACTTCCTTTTTAAATTCATATAGTTGTGTAGCAACTATGTCCTCTTGAGCAACAAATAAGTGGGGTTATAACAACTAAGGATACAATTATGAAATCTTGTGCAACTACTAAGATATTGTATAACATTAGTGTTTACACAACTATGATCTTGTTATGTAGTAATTGAGATATTGTACAATCACTAAGATCTTGTGCATTAACTGAAACCTATAACAAATAAAAATATACATGTATTAGCTCTATGAAAATTTATAGTATTGCTACACCTAAACCTTGTTGCTAGTGTACTTGTAGCCTCTTGCAAAGGTGCCCAATTGGTAAATCCACAAGATTTCAATGTATCAATCAAGTTTTTAGATCAATGTCACAATAGATGAATTTCATGGTGAAGTACTTGTGATGGTGACCCTTTTATCCAATAGCTCTTGAAGTTGTTTCTTGACCTTATCTTTCTCTAGTTAAGTGATTGTTGATACAAGATGGTGTTTGGTAGAGGAGATTCATGTAAGAGTTGAATCTCATGCTTCACTTGCTTCTTAGTGGTATCCCTATGGGCTTGTGGAACACTACTTGAAAAGATTTTAATTCTTCCTCCAAAGCCTCCAATTTAGAGTTAGTCATTGTAGAAATTTCTAGTCTATCTTATTGATATCAAGAAAACTCCTAAGGAACAATATTCTAAGATAATATTTTTTCATTTCTAGAGGATTTATTTAGTATGAATGTGGCTATGAT
Source organism: Sequoia sempervirens (assembly GCA_007258455.2). Classification (NCBI taxonomy): domain Eukaryota; kingdom Viridiplantae; phylum Streptophyta; class Pinopsida; order Cupressales; family Cupressaceae; genus Sequoia; species Sequoia sempervirens. Next base: position 75,206,552 of record VDFB02026320.1, read on the forward strand.
CTCTAGTTGAGCCATCAATATGGTTATGTTCTCATAGTTGTGTTCTATGTTGATGAACATGATCATAATGGGAACCTTGCCCTATCTTATTCAAGAGCTTTCAGATAAGCTTCATGATCCCATATCAAAATTAACTTATCTTAAAAGTATAGTTGGTAATTTTATATCATAGCTAAAGTATGCCTTGGATATTTTGTAGATGTTTTTCCTTTAGGATTGTAATCCAATCCTCACTTATTTACCTATAAGTTCTTAGCTTTGAGTTTCTATTGTGAAAGATCCTCTTTGGTTGATTCAAAACTCTTAAAGTCCTTGGTGGGAAGACTTGTCTATCTCACACACAATTTGATATCTCCTTTATTGTTATGTTTTCCTTAAGGTTCATATATAGTCCTTGTTCATGTCATCTGTAGGTAGTTTCATTGAGAATATTCTTTCTAAAAAATGAGAAAAATATCATATTACTGATCTAGTTCATAGTCAAATTGATAAGCAAATCTTCACAAATAAATTTGCTTTAGAAAATTCACCTCTATTCCTAAAATATTGCTAACAAGATATAGGGAAAATCTCCCCTCTAAAAAAATATGACTAACACTCTTATTCAAAACATCAAGCTTGAAAAGCACTATCAAACCCCAAAATGATAAGTATTCATTGAAATTATAACTCACCCAAAACTCTTATATATGATCTACCATTTGGTACCCATCAAAGAAAATTTTACAAAACTAACAGGTGCTAACTTCCCAATTCCTATCACAATAATTTTGAAATATCTCATTTTGGTCAGGTGCCTTAATGGTCCATAAATATTCTCAAAGGGAGATTCATCCAAGTACTTAGTAATGAGATAGAGTGGACTAAAGTAAACGTCCTTATAAAGCCTTAATGATTACTTTATTAACCATTGAAAACAATCACCATTATGGTATGCCTTTTCTTCAAGAAGTTTTAGTGGGCCACTTTTCAAGACATTATTCCAATACCAAGTTTGATATTTAAAACATGTGCATGTGAAAGAGAAATCCTCATTAAAATGCCTATTGCTAATTTCAATATTAAAGGATAATAGTCCTAAATGATTGGCTATAAGAATAACTCAAGAAACCTACATACAGGTGAGGTTTGTTGCATTTAAAATTTATTTCTCCGCTTGGATTCGTGCACCTCACAAACTTAGCATTGTACCCTAACTTAAGGTTGAAAGAGAAAATGAAAATATAAGACCATAATGTAAGCATGGTTATATGTAACACCACCTTAAATCACACTAGGTAAAAGTCATGACACTATTTTAGGTAGTTAAAAGAATCAATATTTATAGTTGCACAACATAAATTATGGCAATGAAATTAAAAAAACACAATGGATTTTCATTCATGGCATGTTTCATGGTCTTATCAACTCTCTTTATGTTTTTTCTATCTCATGTTGATACTATCCTCCTACATAATATACTTTTTTGCACATTAAGGAAGGAGAAAGTGTTTCATTAGTTATTTGAATGCATTTAAAACATATACATTGTAGAAATTGTCAAGATCCCTAGAATGAATTCCTATACTAATTAACCACATAATATAAACACACACATTCCTACCTGTGAGATTGAAAAATTAAAATATGCAAAGCAATTTAGTTGCATGGAATGGTGAATTAACCCACAATATGGAGTACATATAGAGTGACAATTGTCTAAAAATAGTGGTGCCTAAAAATAGGCATGTAACCACTTAATTTAGAATTAGCTTGAAAAATCAAGTGGCTGGCTAAAAATAACACGTGGCTAAAATTAAGCATGTAACCCTTAGCACTCTTAATCAAGCTTAACTCCTATGCTAACAACCCTCATTTCATAGCTTTGGTGGGATCAAAGAAATATTGGTCACAACAACTAGGCTTGATGAGGTGCGCAAGTACAATGCAATCTCTTGTAAAATGGAGAAAGGGAGAGAATCTATTGGGACATAACTGCCCCCAAAAGAAAGAAAAAAAGAAATGTGTACATGTGAAAAAAGAATGTGGGACTCAACATGACCCCCCAAGGATTGCTTTAGTCACACAAGTACAATCATGACCCCCCATAGAAAGTAGCTCCTATGCCAAAAGTGAAAACATGAAAAAATTGAAGATGATTGAAAATTTGCAACCAAAGTTCCTACCCTTAGGAAGAAACAAATCTAATGGCGAATGTAGAATACAATTCATCTCCAAGAGGAGAGATGAGGGAAGAAAGATTGAAATGTATGAATTCTTTGAACTCTACTCATGTGTCCCTATGTTGATGCTAAAACATGCCACAATCAAGGTAGGTGTTCCAAGACACACTAATGTAGGTGATGGTCCAAAACCTTGTAGATACAAATGTAGAACATGATCCAAACATGCAAGTAGCTCCTCCAAATGCTACTTAAGGATATCCATACCAATGCCAAACTGTGACAAATGTGGAGAAAGAATAAGAGGGTATAAGTATTCCCCCTTGACATATGAAGAAGAGGATACAACCCCATAAGATCTAACATGAAAGAGAATATGGATATCCTCAATAGTTCCCTCCAAATATGCAATATATGACGCAACAAAAAACTTTGCAATATCTAGCAAAGAATCATCCCATAAATCTAGAATTGAAATACTAGTAACATCTCATCTCATTGAATTAATTTTTGAATATGCAGGAGGTGGAGGAGATGAGAAATCAATACAAGTCTCATGAACCAAGGTGGATTGGAATACACATAGATTCAAGTGACCAAACTTCTTCTCAAGTATCCAATCCACGCAAGATTCAAGAGAATGTAGAACAATCTGGAGAAAGATGTGAGAAGGCATATAATCAAGAGGCATGATGAATTGTATTGATTGCAATAAGCTCTCTACTCTACAAGTCTCTAATAAGTATTGAATTAGATGTGAAAACAATATTTTTTGCACCTTCGTGTGTAGTCTAATAGACTGATAGGAGATCAACTGAAAGAGAAGGTACACTTAAAACATTTGTGAATTTCCACCTTAAACTTCAATAGACACTCTCCCTATAACCAATGCTAGAGTGTCATCATCCAAAGAGATAATAGACATGCTATACTTGGCTCTAAGGAAGAAAATTCAACTTATGAACCCATGTGGTGTGAGGCACTTGAGTCAATGATCCAAGGCGAAGTCGATGATGATGTAATGGCAAGTAGAGTCTTTCCCTTAGATTTACCTTTACATTTTTTCTTTTCCTTAGCAGATTCTTGAGTTGATGAGTATCTTTGATAGATCTAGGGACCCTTGTGTTGTGCTTCTCAAGAAGGTGTGATATATGGTCAATCTACTTTTCATACATTTGTGCTCATCATTCCCATTTTTTCAAGAGGAACACTTAAAATTTTCTTTCTTAGGTTTCCCTTGGTTTGAAAAAGTTTCAATGTTGGGTTCAGAGAATTCAAAATTTTGATCCTTTTTGGTCTCCTCTTCCTTCTTAGTGTTTTCTTCTCCCCTTTATTGTTTGAAGCCTATTGTTTCCCATTCCTAGCAATGAGGGCTTGTAGTTTTGACGACTTCAATGCGCTTGTCTGTATTAATTTATCCTACTCCCTAGTCAAGTCAGTTATGAAATTATCTAGAGAAAACATCTTATAAATGATTACAAGAGCCCTTTTGGTGGAGTAGAAGGTAGATACAAACTTAGAATAGTCAGAACCTAATTTGGAGAGTATAGAAAGAACTAGTTGATCCTCTTTTTTCTCTATTCCACATTCTTTCAACTACAACCTTAGTGATTTGAATTTTTTTAAGAAGTCCTCAGGGGTGTCAAAGGAATTGCAACTCAAACTTATTAGCTCATTCTCTAACTTGTGACTTTTCATTTCATTTATTTTCCCAAAAAAATTCTAGTGCAAGCCAAGCTTAGTAGGTGTATTCAAGGGTTCCACGTGAAAGAGGAGTTCTTATTAGAAATTAAGATCTTAGAATACTAAACATTATAAACAAGATATAAAATAAATAAAATGAGAACCATAAAAGCATAGTTTTTACACATTACACAAGATATACATGGGGAAAACCATTTTGGGTAAAAACTCTATAAAGCATCATTTTATTAAAAAACTTACAATAATGGTCTATTATAACATAGATCGAACTTGGGGAACACTTGTCTATACTTCCACATGGCCAATAATACCTCATGTGCATAGTGATAGAATTCAATATCAATCTCCAACTTCTACACTTCTCAAATGAGAGGGAATCTCATTAAATATAGGAGAAAGGGTGACATAATACGTTAAGGGGCATTAGTCACACCTATTCAAAATAACCACTCATAAATAAATATGTTTCCCATCAGGTTTTATATGTCTTCTAGTATAACCTATAAAAATGAATAGTATAGCCTAATATGCTCTGATACCATGTTAGAAATTAGGATCTTAGGATACTAATCATTATAAACAAGATATAAAATAAAGAAAATGAGAATCATAAAAGCATAGTTTTTACACATTACACAAGATATAAATGGGGAAAACCATTTTGGGTAAAAAGCCTCATAAAGTATTATTTTATTAAAACACTTACAATAATGGTCTATTATAACATAGAACGAACTTGGGGAACACTTCTCCATATTTCCACATGGCCAATAATACCGCATGTGCATAGTGATAGAATTCAATATCAATCTCTAACTTCCACACCTTTCAAATGAGAAAGAACCTCCTTAAATATAGGAGAAAGGGTGACATAATACCTTAAGGGGTATTAGTCACATCTATTCAAAATAATCATTCATAAATAATTAATAATCTAAGAGTTATTAGACTATAATTATTTCAAATGGGATATTCTTAATAAAATATATACTATATAAGGTCTAATTATATTAGAACATTATATAAATGTTATAAGGGTATGACAAACATAATAACATTATGTTCTAACAATTCTAGAGATACATTAAGACATGAATATAAAGGATTGATCACATTTGTTAAATTTTTTTTCTTTAGATTCCTCACTAGAAGGTTCTTTCTCAGTGCCCATTATTACCATGTACAATCCTTTCTTCTTTAGAACAAGTTTTACTTTTAATTTCCAATCATGATAGTTAAAAGGTGTTGAAGGTCTGAAAATTTTGATTTGAATCCATTCTCAAGGTGTTTTTTTTTGCAAAAAGAATGAATAAATGAAGTGCATACTAGAATGTAGAAGTGCACATGATACAACACAAAACACCCCCTTGATTCAATATTCAGACCCCCTCATAAATTGGCACTTTATGTTTTCATTACATAGACAAGTCTAATAGTTGAACATGACACTTTATAATTTAGTGTGATAACATTCTGAATGAATTTGGCATAAAAAATTATTCACTTAAAGAAATACACTCAATTTTGAGTTTCCAATCAAAAGTTACAATAATTTTTCTATTTCACTATGTTTCCTAATTAAAGCACACTTCAAAATTTTATAAGAATACCTTTCGAAGTTAGAAATAGAGAGGGGGTTGAAGTTAAACCATCACTAGTAATAATCATACGACCATACCATCTAACCAGGAGCTAAAATTTTGAGGGTTATCCTCTCCCCTTCTTCTTATTGATGTAATACTAGTGTAAACGATGTCATTAAAATGCTAGCTCTTGTGAATAGTAATACCAATTGTTTCTTTTAATTTGACAATAATCATATGCAAGCCTAGAAAAAATCTTGTGGCCTACACAAGATCTATAAAAAGCTCTTGGCATACAAAAAATTGGATCCACCTATTAGTAGAAAGCAATGTCAATAGGGAGTTTGATCTTCCCTTTACACTAGAGGATTCATGCCTTGCAACAAGGTTTATTTATCATGCCTTTAGAACATGATTTTAGGCTACATTACCAACAAGGAGTTTGATCTAATCCTTACAATAGAGGATTTATGCCTTGCAATAAGGTGTGTTTCTCGTGCCTTTGGAATACAATTTCAAGATGTAAAAAGTATATCACACTTTTAAAACAATATTTCAGGCCATGAACAACATATTGCCCACTTATGTGCCTTCGGAATGGTAAAATTATATCCACAAGGTGAAGAATTTTATCCATAGTGTTTCAATGTCCCAATTTTATGCTTGGATTGCATCTTTAATAGAAAAAAATTGCACCCTTTGGATGGATTAGCAGTCAATTGTGACTTCCAATGCCAAATCCAACACCCTTTGATGCTTGGTTTATACATGAAGCAACAAATGGATGTGTGATTTTGTAGGTACGATCAACCTCCACACACAACACCTCTACACAATGTATTCCATAAAACCAAAAACACACAATAAGAAAAATATGTAACTCATATTTTTTTTTTTTAAATATCTTAACATAAAGTAGCAATCCAACAAACAAAACCTAAATTGGCTATGATACCATGTAGAAATTTCCAAGATCATTGGAATGAATACCTGTACTAGTGAGCGATGTAAGATAAACAAATGCATTCACCTACCTACAAGATTGGAAACACACAGTATGTAAATAAATAGATGAATGTAATGATGAATTAACTCACACTATGGAGTATATATAGAGTAATATTTTTCTAAAAATAGTGGTTCCTAAAAATATGCATGTAAACACTTAATTTAGAACTAGCTTGAAAAGGAAAGTGAATAGCTAAAAATAGTATGTGGATAAGAATAGACACATAGCCCTTAACACTCCTAGGAAAGCTCATCTTCTACACTAACATATATTACATTGAAAGCTTCATTACTCAGTAGGGCTCATAATTGATCAAGGTTGATATCATTAGGGAATCACAAGTCCCTTAAAGCATGGTCCAATATGTCCTTATAAATAGGTGATGATATAAGAATCTCCAAGATGGATATCTATGTTGAAGTCTTCCCAAGATACTCTACGAAGTCATATTAGGTGGCTTGTTGGGAGGACAAGGATGCCTCTCATATAGTAACCCAACCATGCATAATTGTGGCATCATACTAACAAATTTTGATTGTGATGGTATTGACCTATGGATAGGATTCTTCAATATGACCAACTATTAAGTCATATGAGGTGGGCATTTTATTGGTATTGATATTATTTATTTGGATTTTTTGGGATGAGCCTTTATTTGATGCTGGGGACTAATTTTGATCATAATTTGCAAATGGATTTTGATAAATGCCTAATTGCTCATTCAATGGAGAGGATGTAGAACCTTCCACAATAATTTTACCACAATCGACAAGATCTTGGACATAATTTTTAAGTTGTATACATTTTGGAAGGGTATGACCTTTAACATGATAGTATTTACAAATTAATTTTCTTTATGACATGTAAGTTTGGGTTCATTTTCATCAAAAATTTATGTGTTTGGAAATATAATCATGTTAATATTGATGAGTTTGTGGAGTACTAAATTTCTATATGTTCACCCAAAGAAGTATATTTGTGTTTTGATTTTTAGGGTTTTTTAGTTGTCCTTGTGGTATGAAAATAGGAGTTTTTTGTTGGACATTTTGAACATTATTTATTTATTTATTTTGTGTTATTGGTGCGGTTTAAATAAATTTGGAATCAATTACCTTGTCACTTACGACATTTTTATTCTTAGACCAAAAACATGATTTATTGTTAGTTTGGTTGGTGTTATCTTTGTCTTTGTTATAGATTTTGACTAACCTTTGGCAATAAGGGCTTTCTCAAAGGTGGATCCTTTGTCAATAATTTTATTAAAAGTTGAGACACAATAGAATTGTAAATGAAAGGCCATTTTTGGATTAAATTTTGTGACAAAAATATCAACAAATTATATTTTTGGAATAGGCTAGGGAAAGTGACTAGTGAGACTCTATCATTGGAGAAAGGAAGAAAATTTCTTACCATTTCTTTGTTTGGTTGCAAAGGTTGAGCATTGAAAGTTCATGTTCTATATTATATGATAAATGGTTTACAAATCTCTCGATCATTTGTTCACAACTCGGAATGGATCGATGATGTAGGTGTGAAAACACTCAAGTGCTTGTCCTCCCAAAATTCAAGGAAAGAGTCTCATAAGATGTATGTTGTTATAGGCTACTTTATGACATGGCATGAAAAATTATTTTACATGATCACGTGGGTCTCTCTTTCCTTTATATTTGTCTAATTTTGGCACTTCAATTTTTTGAGGGAAAGCTTCTAGTTTTATCAACCTATCAAAAGGGTAAGGAAATAGTTCTTTCAATTTATATGTTTTATTTTGATGTAAAGTCCCTATTTGTATTCCCCTAAGTGTGTCATTCATTTCTTACCACTCTTTGGTGACAAGATTCCTAGGAGTTGGATTTGGTAAGTGATATGGGTTGGATTGATATGGTGGTTGTTATTTGAAACATAGATAAAAGGTGGACCTTAAGTTTTATGTTAAGAACCTAGGGTCACTTTTATTTTTTCTGTAGGATCATTTAGGATGTAGACTAACAAGGTGATTAGATTGAATTTCAACCTTGTAGGTGAGTCAATCAAACCTAGATCTACATCTCTTGTATGGTGCATGTGTGGGGAATTGACTGGAATTGGTTTGCTTGATTAACCACCTAATTAAACTATGTGCCCTAATATGAAAATGCAAGAATCCAACAACAGAAATTGAAATAGAAATTCACAAGCAAATTTGAGAAAGCCAGAGTTTTGTGTGCCTATCCTATAAATTTGGAGATGCTCTAAATAGAGGCAAAGTTTCCCAAGGGTGTCTACCTTGTAGGGATATTCTAGATCTATTTTAACAGTCCTCTAATGCCTAATCTGTTCTTCTTGATTCTGCCTGCAAATTTTTTAGATCACTGTCAAATAATTCTATAAGTGAGTTTTTGTGGCTTGTCAAGATGTAGGGCTTTGAATGCAACAATGGAAAATGGATCTTCAAGATTCCTTCAATATCCTTCAAACCTAAAACCTGCACATTCAAATAGAGAGGAAGGGTTGTGCCATTTAGGGGCTTGCCTTAGTCAAACCTCGCGTTAGTGTTTCCACTTCCAGAATGACAATGTCAATGATAAGAGATGAATTATAGGAAGGAATGATGAATCAACAAATTTCTACAACTCACCACCCTTCAATGGCTTCCTTGAAGGACTAATGTCATACACATCACCTCAAGGTCTTGGATCTTGCTTGCTTGATTCGCTTGAGTTGCTTGGAGACCTACAAAGGGATTAGCCTTCACAAACAATGAACATGCATAAAATTACATAGGATTTGAAATCATGTTTGGATCTTGAATTGTTACAATAAAGCTTTGAAATTCCAGTCTTGAATTCTCTTGAATTTCTCTTGACAATAATTCTTCCTCTTAGTTTTTCTATTGTTAGGTTTGAAATGATGCAATAACTAAGTATTTGTTCACAAAATAAGGACAGACAATTGAGAGGGGGGGTGAATCAGTTGCCACAGAATAATAAACTTTTCAAACTTTACTTAACTTAAGCTTAGATTTGATGAATAAGCAATTAACCAAAAGCAATTAACACATTAGAGAGACAGAGAACACCAAGATTTTTTACGTGGAAACCCTGTTAGGGGAAAAACCATGGTGGATGTTAGTCCACACAATTATACCCTATTAAAAGTATAATGAGAAATAATAAGGGCAATGCAAATGCATTCAAGCACACTGCCTAGAGCTCATTGCTCAAATCTAAAAGGGGCTCACTGCCCAACAATACAAAATAGGATTAAAATATGGAGGGTATGAATTGAAAGAATAGCTTCTCCACAAGCCTGATTATAGTTCCAATTAAGCATAGAAAACTCCTTCACAAACTACTTTATACTTCGCTCGACCTTCTTCACAGTCTGCTTTGTAATTGAATGATATTCACACATAAACATATAAAAGCACACTCAACACCTTTTCAACACACAACACCGATGAAACAATCGCTCTTAAATATTCGCTACATGATATTTCATCAATAACTTAGTCGACTAGGAAAATATAACATATTTGCAATGTCAGACCAAATTTAGAAATAATTTTTTAATGCGAATCCACTAAGGTCGGTCACAACATAGTGGAGACCCAAATTTAAAACTCCAACACAAAAATATTTCAATTAATTTCACTTGGATGATCCACAACATGCTACCATCAACATGTCGACCAAGAACAAGTAAAACAAACATATGTAGGGAAAATTTTTGACCACGAGCACACCGATCAATGTGGATGTACCACAAAGATAGAGCATGATCTAGAAATGTCCAAGAACACCAAGAAACAACAAAGAAACATCCACAACAATTGAGATTTCCAGAATCACATAAACTTCATTCAAGAACATTGATAGAGACCACAAAAACACTTTTAGACCACAACATGATCAAATCTATACAAAGACCTTTGAAACTTTTGGTAGATGGTCTAGAAACACTCCTCAAAAAACCCTTTAGTCCACAACAACTGAACTTTAACCTAAATAACAAGATGCCTTCAAGACATGCATAGTTCCACAGAGAACTTGGAATTATTTCTTTTACAATTTTCTCAATATGCTTGACATATAAAACCTCTAGTACACCAAATGCTAATAGTGTTGACATCAATGAAAACCACATATCAACAACACATCCACAACACATGATGTGAAAAATACCATCAACCCAACACATTGACTCTTCTTCTCAACTGTACTTCTCCCCACCAAGCTCTTTTCCTTTGAAAGATTTTTCACATTGCACTTCTCCCCCTTTGACATCAATGGAAAAGGTAACCATGACCCTTCCATATACACGCTTTGAACCACATATATGCACATCTGACTACTCCCCCTGAGTAGCAGCCACATAAACATCAATCTAGATTAGAATATAGCAATGTAGCTCATAGATTGATGCAAGTAGATGCATCTTCTATTTCTTATCAGGATGGGTAACTACCCCTAGCATTCCTCTAAGATAATCAAAAGTATCCTTCGAAAATGGTTTAGTAAAGATGTCTGGAATCTGTTCTTTGGTAGGTACATATTCCAATTTGACTTCTTTCTCATTCACTTTCTCCTTCAAGAAATCAAACTTGATTGATATATGCTTAGTCTTAGAGTGTAGTACCAGATTCTTGGAAATATTTATTGCACTTGAATTGTCACAGTATATGGCAATAGGCTCTTCATATATCACCCTGATATCCTTCAACATTTGTTCCATTCATATCACTTGAGTACAGTTGTTTGCAGCAACAATATATTCTGCTTCAACAGTAGCTAGAGAAATGGAATTCTGTTTTTAGCTCAACCAGGACACCAACTTCTTGCCTAGGAAGAAAGCACAAGCACTAGTAATTTTTCTGTCATCTACATCACCAACCCAATCCACATCAGTATATGCACTCAGAGTGAGATCATCATCCTTTGGATTCCAAAGTCCAAAGTCAACTGTTCCTTTCAAACATTTGAAGATCCTCTTAATAGCAGTTACATGCGATTCTTTTGGATCAACCTAAAATCTGGCAACCATACATACAACATTCATAATATTTGGTCTAGTCTGAGTTAAATAAAGTAATCCAATGATCATTGACTTGTATCTAGTTTGATTTTCTTTAGGAGAATCATCATTCTGTGTTAGCTTGCATCTAGTCACCATGGGAGTACCTACAGGATTTGAATCTTCCATCCCAAATTTATTCAGTAGTTCTCTCACATATTTGGATTGAGATATGAATATCCCCTTGTCTAGCTAGGTCACTTGTAATCCTAGAAAAAATTCATCTCTCCAATCATACTCATCTCAAATTCATCCTTCATCTCATCAATAAACTTCATGCAAAAACCATCATCTTCTACAAAAATGATGTCATCAACAAAGACTTCTATAATTAATTCTTTATCATGATCTAATTTGAAATATAAGTTGCTATCAACAGTACCTTTAGTGAATCCAAGCTTCAGTAAGTATTTGTCCAATCTGGCATACTAGGCTCTAGGGGCTTGCTTAAGTCCATATAGAGCTTTCTTCAAGAAACATACCATATCTTCCTTGTCAATTAGCTGAAATCCATTCAATTGTTCAATGTATACTTCTTCTTCTAGTTCTCCATTTAGTTGTTAAATGTATACTTCTTCTAGTTCTCCATTCAGAAATGTTGACTTCACATCCATCTGATAGACTTTGTAGTCCTTATATGTAGCATAAGCAAGAAATAATCTAACAACTTTGATTCTAGCAATAGGGGCAAAAGTTTCTTCAAAATCAACACCTTCCATAGGAGAATACCCTTTATATACTAGTCTTGCTTTGTTTCAGACCACTTCACCTTGTTCATTCAACTTGTTCCGAAACACCCATTTAGTACCAATCATATTTTTGTCTTTAGGTTTGGGAACCAGTATCCACGTGTCATTCTTTTCAATTTTTGTTAGCTCTTCCTTCATAGCTTCCATCCAATGTTCATCTTGATAGGCTTCAGTGACATTTTTACGTTCAATCTTGGAAATCAGGTAGTATTCTTCTGCAATCTTCCTTCTAGTTTTCACTCCTTTATTCTTATCTCCTATAATTTGGCTTTCAAAATGGTTTAGCTTTACATACCTTGGAGTTTGAAATTTTATTGAACTTCTAATTCTTCTGATCTTCCTTCAGTACTTGCACTTGTCTCTACTTCCTAACTACCTTGACTTACCAAAACGAATTGAGGTTGCTTTACCAGAACAACTGGAACATATGACACAATTTGAAGTTGATTTTGTGCCTGAACATTCTTCCCTTTGTTTGTATTGTCTTCATCAAAATCATATCCACAATATCTTGATGTTTTGACATAATCCTCATCAACTTTGACATTTGCACTCTCAACCATCTTTCTCAATCTTCTGTTATAGCATCGATAGGCCTTGCTCTTAGTAGAATAACCTAAAAAGATTCCTTCATCCCTTCATGCATCAAACTTGCCTATATCATCATCTCTCTTGATATAAGATTTGCTTCCAAAGATCTTGAAATACTTAGCAGTAGGCTTGTAACCAAACCACTGCTTAAAAGGGGTCTTACCAGAATTTCCATTAACATTTAACCAATTTAAAGTATACACAACAGTGCTTATAACTTCACTCCAGTAGCTCTGGGGCACATTTCCTTCTAACATCATTGTTTTAGCAACATCCAAAATTGTTCTATTCTTTCTTTCTGCAACTCCATTTTGTTGAGGGGTTTGGGGAGCAGATAAATGTCTTCTAATTCCTTGTTCTTCACAAAAAGAGTTGAAATCCCTGGAGGTGAACTCACCACCTCTGTCAAATCTCAGACATTTTATTTTTAGACCTTTCTCATTCTCTATGACAGCCTTGAAACTTTTGAACTTTTTTGGTGCTTCACATTTTTCTCTTAAAAAGGAAACCCATATCATTCTAGAATAATCATCAATAATCAACATAAAGTACCTTTCTCCATGAATACTTCTAATTCTGGAGGGACCACAAAGGTCAGTATGTAGCAGCTCCAACAAATCATTTGAATGAAACTGTTTGCTCCAGAAAGAGACTCTAGTTTATTTACCCATATGACATTCCTTACAAATTGTGTTAGTAGGCTTCACTAACTTAGGTAGATCTCTTACTGCTTGAGTGGAACTTACCTTGACAATGTTATCAAAATTTATATGACACAACCTTCTATGCCACAACCAAATTTCATCTAGTTGAACAATTAAACAACTCCCACTAGCAGTATTCAGGTGAAAAATATTACCTTTTGTCTGTGTACCAGTAGCAATCATATTGCCAGAACTTCCATGTATCTTACACCTTCCATTTTTGAATTGTAGATCATAGCCTTTTCCCACCATCTGTCCAACACTCAAAAGATTTTGCTTTAATCCTTCAACATAAAGAACATCATCAGTGTTATCCTTACCACCAAGACAAATAGAACCTCTGCCACAAATCACACTATCATTGTTGTCTCCAAAACTTACAACACCACCATCATATTTCTCTAGACTTACAAATTTATTTTTATCACCAATCATATGATGTGAGCATCCACTATCAATAACCCACTCATCCTTTTCTTCAACTTGAGTTGCAAGAGCTTTCTCATCTTTAGTAGACTTAGTAGCCACAAGACTATTTTCAACGATAGCAACGAAAACCCATTCATCTTCATTTCTAGTATCTTTATTAGACTCATCATCAATCACTCCTTCTTTAGCAAAGTAACATTTCTTTTGGAATCTAGACTTGTTAGGCTTAGTTCTAGGGACCCTTTCAGGACATCTTGTTGCAAAATGACCTATTTTACTGCTTGAAAAATATTTAATAGGTAACACTCCTTCATACTTACCTTTCCCTCTTCCTTCTTTCTTTACAATCAATGCTTCCAATTCTTCTACCTCTCTTTCTTTGTCTTTGAGTTGCTTCAGTTCTTCATCATACTTGGATATCTTTTTTGGAACACTCTCATAGACTATATCTTTGCTTGTTACTTCCGGATACAGTAGCCTTGAATGTAGATTCAGTCTTTGGAACAGATTCACCAAATTCACTTAATTCAAAAGCAACAAGCTTACCAACAAACGTGTCTCTTGACATCTTTATTTTTAATTTGAGCTCTTCAATAGCATGAGCCTTCACTTTGGAGGAGGGAGGAAAGGATCTGAGTATCTTAGCCACAATTTCATCCTCATCTAGAGAACCACAGGCACATGTAATACCCATCACTATTTCATTTACTCTTTGCATAAAAGAGGTGATATTTTCATCTTCACTCATCTTCAAATTTTCATACTTGCCTTTTAGACTCTGTATCTTAGCTATCTTCACCTGTGCATCTGCTTCATACAATGTTTCCAACTTCATCAAATCTCATGAGCTATTTGAAGTTCTAACACATTATCCATCTCTGAATCTGTTAGAGCATTCACCAAAGCTTCTATAGCCCTAATATTATTTTCACATCTTTGATCTCATTAGCAGTGGAGGGACCATTCTAAGGAATAACATATGGATCTTTTGTAATCTTCAAGTAGGCTTCACCAATACACATGAGGTGACATTGCATCCTGACTTTCCATAGTGAGTAGTTAGTTCCATTGAATCTTGGACTGTCCTTCTTGAATGTTTCCATCTCAGATCACCTCAAGCTTTTAGACTTCTTCAAAGGAACCTGCTTTGATACCAATTGTTGGAAAAATAAGGGCAGAGAACTAAGAGGGGGGGAATAAATTGTCACAGAATAATAAACTTTTTAAACTTTACTTAACTTAATCTCAAAGCTGATGAATAAGCAATTAACACATTAGAGAGACAAAGAACATCAATATTTTTTACGTGGAAACCCTATTAGGGGAAAAACCACAGTGGATGTTAGTCCACAAGATTATACCCTATTAAAAGTATAATGAGAAATAATAAGGGGAATGCACATGCATTCAAGCACACTGCCTAGAGCTCACTACTCAAATACAAAAGGGGATCACTGCCCAACAATACATAATAGGATTAAAATATGGAGGGTATGAACTGAAAGAATAACTTCTCCACAAGCCTAATTATAGTTCCAATTAAGCACAATAAACTCCTTCACAAACTACTTTATACTTCGCTCGAGCTTCTTCACACTCTGTTATGTAATCAAATGATATTCACACATACACACATAGGAGCACAATCAACACTGATGAAACAATCGCTCTTAAATATTCGCTACATGAGATTTCATCAATAACTTAGTCAGCCAGGAAAATAAAACATATTTGCAATGTCGGCCCAAATTTACAAATAAAATTTTAAGGTGAATCCACCAAGGTCGGCCACAACATAGTGGAGACCCAAATTTAAAACTCCAACACAAAAAGACTTGAATTAATTTCACCTTGATGATCCACAACCCGCTACCATCAACATGTCGGCCAAGAACAAGAAAAATGAACATACACAGGAAAAATTTCCAACCACAAGCACACTGATCAATGTGGACATACCACATAGATAGAGCATGATCTAGAAAAATCCAAGAACACCAAGAAGCAATAGAGAAATATCCGCAACAACTAAGATTTCTAGAATCACATAAACTTCATTTAGGAACACTGATAGAGACCACAAAAAAACTGTTAGACCACAACATGATCAAATCTATACGTGGACCTATGAAACTTTCGGTAGATGGTCTAGATACACTCATCAGAAAACACTTTAGTCTATATCAGTTGAACTTTAACGTAAAGAAGAAGACACCTTCAAGACTTGTACAGTTCCATAGGGAACCTGGAATACTTTCTTCAACAATTTTCTCAATATCCTTGACATCTACAACCTCTAGTACACCAAATGCTAATAGTGTTGACATCAATGACAACCACATATCAACAACACAACCACAACATCCAACAATCTCTGCTTTGGAATTGATGGCAACACATGATGTGAAAAATACCATCAACCCAACACACTAACTCTTCTTCTCAATTGTAATTCTCCCCACCAAGCTCTTTTCCTTTGAAAGATTTTTCACATTGCACTTATCCCTGTTTGACATCAATGGAAAAGGTAACCATGACCCTTCCATTTACATTCTTTGAACCACATATCTGCACATCTGACTATTCCCCCTGAGTAGCAGCCACAAAAACATCAATCCAGATCAAAATATAGCAATGTAGCTCACAGATTGATGCAAGTAAATGCATCTTCTAGTTGTTATCAAGAGGGGTAACTACTAGCATTCCTCTGAGATACTCAAAATTATCCTTCAACAATGGTTTAGTAAAGATGTTTGGAATCTATTGTTTGGTAGGTACATATTCCAATCTGACTTCTTTCTCATTCACTTTCTCCCTCAAGAAATGAAACTTGATTGATATATGCTTAGTATTAGAGAGTAGTACCATAATGTTTGAAATATTTATTGCACTTGAATTGTCACAGTATATGGCAATAGGCTCTTCATATATCACCCTGATATCCTTCAACATTTGTTTCATTGATATCACTTGAGTACAATTGTTTGCATTAACAATATATTCTGCTTTAGTAGTAGATAGAGAAATGAAAATTTGCTTTTTGCTCAACCAGAACACCAACTTCTCCCCTAGGAAGAAAGCACCACCACTAGTACTTTTTCTGTCATATACATCACTAGCCCAATCCGCATCAGTATATGCACTCAGAGTGAGATCATCATCCTTTGGATACCAAAGTCCAAAGTCAACTATTCCTTTCAAATATATGAAGATCCTCTTAACAACAATTACATGGGATTCTTTTGGATCAACCTAAAATCTGGCAACCATACATACAACATTCATAACATCTGGTCTAGTCTGAGTTAAATAAAGTAATTCACCAATCATTGACCTGTATCTAGTTTGATTTTCTATTCACAAGAGGTAGCACTTTAATGACATCATCATTTATTTCTCACCACAATAGAAGTAGCACTTACAATAAGGTTTATTTCTCATGCCTTTAGAACATGATTTTAGGCTACATTACCAACAAGGAGTTTGATCTAATCATTAGAATAGAGGATTTATGCCTTGCAATAAGGTGTGTTTCTCGTGTCTTTAGAACATAGTCTCAAGATGTAAAAAATATATCACACTTTTAAAACAAAATT
>VDFB02026320.1:75224230-75260085 GCA_007258455.2 Sequoia sempervirens
ATACACATTACCAACAAGGAGTTTGATCTAATCATTAGAATAGAGGATTTATGCCTTGCAATAAGGTGTGTTTCTCGTGTCTTTAGAACATAGTCTCAAGATGTAAAAAATATATCACACTTTAAAAAAAAAAAAATTTAGGCCATAAACAACATATTTCCCACTTATGTGCCTTCCAAATGGTAAAATTATATCTACAAGGTGAAGAATTCTATCCATAGTGTCTCAATGTCCCAATTTTATGCTTGGATTGCATCTTTAATAGAAAAAATTGCACCCTTTGGATGGATTAGTAGTTAATTATGACTTCCAATGTCAAATCCAACACCCTTTGATGCTTGGTTTATACATGAAGCAAAACATGAATGTGTGATTTTGTAGGTATGATCAACCTCCACACACAACACCTCTACACAATGTATACCATAAAACCAAAAACACACAATAAGAAAAATATATAACTCATGTTTTTTTTTTAAATATCTTAACATAAAGTAGTAATCCAACAAACAAAACCTAAATTGGCTTTGATACCATGTAGAAATTTCCAAGATCATTGGAATGAATATCTGTACTAGTGAGCCGTGTAAGATAAACAAATGCATTCACCTACCTACAAGATTGGAAACACATAGTATGTAAATAAATAGATGAATGTAATGATGAATTAACTCACACTATGGAGTATATATAGAGTAATATCTATCTAAAAATAGTGGTTCCTAAAAATATGCATGTAAACACTTAGTTTAGAACTAGCTCGAAAAAGAAAGTGACTAGCTAAAAATAGTATGTGGATAAGAATAGACACATAACCCTTAACACTCCTAGGAAAGCTCATCTTCTACACTAACATATATTACATTGAAAGTTTCATTACTTATTAGGGCTCATAATTGATCAAGGTTGATATCATTAGGGAATCACAAGTCCCTTAAAGCATGGTCCAATATGTCCTTTTAAATAGGTGATGATCTAAGAATCTCCAAGATGGATATCTATGTTGGAGTCTTCCCAAGATGCTCTACGGAGTCATATTGGGTGGCTTGTTGGGAGGACAAGGATTCCCCTCATATAGTAACCCAACCATGCATAGTGGTGGCCTCATACTAACAAATTTTGATTGTGATGGTATTGATCTATGGATAGGATTCTTCAATATGACCAACTATTAAGTCATATGAGGTGGGAATTTTATTGGTATTGACATTATTTATTTGGATTTTTTGGGATGATCCTTTTATTTGATGTTGGGGACTAATTTTGATCATAATTTTGAAATGGATTTTGATAAATGCCTAATTTTTCATTTGGTGAAGAGGGTGTAGAACCTTCCAAAATAATTTTACCACAATTGACAAGATCTTGGACATAATTTTTAAGTTGTATACATTTTGGAAGGTTATGGCCTTCGACATGTTAGTATTTTCAAATTAATTTTCTTTATGCCATGTAAGTTTGGGTTCATTTTCATCAAAATGTTGTGTGTGTGGAAATATAATCATGTTAACATTGATGAGTTTGTGGAGCACTAAATTTCTATAGGTTTACCCAAAGAAGTATATTTGTGTTTTGATTTTTAGGGGTTTTCAATTGTCCTTGTGGTATGAAAATAGGACGTTTTTGTTGGACATTTTGAACAATAATTTTTTATTTATTTTGTGTTATTGGTGCGGTTTAAATAAATTTGGAATCAATTACCTTGTCACTTACGACATTTTTATTCTTAGGCCAAAAACATGATTTATTATTATTTTGGTTGGTGTTATCTTTGTCTTTGTTATAGATTTTGACTAACCTTTGGCAATAAGGGCTTTCTCAATGGTGGATCCTTTGTCAATAATTTTTTTAAAAGTTGAGACACAATGGACTTATGAATGAAAGTCCATTTTTGGATTAAATTTTGTGACAAAAATATCAACAAATTATTTTTTTGGAACGGGCTAGGGAAAGTGACTAGTGAGACTCTACCATTGGAGAAAGGAAGAAAATTTCTCACCATTTCTTTGTTTGGTTGCAGAGGTTGAGCATTGAAAGTTCATGTTCTATATTATATGATAAATGGTTTACAAATTTCTCAATAATTTTTGAAAAATTGGGAATGTTTCCATGATGTAGGTGTGAAAACCACTCAAGTGCTTATCCTCCCCGAATTTGCATAAAGACTCTCATAAGATGTATTTTGTTATAGGCTACCTTATTACATGGCATGAAAAATTATTTTACATGATCACATGGGTCTTCCTTTCCTTTATATTTGTCTAATTTTTGAACTTCAATTTTTTTAGGCAAAGCTTCTAGTGTTATCAACCTATCAAAGGGGTAAGGAAATAGTTCTTTCAATTTATATGTTTTATTTTGATGTAAATTCCCTATTTGTATCCCCTTGAGTGTGTCATTCATTTCTTACCAATCCTGGGTGAAAGGATTCCTAGGAGTTGGATTTGGTAAGTGATAAGGGTTGGCTTGATATGGTGGTTGTTATTTGAAACATAGACAAAGGGTGGACCTTAAGTTTTACATTAAGAACCTAAGGTCACTTTTACTTTTCCTATAGGATCATTTAGGATGCAGACTAATAAGGTGATTAGATTGACTTTCAACCTTGTAGGTGAGTCGATCATACCTAGATCTACATATTTTGTATGGTGCATGTGTGGGGAATTGATTGGAATTGGTTTTCTTGATTAACCTAATTAAACTATTCTCCCTAATATGAAAATGTAAGAATCCAACAATTGAGAAATTGTAATAGAAATTTAGAAGAAAATTTGAGAAAGGCAGAGTTTTGTGTACCTATCTTATAAATTTGGAGATGGTCTGAGTAGAGGACAAAGCTTCCCAAGGTGTCTATGTCCTTGTAGGGATATTATAGATCTATTTTCACAGTCCTCCAATGCCCGATCTGAGCTTCTTGATTCTACCTACAGATTTGTGAGATCACTGTTAGATAATTCTATAAGTGAGTTTTTATGGTTTGTCAAGATGTAGGGATTTGAATACAACAATGGAAAATGGATCTTCAAGTTTTCCTTCAATCTCCTTCAAACCTAAAACCTGCACATTCAAAGAGAGAGGAAAGGTTGTGCCATTTAGGGTCTTGCCTTAGTCAAACCTCGTGTTATTTTTTCCACTTCCACAATGACAATGTCAATGATAAGAGATGAATGATAGGAAGGAATGATGAATCGACAAATTTCTACAACTCACCACCCTTCAATGGTTTCCTTGGAGGACTGAAGTCATACACATCACCTCAAGGTCTTGGATCTTGCTTGCTTGATTTGCTTGAATTGCTTGGAGACCTATAAAGGGATTAGCCTTTACAAACAATGAACATGCATATAATTACATAGGATTTGACATGATGTTTGGATCTTGAATTGGTGCAATAAAGCTTTAAAATGCTACTCTTGAATTCTCTTGACTTGCTCTTGAAAATAATTCTTGCTCTTAGTTTTTCTAGTGTAAGGTTGGAAATGATGCAATAACTAGGTATTTATATGCAATTGTTCTAATTTCCACAAATTAAATCTTGATAGCCAATATTGGTAACCTGAATTGTAAATGGTAAAATGCCAACATCGACATATTTGAATTTGGGGCTAGGAAAAATAGGGAAACATTTCCACCATAGGGTATCTTTGTCCCAACTCTATTTTCAAGAATTTAAGGTGTCGAGGGAAAAATATTAGATACATGTATTTTTTTTTCACTTGCAATTTATCATTAATTGTTAAAAATAGGTTGTAGAATGCATAATTTAAGAAATTAGGGGTTCAATTAGGTCCAATAATTAAAGGGAGAAAAAAACATATTGTGAAATTGTGAAGGGTGACAATTTGTGATGCTACATTTAGCCCCCACTTTAGTGAGAGTATGAACTTACGCTTAGACTCACACTAAAGTAGAAAATCTATGTCAAGAAGGATTCAATTGTCCAAAATTTTAAAATATAGGATGACAAAGGACCTAGGGGGAGTGCACAAGCCCCCAGGCTCCAAGATCCCATGACAAGACAACATAAGCACAAAGGAACACACACATATATGAAATGCAACAAGACAACATACAAAAACATACACAACATGTTAAAGAAAAATTAGGGTATGGACTAGCAAGTTGTGTTATGCTAGAATCTATACCAAGGGTGTTCATGAATCACATATTAGTAAATTTTGATATTTTATAAGTGAATCTTAAACCAAAGGAAAAACGGGCTATTGAAGTTCGATATTCACTAGGTGAGCCCCAAAGGTAAAGTAGAAAAATGAGAAACAGACAAGGTCTAGTGAAGTACGATATTCACTAGGCATGTACCTATTGTCAACCAAATCAAGAATTATACTCCCTGATCATTCTGATAAGGTGCTACGAAAATGATCAAGATGTTATGCAAACACATCACTAAGTTCAATGCATGTAAACAAGGTGAAGCAAAAATGGCAATGCTAACACACCACTAAGTCCAATGCGTGTGAACAAAGTGAAGAAAAAATGTGCCAATGTCAACGCATCACTAAGTCCAACATGTATGAACAAAGTGAAGCAAAACTACCAATGTATGCCCCCACCTTAAAGAAATCGTTAAACACTGCGCTATGAGGAATTTATTTAAGGTAGAAAATGATAAATTCTATGCGAGAAAAGATCATGAGAGCTTATTTGAAAATCCCTATGCCAATGATACGTTTCCAAATAAATCTGCCTCATGATAAGGGGTTGCCCCCAAATATAATACGGAAATCAACACAAAGGATGAACATATCAGGGATACATGGATCCAGGGTCAATATACATTTTTTCTACAATGATATAATAGAGCTTAGAACTGACATCATTCTCCAAATACTTGTGGAACAATGAACACAATGGAATAATGACACATAAAGAGAACAAATAAATTTTTGAGTCAACATGGAAGAGACCTAAATATCTCAACGCCTTGCATCGTCCCCAAAAGGAAAACACAATAGAACAAGAACAAAGTTTACAAAATATAGAAGAATAGAGATACAAATAAGAGAATGTCATGATAGATTCCAATTGAGAACCGATCATGGCCATCCTGTCCGCTACGACATTTTTAGATCTCATAATCACTTGGATATTGAAGGCTTCAAATCATTCGATTATGTCCCACACCATGTGGTGGTAGGATTGCATCCACACATTTTTTGTAGCTGATGTTCCTCTAACCTTCTTTATTACTAGCTCCAAGTCTTCAAAAACCTTTATTGATTCATATTTGCTTTGCTAGACTCAAACCTCAGACTAGGCCTTCATACTCAACCTCATTATTTGTGCATGCAAATTGGAACAAGAAGGCTCTGAGAGTCTTTGCTCCAATAAGGGATACTAGGCAGATACCATCTCTTGAACCTACCTTGCATCTTGCACCATCAAAGTGCAGAGTCCACAAGCCTGATTCATCACTTGAGCTTTCATGTTGGGTTTCTCGCTTCTTAGTCACATGAGGGATGAATTGATCTTTATCATAAATTGCGTACATTCCAAGGCTAGTAGTATCATAATTTCTGAATGGTTCACTCCTCATGAATTCATTTATCATGACTTCTTTTGGGCATCTATCTTCAATTTCATCTTCATCTTCTAGCATCTCCACACAATACATTTCATTTTTTGAAAAGGATGTATGTGTAGCCCCAAAGTTCATCACAACATCATCTGTTATGTGCTCCAAGTGTAATGGTTTTGATAATATTTTCATTTTGGCACCATGCTTGGATCTCAAGATTATATGAGACCAATCCATAGATAAATATCCTTCAATATTAGCAATAAAATCTCTAGATAGATATAGTCTGAAAATGGAAGGAACATCTAATACTACCACCTCTTGGGTGACTGTAATCCTGGCACATGAATATAGGGTTAGGGGGAGGCTTTTGATTAGACCTACAACCTGAACCCTTTTTCCATCTAATTGCATGATTCCTCTAGTAAGGGGATTATATTCTAATTTTAATGAATCTAAAATCAATTTAGGCATAACTGTGGTACTGACACCAGAGTCAATCATAGAATTATGAAGCATCCTATACCCTATAATTAGGGTCAAGAAAAATGGGGTAGGTTTTGGCTTACTTACCTCTTCCTTTTCCACCTTTTCATTTGTGTTTGTGAATGTCGCAACTCCCAAAGCCTGCGACTCTTGAACTAGCTCTTTGTCTTTCTCTTGATTGGGCTTTAGGATTGCATTAGCCTACACCACTCTTTTATCCTCTTCCAAAGCTTCTTGCAACAAGGATTTTTTCTTTGGTAATTCCAAAATATCCCATAAGGAGACATGGGTTGGGCCTTCTTCAATTGCTCCACTATATTGAGTGGTCTGTCTATTTGGGGTTTTGACTCTTTTTCCTTATTCACTATTACCTCACTTTTCTTATGGAATACCAAAGCTACTATTGGCAGTTATAGAACCCTTTTGGGGGATTGGATTAGGTTGCAACATAACAGGTATATGCTCTTTGGTCAACCTCCTTTTGGATCAAGTATAATAATTTGATTGAACTTGTGAGGTTTTTGATGTTGATGCATCATTCTCGAAAACTGCATCCTTTCTCTCCATCTAGGAAAATAGGGCATGATTCGAAGCAATTTACCCTTATTTCTCAAGGGACATGCCTTGCATTGATGCCACTAGGATAAAATTTTCAACTCCTTGGGATTGATAGGCACATGTGCTTGTATCAACAACGATCCCTTGATTTCAGTGTTTTGAGATCCTTTGTTGGAGATTACCCATTGGGAAGTTTTGAGGCATGTGTGTTGGTATGTTGTGACTGATAATGCAGATATTGTACACTTGTAATGTATCCTCACCGGGGTTCAACCACTAAAGCTGAGTATGTTGTTGCTACATAAGCTAGCAAGGAGATGATTTGGTTACAATGTTTTCTAGAGGAATTGGGACAACGACAAGAAGATAGCTCTTTATACACTAATAGCCAGAGTTCCATTCATCTTGCTAAGAATTCAGCTTTGCATTCAAAAACTAAGCACATACAACTCAAATACCACTTCATCCGGTCAGTTTTGGAGGATGGATAGTTGAAGTTGGACAAAGTTCACACCAGTGAGAATCTTGTAGATATTTTCACAAAGGAAATTACACTGGAGAAATTGATTTCCTCATCAATTTTTGGTGGTCTTCATGACTAATAATGTTGGACATAAGAAACTAGCTAGACTTATAATCTAGTGGGTGTTGCAAGAGCAACATTGTCATCCAAGATCAGTCTCCAAATGGGAGATTGTTGGTATGTGGTGAATGATAATGAAAATACTATACAGTTGCAATGTATCCTTGCCAGGGTTCCCACTGACACGTCAAGGTTTTCTTGTTGAAATGTCAAGGTTTTCCCATTAACACATCAAATGAAAAAAAATGACTTTGTAAAACCCTAATTCTAGAAGCTTCCAAATAGCTTGTTATAAGCAGCTGGGATGTATGTTGTGGCATGGAATTTGTGAGATTGTAATATGTTTAGCACTGGATAATAAAATCATTGGGTGGTTGAGTTTTTGTGAATGTAGCCCATATTGGGTGAACCACGTTAAAATTATGTGTTGATCTCTTTTGTGTTATTCTTCATTGTTATTTTTGGGTTATTTAATCCACATATAATTGTTAATGTTTATTGCTCTATTCTTCCTAAACCCTAACAATGTGAGCATTGTTGTAGGGGAGACACCATGAATTAGTGTTGTTCACCAAGTTATTTTGACCTACTGCTAGGTCTTTGTTGTGATTTGGTGATACAAATTGTAGTAGGGTTGGGACGAGGACTATCTAGTTTGAAGGTTACATTTGGTTATTTGTTTGTGCTCCTCCTTGGTGTTGGATTTTTTGGAAGGGGGTCTATAGCCTTGAAAATTTTGGTAAGGGTGCTTAGGTGGTGCAACTTGCTGCCTTTTAAGGTTAAGTATCTCATTGGAAAAGGTTTGCAACAAAATTTTCATATCACTCACTTATATTGCCAAGGATGCAAGATCAACCACATTAGTCTATGCATTGGGAAACATATACATCTAAGGAGGTGTTGCATGGGTATTGGGAGATTCTTTAGGTGGTAGAGGTGGTATCTCAAGGAAAACCGACATAGGCGACCGGGGAGGAAGCTTTCTAGCATATATAAGGTTGTTCTTAGATCTAACGGCCAAGTCGTATGCATCCAAAAGGGTTTGTCCTCCCAACGACTGGATCATTACAACTATGTCAGAATTAAAAGCCTTCAAGTAGAAAACTTAGCCATACTCGTCGGAGGTCTAGTTGTTAAGGGGATTCTTTGCCAATCTTTGTGAAACCTAGTGTTGAAATCTATAATAGCTTCCTGAGGAGCCCTTTTAATGGTTATCAACCGCTGGAGTAAGAAAGACCGATCGCCTTTCTTTGTGAATCTCTCAAAAAAACTATCCCAAATTGATCCCATGTAGCAAGTGAATTAGGGGCTAGTGATATATACTAGTCTAAGGCTTTCCCTTTGAATGAAGTGACAAGGAGCCTTAGTGCCACATTTTGCTTTGTCACATGATGCACCATGCACATGTTGGCGACATCTTGCAAATGTTCTACCGGTGTTTTAAAATTTTCTCACTTGAACTAAGGGAGTGCTTTTAAAGCGTTAGAGGGAATGTGATCCCACACTACTAGAAGAGTTAAAGGAAGTTTCTAGCAGCCATTGGAGCTTGCACCTACTGTGCTTGAGCTTGAGTTGGTGTTTGTGTTGCTTTGCTTTCTGTAATTATTTGTTGTCTGATAGTCACCAACATAGGTAAGAGTAATCCAATATTACACACTGTCAAATGATCTAGTGATAGGTCTTTGGCTCATAAAACTACTTCTTCACTGGGTTTTTAAGTATTATGGTCCCACTAGAGTGCCAAAAAGGAATTTTTGATCTCAAAAGTTAACACCTAAGAAAAACAACATATGGGAAGTTCTACAAATGAGGGACTAAGATGCGCTCTATAGAAAAACATCTGGGATTTTAGAATCCAACTCTTCATTGTGTTAACAAGGAGATGAAAAGGGAGAAGGAATAAAAAACAATGCATAAAAAAAGCTATTCTTAGGTAATGTGCTCGGCTTTTACAACATTTCAAACGTGATATAGCATAATAAAATATCAATTAAATCAATTTCTGTAGAAAGTTTGAAAGAGTATTAAACATGATTCAAAACTTTGCATGTATTAAGGTAACTGAAATTCTAAAAGGTAGAAGAGAACAATTTACAATTGCTAACGCTTCAAATAGACACAAAATATGAAATTCAGCAAGAATAGACAAAGATAAACACATAGCAAAAGGAAATAAGTCACAGTTCTATATATTCAGTCTATAGTTTTTAAAAACATATCATACTAAGGTCTATTGTGTTACATATTTTCCAATGAGTTTTGTGCATTCAGTCCTTCAAATAACAGGAAGGAACTCCCAAATCAAAGAGAAAAGAAGCCTAAATAGAGAAAACTCCCCTGCCAAAAGAGATGGCTGCTACTGAAAAGATTCTAGCTTCTTGCCTCCCATGAGAGCTGCCATCATGCAACCGTTACAATTGTGTGAGTGGGAAATCATAGCTTCCTTTCTTCTTGATGATAGTGCCACCTGCAAATGATAAATCCCACTCTCTCCATTCCAACTGCATGGTGAACTGGACAAACACCTGTCTGGCTTTGATGAGTGGCATCACATGCAAACTCCTACGACCAATCCTAGGCCAATGGTGCACATTTAATCACTCCCAAAACTCAAAACACCCTTGCACTTGCACCTGTCTAACATGTGGCCCCTCGAAAATATGGGTTTGGATAATAGCGGTCTCATAATGTCATTAAAAGGTGGCGAGTGGAACAGCCACGTGGCACTCTTGCACAATGCATTGAGAGTAGCTACTATCGGCTAGTGAGAATATGCACGGTGCCGG
The DNA here is from genome assembly GCA_007258455.2 of Sequoia sempervirens. Taxonomy (NCBI): domain Eukaryota; kingdom Viridiplantae; phylum Streptophyta; class Pinopsida; order Cupressales; family Cupressaceae; genus Sequoia; species Sequoia sempervirens. The sequence goes on from VDFB02026320.1 coordinate 75,234,183, forward strand.
CACATGTCGTCCTCCATGAATGCAATGAACATTGAACAAATAAGCTTTTGGGTCCAAAATAAGAGTGAAGCCTTGTGAAAAAATAATCAATTTAAACTTGTTGGAGGTTGCAGTAGATATAATCTACATGTGTATTACTAGTTGCAGACTTTTTGGTTGTTATTGCACTTTCCTTATGAAGATGTTTGGTTTGCGTCAAGCTTTGTGGGAATTTTTATTGAGATGACCATTTTTCATCAAGTTTCAAAGTACTGGACCAGTTATGATGTGTCTTTCCACACCACTAGCATCGATAGGTTTGTCCGCATTCATAGAGATATCAAAATCAAGTGAACTAAACATTGACAAGTTAGTAGACTAGTTCAAATGAATAGTTATGTTGATGATGTTAGCTTGACGTTAGCTAACTTCAATAGGATGATGATGTCACGTGTTCTAATTTATTGATTTTCACTACCCAATTGAACCTAAAGCAAGATTTCTGGTTGAACTAGTTGATTGTGGAATTTTCACTTTCAACTACATCTACGGGTTTTTTATTTGCTATTGCACTTGTAGACTCCTAACTTGCTATTTCTCTTTGGCATTTTTACAATAAATTGGTGGTTGTAATGACCATGACCAAATATGATTTTAATTTCTAGCCATCGACGAATAAAATGAAGATCAATGGACGCATTTGGGGATCTATGACAAGTTGTAGAAAGGTTGATTGTGATAGAGTTCAATTTGATTATAGTCCTATGTTATAATTTTGCTACTAGACAATAAAATTAGGGTTTTAATTATTTTGTAAATGTTGTTTTGTGTTGAATATTGGATTTTGGTTACAAGATTGGACTATTCAATAAAATTCCCTGATCCTAATTGCATCAAGTAGTATCATAGTGGGTTTTCTAGAGTGATGGTTTGTTGTGATCATGTCAAGAGAAGAAACCCTAGAGAAATTTATTGTGGGTAAGCAAGAGAAAGATAAGACCTAAAATTATAGAGGTTTTGTGAAGACATGGTGTAGAGAGGACGTGGGAAAAGAGGAGTAGTACCATGAGCTAGTGATATGGAAATTGTATAAAAGCTAAGAGGAATTATAGAAATATTAGAAGTGATAGAGGTAGCATAAAGATGAGGATTACATGTTGAAGATATTAGTGAAGATGAAGAAGAAGTGGTAGAAGGGAGAGATGAAGCACATGAAGAAAATTAAGGAGAAGTAGACCAAAGAGAAGAAATATTCTTGAGAGCAATGTCCATAACAAATAAAAAACCAAGGACTAATCTTCTCTGTTATAATAACAATTTAAACCTTAAAGAATTTGTATAGGGGATATCATAGATGGGAAAGTATTCTGATTTGAAGGAACTAAAGATGACATGAAAGTGAAGTTTTCTTGTACTATGTTGAAAGGACATGCACCCCTATGTTGGGAACACTTGTAGACAAAGATGCAAAGAAGAGGCAAAGACAAGATTAAGTCATGAGACATCATGGTGACCAAGTTGAAGGTCAAAGTCTTTCTAGCGAATTATAACTTAAGTTTGTTTAGGAAGTTGAAAAACCTAAAGCAAAAGGAATCTAGTTTCAAGGAATACACAAAATAATTATACCAATTGAGTATTAGGTCAAGACAGGTTGATGATGATATGGAGGAGGTGATAAGGTATGTGAGTGGTCTACAATTATGTATTGACTATGAAATTGGCATGGTTAGGTTACAAAGTATAGAAGAAGCTTACCAATATGCATTGAAGGTAGAAGAGAAATTGGCTACAAAGAAACATTACAACTCTAGAGGTCGAGGAAGGTTCTCATGTGTAAGAGGGTATTCAACTGGTGGAAGATGGTATTAAGGAAAACAAGAAGAATCTAGTACCTATCAGACAAGTTCCTACACTTAGGAAATTAAATGAAGATGGGGTTACCCTAGAGGTAGAGGTGATTATTCAAGAGGAAGACAATATTTTGGAAGAGGTGGAAGAAGAGGATTCAATGGTATTTGTTACCAATGTGATGAAATTGGGCATAAGGAATTTAAATTTCCTTAAATACAACCTAGTCATGTAGTAAAGGCAAGGAGGCCAAAATTCATGTAACCCATATAGAAGATGAAAGTTTAGCTTCACCGAAGAGTGGAGAAGATCAAAAGGATGGAGATTCCTTAATTCTAAGAAGAATTATGTTGAAACTTGAAAAGGAGAAAGAAGAGCCAGCACAAAGAAGAAATATGTTTAGAACTAGATGTAAGTTTGAAGGCAAATGTTATAGAGTCATCATAAATAGTGGTAGGACTGAAAATCAAGTGTAAGAGGAAATGGTGGAGATGTTGTAGTTGAAGATAATAAAACATCCTAGTCCCTACAAGGTTTCTTGGCTACAAAAGGGACACCGATTATTGGTAAGTGAATAATACTTGGTGAATTTTCATATTGGTAGTTACAAGGATGAAATAACATGTGATGTTATTTCTATGGACACATGCCACATTTTCTTGTTAAGTGTAGGAGTTTATGGTGAAATCCTCAAACACCCTAGGATCACCTACAAGACAAAATAACTTCCACAAGAGAGAAATGGTAGAAATATCATGCTATCATTAAGGATACAAGAATGCCAAACTGAATTTGACAATGTACATATGGTGCCTTGCTTATAAAGGCAAGGTGGTGAATAGGATTAGACAAGATCATGGAAAGTGTCTTAATCCTATTACATGAGACAACTAAGTCCTAACAACCTAGGATAAGATAAGTTCTAAAAAGACAACTCATCCTTCTAGAAGGAATCTTAGAGCCTAAGTAAAATTAACATGTGAAGATGTCCCCTAATTACCCAGTGAATGAATGTATTAGGTACAATACATTTATTCACACCAACACCCCCCCTTAAGTGCAACTTAGGAGAGAAGATTATTATGCAAAGATGTAAGGATGGATCCTGGCTACTAGGCCATGTTAGGTACCCATGTACAAATGCAAATGCAATCTCACATAAATGGAGAAAATAAGAAAACCCAGTGGGATAAAAATTCTCCCCAAAAGAGAGATAAATACAATAATGATATCCACTACAAATCCAATCAATATCCATCCACACAAAGGATGAAAAGGGAGATCATACAACCCCCCTCATAATGAGATAACCTGTTGCAAAAGAAGCATTAGAAGCACACTTGTGGAGTAACACTGGAATCCTAAATATGACAAGGAAAGATAATTTTGTTTGCTAGAAACCATATTAGAGTCACTCAAGGACTCAGGTCAGAATCATGATAAGAAACAACATACCTGATGCCAAGGAACACTGAAAAAATCACAAACTGGCACAACTCTGGAATCTATGAAGCAACAGTTGATTGACAAATGATCTGGAACTAAAATGAAGTGCAGAGAAAAATGCAAACCTAATGCATGCAAAAAAGAAATGGTGCATGCAGTGATGAATTCTCACATCTTACTTAATGAACTAAAATGATCTTAGATCTATGTAGAGGATAAAATCAACATTCCAATGCCACTTGAATCACAAAGATCCGATATCCGAGGAAAAAGTTATGAATTTTTTTAAAAAGTTGAATTTAGCTAGCAAGAAACAGTTTTTTCTAGCAATTTTTTTTACTTCTGATTTAGTTTCTAAAAATATTTTCAATTTGAGTGGACAATAACAAAAACCAAGAAATATTTTGATGTGAAGAAAAAAACCCAGAAATATTTTTTTGGTCCAGTAAACAAAAGATGATTTTTTATTTATCCTTCAACCTATAGAAAAAATGACACATGACACTTTTTGGATAGCAGTTTTTTCTAGATATGCTGAAGATATGCAAAAATCTAATTGATACCCAAATGTCAATTCGACCTTGGGAACAAATCCCAAAAATCGCTTTTCTTACCAATGAGTGGAAGCTAGATTTTTGAAGCAAAAATGAAAACAACTCCAATAAAAAAATAGTTTGCTTCAAACCCTTACAAATATGACAAAATATGTTAGATTTTGACAAAACAAAAGTCGATTATGAATTTCTCAAATGCCCTGGATTCAATGGTGAGGTTCTCAAGACCTCAACTTGCACCCAACAAAAATTTCATGCTAAGATTGGCCTGTCATCTGATCTGGGAAGAAGTCTACAACACTGAAGCTCTCCTACCATGTAGGAGTTTATGGTGAACTCCTCAAACACCCTAGGATCGCCTGCAAGACAAAATAACTTCCATAAGAGAGAAATGGCAGAAATATCATGCTATCATCAAGGATGCAAGAAATGTAAACTGAATATGACAATGTACATATGATGCCTTACTTATAAAGGCAAGGTGGTGAATAGGATTAGACAAGATCACAACAAGTGTCTTAATCCTATTACATGAGACAACTAAGTCCTAACAACTTAGGATAAGATAAGTTCTAAATACACAACTCATCCTTCTAGAAGGAATCTTAGAGCCTAAGTACAATTACCATGTGAATGTGTCCCCTAATTACCTAGTGAATGAATGTATTAGGTACAAGACATTTATTCACACCAACATTAAGACCTTGGAAATATGACAGTTAACCCATTCATGATGGTAATAATAATTTTTATAAGATTAAGAATAATGGGAAGAGTGTACATTAAATCCCATGAAGGATAAGGATGAGGGGGTAGAAAAGAATCCTAGAGTTTTCTTGGTGATTGGGAAATAAATTTTGAAAGATTTGAAGGAGAATGCATGTTATGATTTCATTCATAAGCCTGTGGAGGTTAGGAAAACAAATAAGAAAGAAGAATTTCCCATGAAGGTACAAGAGATTTTAGATGATTTTTAAATATTTTGGAGGAGTTACATGATGGATTTTCACCAAACAGGAGCATAAGCCATTGTATGGATTTGATACCATGAGCTAGTTTACCAAATAAGGCACATTGTAGAATGACACTAATGGATAATTAGGAGATAAATAAATAAGTGCAAGAGTTGTTGGATAAGGGTTTGATTAGAGAAAGTTTGAGTTGTGTGTTATACCTACAATAATCACACCAAATAAGGATAGAGAATAGAGGATGTGTATTGACTCAAGGGCCATCAACAAGATAAATATCAAGTGTATATTTCCATTGCCTTGGATGGATGACATGGTGGATTTTTTGAGTGGATCCAAGTACTTCATTAAGATTGACCTAAATAGTGGATATCACCAGATAAGGATTAGAGAAGGAGATGAATGGAATACTATGTTAAAAACAAAGGATAGTTTGTATGAGTGGTTGGTGATGCCATTTGTGTTAAAAATGCACTAAGTACCTTCGTGTGGCTAATGAATGAGGTATTGAAACCTTTTCTTATAAAATTTATGATTGTATATTTATATGACATTCTAATTTTTTGCAAGACCAAAGAAGAGAATTTAATGTATCTTAGGGTAGTTTTACAAAGGTTGAAAGAAGAGAAGATTTTTTTGAATTTGAATGTGTATTTTCATGAAGAAGGAACTAGTGTATCTAAGTTTTGTGGTATCTGAAGAAGAGCTGAATATGGATTAGGAAAAGGTCAAGGAAATAGTAGATTGGCCTTCACCTAAGATCATATTTGAAGCCAGAAGTTTTCATGGCTTGGAAAGTTTCTACAACAATTTAAGAAGAATTTTTAGTGGGATATGTGCACCTATCACCAAGAAAATGGAATGTGGTAGAAGAGAGTTTAAGTGGACATATGCAACAAAGAAGAGTTTTTAGTTTTTGAAAAAGAAAGTGACAGAATAGTCAGTGTTGGCATTGCCAAATTTTAGCAAAGTATTTCAAGTTAACTATGATGCTAGTGGTAGTGTGATTGGAGGAGTATTAACTTAAGAAGGAATACACATTTCCTACTGTAGTAAAAATTTAAATGAATACAAGAGGAAGTACTCAGTATATGACCAATAATTTTATGCTTTATTGCAAGCCCTAGAGAAATGGAGACATTATTTACTTCCTATGGAATTTTTGTTATACATAGACAACCGTACCTTAGAAATTCATCACTAGTTAAGGTTTAAGTTCAATAAAAGACATGAAATGGGTGGAATTCTTACATAGTTATACTCTTATTTTTAAACATATAAGTGGTAGTTCCAACAAGGTAGTAGATGCACTTAGTAGATGATGTTTATTGATGAATGCGTTAAGATTCAACGTTGTTTTCTTTGATGAAATGAGGGAGTTTTATTTAGATGATCTTGATTTTAAGGAAGTGTGGACAACTAGTAGGAGTCTAGTAGAAAATGACATGAATCCATGGTTGGATTATTCATTCAAGATGATTTATGGTTTAGGTAAAAGAAATTATGTATACAGGTAGGGGTTCGACGAGAGAGAACCTAATAAGAGAGAATCATAGTTGAGTTTTAAGTGGATATTTTGGTGTGGAAAACACAGCACTATTAAATGAAGGGTACTATTAGCTTGGAATGAATGTGAATGTGAAGAAGATAGTGCAAGGGTGTAGAATTTTCTAGCATTGAAAAGGAGTAAGGAATAACATATGATTGTATCAACCATTTCCTATACCAAAGAGATTGTGGGAACACATAAGCATGGTTTTTTTTTGGATTATCTTGGACACAAAGAGGTAACAATTCATTTTTTGTTGTAGTTGATATGTTTTCAAAGATGGTGCATTTCATACCATGTTAAAAGAGTAATTATGCTTCCCACATAGCTAATTTTGTTTCAAGATGGTAGTTAGGCTATATGGATTGCCTAAGTATTATCTCAAATAGGGGCACTAAATTTGTTGGTCATGTTTGGTGTACACTATGGAAGAAGTTGGGAATAGAGGTAGGTTTTAGTTCACCCTATCATCCCTAGATTGATGAGAAAAAGAAAGTTGTAAATAGGATTTTGGGAAATTTACTAAGGTGTTTGGTAGGTAATAAACCAAACCAGTGGGACTTGATATTGGTTTAGGCATTATTTTCCTACAATAATTTAGTCAATAAGAATGTTATAAAAATTCATTTTTTTATTGTTTAAGGTTATACCCCTAGGGGTGTTGATGAGTTGAGGGTTAGTGCAGAATTGAGAAGGAAAAGTGTTGTGGTAGAATATTTTGTTGAATATAATCATAAGCTACATAGAAAATTGAAGGATATTTTGGAGAAGAGTGTCATAAAATACAAAGAAAAAGTTGATATGCATAGAAGAGAACAATATTTCTAGGTAGAAGATATGGTTATGGAACATTTGGGAAAGGAGAGGTTTCCACAAGGAATGTATAATAAATTGAAATGGAATAAGATAGGCCCATGTAGGGTGTTGAAGAAGTTTTTCTCCAATGCTTATGAAATAGAACTTCCAATAGGTATATACATATCTCCCATCTTCAATGTTGTTGATATGTAAAGTGGGATTTCTCATTTGGACTAGTTGACTGTGAAATTTTCACTTGCAACTACATTTGTGGGTTTCTAACTTGCTATTGCACTTGTAAAATCCTAACCTACTACTACACGTCGGTATTTCTACAATGAATTGGTGTTTGTAGTGGCCAAGATCAAATTTGATTTGATTTCATAGCCTTCGATGGATAAAATAAAGATCAATGCATGCATTTGGGGATCTTTGATGAGTTGTAGAAAGGGAGATTGTGATAGAAATCAATATGATTGTACTCTTGTGTTGAAATTTTGATGCTAGCTTATAAAATTAGGATTTCAATTATTCAGTAAATATGGTTGTGTTGAACATTTGATTTAAATGGCTACATGATTTGGCTATTCAATAAAATTCCATGATCCCAATTACATGATTTGTTGTCTTCCATACTTATATGATTAGCTTGCATTTAATTTTCATGTACTATTTTCCCTCTCTCCTACAATTCTATGTATCCTACATATACAACCAATTGTAGGGGACATATTTTGTAACTAACATTCTCATGTTTATCTATGAAAATAGTTATACGTACTTACAAATACTCATCTTTAGTTCATATGGATAATACATGATGAAAGACATACTTACACCATGACACCTCACAACATCCATTAATTTAAATAGTCCAACCCCTTTTGTATGCTAAGTGACAACATAAATGAGTAATTTTATAGTTTATTATATCATTTCAAATGAGTTAATTATATTGAGAATTGTAAATACATTGGAAAAATGAATTAGATTGCAATGGTCTTAGTGTGTTAACCAAAAATAATTAAAGTGTCAAGTTATGTTTTTAAAAAAACTAAAATTATAAAATAAGTAAATAAAATAAAATAATTCTTAGTAAATACAAATAAAATAATTTTTGAATAGTTCTAAGTAAAAATACACTAACTCTTAAATACAAAAAATAATTGTAAAATAACTCTTAGATAAATAAACATAGCTCTTCAAATATAAAAATAAATAAATATTAAAATAAATATTAAACAAATAAAAATGAAAGATTGATATCTATCAACATATTTTAAATAGATTATTTAAGATATTTATAGTAGTTATAATTTAATACTATTTTTTAAAATGAAATAATTATAATTTAGACGTATTTCCCCATAATAGCCAACTCTTTTGGTTGAACCCAAATTAATATTTTTTGGTTAAAAGTACATCAATACAAAGGTGCTCTTATTTTTCTAAATTTTGTTCCATTATATATATTTTTTAATAAACTAATGTTGATTAGAAAATAAAAAAATAATGATAAAATAAAATATACTCAAATCTATATTTTTAGAAATCTTGCTTTGGTGGTAACTTTCATGCAAATTTTTATGTTATGATTAATTTGTTTCGTCATAAACAACATGATTTAAATTGATAGTTTGTATACAATGAAATACTTACATGTGGCTTGAAGGGAAAATGATACCACATCGAATGTTTAACACACATATACATGTTGAAAATGTTATGTACAATTAACTTAATCTATTTTTCCTTGCATCTCAAGATTGGGGCATGCTATTTTGCACAAATTATTCAATGACCATGAGGCCCACAAGTGAGACATATTTTTATGCTTCCATCCTCCTTTGATGTTTGAATATTTGTTTTGCATGCATGTTTGTGAGGGCTACATACTTTGAGATGTTTGATCATTTTAGGATTCACTTACACCTCAAAGTGAGGACAAAATGTAATGATGTAATTTACATACACATGTCATTTTCTATTTAGTTTTGTATCCATTTTGGGTGTTTTTAGTTTCAACATGCACATAGTGACAAATGATGCAATCTTGTTTGAAGCTGGGTTGATTCTCCTACTCTTATCTATCCCCATTATGCACATTAAGATATGTTTAACCCCTACCTTTTCTTTACACACATATTCTTTTGCATTTGTCATGTCCACATGCTTATCACACTTATATGTACATGTACAAATTTATGGTTGTTATCCACCTTGATCTAATTGTTTTTACCATGAAGGTCATTTCTATCATTGCAAGGTTTCCCTTGTGGGCGCAAACTTGATCCTTGACCTTTCAAAAATTCAAATTCAAATTTTAGTCGACTAAGCCCCTTTATTTTCCTACAATGAGTGAAATAAGTACACATATTGTGAAATTGGTGTTGTGGTAGTATTTAAAAGCATTCAATGCATTTGTTTACACATCTCCTAATCATTAAAGTGTCCAAGCATTACCATTCATGTTTAGCGAACGAAACACTTCAATTTGGTGCAAAAAAAAAATCTAAATCTGCACAAGCATTCTAGGAGCATACTCATGTTTGAAGAGTAATGTTTTTTATTTGTTTATACACTTTCGTAACTTGATCTAGGAGAACATGTCATCTAGTGACACATTAACAATCAGACCTAGACATTTATAAATACTACTGGCCTTCACATATATAAAAAAGGAGTAAAGTAAGTGAAGAGCAATAAGAGAAAACCACAAAACAAAAACATACATCTTCCAACATCAAGTGTAGACATAGAGGACAAATTTTCGATCATAAATCTAATCCAAATCGCTAAACTTGACCCTAAAAAATGTTACTTAGGGAATTGCACTTTAGGGCAAGGGCAAAAATGGTCTAGAATTTTCTCCAACAACAATCATTTTTCAAGTATAAAACTAAATATTTTTGTCCCTCATACTTTATGTCTTAACCTAACATTTAAATTATTCAAATATTCAGTACTAACTAAAATGATTTATTAATCTAAATTAAGTATACTTTTGTGTATGGATTTTATTAGATTAACATATGTTAAGCTTGAGAAAAAAGTTTATTTTCCATTACAAATATTTATGAACATAAAAAAATGAGTTGGTAAAGTAGTATTTTAAGGAGAAGCAATGACCCACAAGAAATGGGACTCCACAGTTAAACATGCAACCAACTTTTTTAAAATTTCAAACTTTACTATTGAAAGATTAAAATTGCCTAAAACTACAAACTTTTTTATCAAGAATAAGACAAACTTTTTTATCAAGATCCATTGCAAAAGATCTAACATTAAAATGAGTTTAAGAACCTTATAAGATTTTGGTACTCATATAAGGACCAAAACTTATATTATTCTTGAGTCTTGACCCAATAGACTACTTTAATCCGAGGGACATTATTAAAATCTTTCCAAGATATTTTCCCCCAACAAAACAAAAAAATGCCACTTGCCCGCCAGAACTTTCCAACGCTGTATACGGCGCCCTGCGCACCCACGCCAGCTGGCAATATTTAGCTGTTGTATGGGCTGGTGGGGCCACGCCAGCTGGCGATATTTTAGCTGTGATACGGGCTGGTGGGGCCCATTCCGGCACTTGCAAAATGCGTTTCGAGTTTGTTTGGACAGTTTATTCGCCGTACTGAAAATTACGGTACCGTGCGTTTCCGTACTTCATGGGAGGTCAATAGCATTGGTAGTGGGAAATGGAAGCCTTCACGTGCTTGACATTGAAAGTGCGATTTAAATACTATTTCTTTAGGGGAAAGTGAAAGTGACACCCACTTGGCCGTACAGAAATTATTGTGACACCACACACTTATGTCCAATTTAGGTGACATAGTGTATAGTAGGGCAATTAAGATGTGAAGTTGGACACACTAGGTACTCTTTCTCATCTTTTTGTCTTTTTAATGGGTCCCACTTTGATGGGTGTCCATCATTTATAGGGCAATTTAGTTTAGAATGTGGTTAAAGTTGAATTTGTACACTTTGTAACAATGAATTAGAATGAGAGAAGTGTTTCATGTATTTCAATGTGGAGGAGTGTTATGAAATTTGACATATTTTGTTGTTTCTTTACAGAAATTTAAAGTTCTTTTGGAGTCTTTATTTATTGTCAAGATCAATGATGCGTAGTTCTATTCATTAGAGATGATTAAATGTAGATTTGGCTTTCTTAAGTGAGATTAAGACAATTTCTTTTTATCTCACCCTTCACCTTCATAGTTGTTTTTCAATCTTAGTCGTAGAGTTGTAAATGAGCTCAGTGTTTCTCCTAATAGTCATGATATGTGAAGGTAAGGGGCGTCTTGACTTGAACTATTGTTTTTTATACATTTTTTGGTTTTTTTATTACTTATATATATTTTCAAAACTTGTTTGGGAAATGTACTTTTCTTCCAATCCATTAACATGTTGCGAATATCAATTGACAATATTAAAATTTTCATAATTTCAAATTATGAAAAGCATATGAGAGGGGTTGCACTTTTTCATTTAAGAATGAGTTCATATGAATGATTGGAGGAATGGCAATAACAAAAGAGTAACTTTAATAATTGCATTGTACAACAAAGTGAACAAACATTGAATTGCATTTAAATTGTATATCTAAATGGTGTATTTAATTTGTTCTAAAGCATAATTTGATTTAAAGGACATGAAAGTCATCATCATAATCATTAACACTAAGTTTAAAAAACAAACATATATGTATAGTTTTCAAAGGTGCTCCAGTCTCATTTTGGAATTTGTGTTTAATTGTCTATTCACTTAACATGTTTCAATTACTTCTTTTCCTTGACATTTTAATGAGCCTAAAGATTATGAATAAGGTCTCATTAAAATGAGTCTAAAGGTCGTAAATATTTATTCACTTGATATGTTTCAATTACCTCTTTTCCTTGACACTTTAATGAGCTTAAAGATTATGAGAGAACTTTGATTAGAATGAGCACAAAGATTGTAAAAATTGATGTTAAAAAAGAAAAATACAAATAATGTTTTATAAAAAAATTCAAAATGAAATTACAATACTACACTTTGTTGGATCTTACACACCCATTTATTCATTCAAACAAATCATCATGAAGCATCTTCTATTGAAGATGGAAGGAGTTATTATTTCATTTGGTAACTTCTAATTTCCTTCACAGAGTAATGCCCTTTTTCAACTAGGTTGAGCTAGCAACCTATATCAATAATAATTTTAATTTTAATTTATCTATTCCTCCCATATTTTCTCTTTGCTAGTGTATATTTAATCATATCTTCTATTATTTTTATTAATTTTAAAAAATAGCTCTTATATTATTTTCTTCTCCTTGAGAATGGATAATCTTCTACATGATCAAGGATTAATAAGATACACTTTAGATTTATATTATCCATACACTCAAGTGTATAAAATTAGCACATAGATGCATTGTGTAGCAATAAATTGTAGTTTGGGAATTTATGGTGTTATGTTTAAATCCTTTTAGAGGGAAAGATGAATTTTCCAATTCATGATCTCACAAGTTAGTGCCAACCAAACCTCAATAATGTTGATCAACATAAAAAAAATTTATGAAACTTAAAAGGTATAAAGAAATAACTTTTAAATAAAGCCCCTTATCTATGTAATGCTAAAAATTGAATATATTGTACTTTTCCCTTTTATTTTGGGCTTATTTTAATTCAACCAATTCAACCATTTCTTAAGTAATGACAAGTATACAAGTGGCATATTTTGTTGAAATATGACACATAACCCAAATTTTACCTAATTCTATTTGCACTCACTCTTAGGGGTCGGTCTTATTCCTCAATTTTATTCATTTCTCATCCATGTTCAAATCCATGATTTGTTCAAGTGATTTGAGTAATTGTATGATTTGTAGATGACACCAAAAGTTTTGGTTTTCAATTTTAAATTTAGTGTTGAGATAACCCTTCTAATTAATCATTTTTTGAGGACTTGAAGTAAGAAACATTTCATTTATGTCCTTTGGAGTTGTATCTAATGACCAACCCTAGTTTATTTTTGGTAGTGTGAATGCACATATTACCTAATTGATTTCCCTATTATGTCTTATTCACCTTGGTTTACTAAAGTTTACTAAGGGAATTGTTAGGTCATTCTCAATTTATGTCTCAAGTCATAAGATTAAGACACATGTCATAATCCCATTTTTTTTGTGTACACCTTGGCATATATAACCAAGGGATTATCATTGTAATCTAAATCCATCACAATTCATGTATATATTATGTATTTGCATCCTTTGATAAAAATAAAATAATTATTTCATGTTGGGTCTCTCTTGTTCTTTCATTTAGGCTCCTAGGTCTTTGATGGCTACCCCCATAATCAAATCTTGTATGGTAGATATTATTCTATACCAATTCTTAGATGGTACCAAAACTTGTGGGATTTGTCCTTGTTAGCCTTTTTGAGAGATTTGTTAAAGTTAGGAAAAATCAACTCCACAACTCCCAAGGATCACCTACCATAAAAAACTTGACACAAAAAGAGAGAATATCAAAGCTATGGAGGCCAAGAGCCATTGATCCAAAAAAATCATGAATCATTATGAATGTGCATCTTAATGATTATACAATAAAGAATCCTTATAAAAGGATAATCAATCTAGAAACCCTAGGTGAGGATAAAACAATATCATGACATGAGACATAAAAAGAACATGATCTAAGTAAGCTTAAGTAATTAGAGGAAAGGGGACTCGATAATTAAGTAAATAATTAATTAGGAAATATCTATTACTCTAACACCTGCTCCTAAGTGAAACTTAGGGAGAAGCTCAAACCTTTAAAAATGAATACATGATGGGTCCTAACAAACAAGGCTTGGTGAGGCACCCATGTACAAACAATCAAATCTCTCACAATTGGAGAAAAGGAGAAAAAACCTGTGGGAGAAAACTCCTCTCCAAAAGAGAAAAATGCAAGTGAAGGTCTAAGAAGCCTCCAAACAAAAAATTGTCCCAAAAGAGTAGGAACAAACGATGAGCATGAAGAACACCATTGAAGCATGAAGAAGTTGCAAACTCAAAGAATGATTGCTATAATGTTGAAAGAAGAACCTCCTCTGAAATCAAGATGAAGATAAGGATCAAGAAGATTATAATTTGCATGAGTTCCCCCAACGAAACTACTTGAATAAGATGGAAAACAAAGGAAAAACATCTAGAACTCAAAGATATAGATGACACATGTACCAAAAGTTTGAAGAAAACTGATCAAATGAAAATGGAAGGTCACCTCTAGAAATAGGAATGCACGAGTGTCCATATGATAAATGCTCTATCTCACCAAAATGCATGGGTAACCAACCGTTGCATCTACCTACTACATAGGAACAAATATTGTATGCATATCTCAATCCAATGCGAAACCAATGAAGCATTATCACCAATAATAGAAACCCCCCATAATCCTGACAAGGGAGAGCTATGACAGGTCCACTGAAAACTGAATGTCAGAATGTATTGAAACAAGAACAACTGAATGTGCAATTGAAAGTACTTGCAAATATGAAGGGTGTGAAAAATAAGACACACACACATGAGGCAAGAATCAATGTGATTCATTGCTATCGTGGAAGGGACACTCACTTGACAAAGGTGTGATGACAAAAAAAAGGCCTACACAACCCCTCCCATGTCTCTTTATATCATAGTGTGAGTGAAATAAGGCACAAAATTATGTGCAAGATCTGAATAACACATGTGCAATGTTGAGGCACTTTATGTCAATGTGTTTAGATAAGAGAAGTGCTTACAATGAAAGCTCACAATGTCCAAAAAAAACCATATGCTAAAAATACAATTCTCTAATAGAAAAATGAGGAAACTGATAGCTCAAATTTGACCCAAAATGCTTTGAAGGATCAATTATCCTAAAAAAAGCACTTGACCTAGAGCCTTAAGAAAAATCTCCTCCTACCTTGTCATATGGATTATAAGGAATATTACATATGTAGATAGTATAGTTTACAACATCTATGCTTGCATAGGATAATATAGGTATAGGTGTCCTCAACATACTATACCAGAGATATATACATTTTTTTTTTCAAAATTAAAACATTGTAGCCTACATAGTTCACAAGGTACCCTACACATATAGGTGCATCATGTAGAAGCCACATGGCTTGGGTCCCTATTCCTAGTAAATGGATAGTAGCATAAAAGCTATGTCACCATTGGTAATCTACAAACAAACCCTTGTCGGTGGCCTCAATCATTTATCACCAATTTGATTCCCAACACAAGGTGTCACAACCCCTACTCAACCTCGTGTTTAGAAAACCACCCCCAAACTTTGTTAAAACCACCTTGGACAACAAGATAGCACAATATTTGCTTTTGAATGCTAGATTTATGTGTAAAAGGTAATTTTGATTAGCTCAATAATAGTTTCACAATCAAGGGAATTTTATTAGTTTAGGGCATGTTTTGTTTAGATGATTATTGAAATTGGCATGGCATCATCATGATGTAAGTATTCTTTTTCCTTAACTTTCCCTACTATATTGGCATTTTGGTTTTGACACTTGATATTTGCATGCTCTATTATCAATCATATGAACTCCTTTTTATAAGATTTTTTTTTTTGGTTTGAGATATAATTTTGAAAGCTTTTAGTGGTGTGGGTAGTATTTTATTTTGGTGTCTAGATTTTCTAATTTTATTTTTGG
Organism: Sequoia sempervirens; assembly: GCA_007258455.2. Taxonomy (NCBI): domain Eukaryota; kingdom Viridiplantae; phylum Streptophyta; class Pinopsida; order Cupressales; family Cupressaceae; genus Sequoia; species Sequoia sempervirens. The sequence continues at coordinate 75,250,023 of VDFB02026320.1, forward strand.
TTTGAGATATAATTTTGAAAGCTTTGTAGTGGTGTAGGTAGTCTTTTATTTTGATGTCTACATTTTTCAAAATTATAAATTCTCATAGGTTTTGTTGAGTAGCTCTCATTTTGGGAACTTTTGGGGCTCCATTTGGCCTCATATGATAACATTTTTGGTGATTTTCTAAAGTGCATGTATTTTGTTTACTTTACATTGGTGTAATTAGATTAGTCTCATTCTATCAAAAAAAATACTTTCATTTTTTAGGCCAAATTTGACATATGTGGTGTAGTAAGATCAAGACCACTTTGTTGAGTTGGCAAGTGGAAAATGTAATTGCACCAAGTATAAAGTGAAAAAATCATATATTGTTGGGGAGTCTCATGATTGTGTGAATTTGGAGGGTAATCTTGTGATTTTGTTGGATTAAGTCTCTTGATTGGTCTATTGTCTAACTAGTTTTGAGTTAATAATGTGCATAAAAAAGCATCATATTATAATCAAATTGGATAACAAAACTATAAGTTTTGGAGAGATGAAATCCTAACACATTTTAGGTGGCTTCATATTTTACCCCATCTTTATGGACTAGTTCCTAAACCCACATCCTTTTGGAAAAAAAATGTATGGAAAGACAAAAATGAATATATGCTAGGATTAATTTTTTGTATTGTCAATATCCATTCAATTGGCCACCACTCAATGCATTGAGTGCCCATGTGACCTTTGAACCAAATTTTGGGAAATATTTAGAGACTCAAATGAATCTCCATTCCCCAAGGATCATGTTGCAAATTGTCTTGTTCAACTTGATGATTTTTTACCATATGGAAATAAAACAACTAAGGTGCTTAATTTTTGGGAAGAGCTTGAATGTTGATATGACATAGGGACATCCATTGATGCTCCTTCTCTTGCTACAAATATTTCCATTGAGATTTTGGCTTCTATAGATCCTTTCACGGATTCAAAGGGTTCATTTTCTTTATCTACAAGTCAACATCTTGATGCTAAGGTTTTTTGTATTCTAACATTAGCAAATTCATTTGATGTTAACACTTAGGAAACTTGTGTGGACACAACTTTATGGGATGATTAGTGTATGAAAATAATATGCATTGAGATTTAATCTTCATCTCCTACTACTTCTAATGAAACTAGTGGTGCTCAATGATTCTTTGTAGTAAGAAATTCATCATCTATAGCTACTCAGGATGAGTGTTTGATAAACATTCTAGTATTTCTTTGTGAGTCCTATCTTATAGACTTGGAGGACACTATTGAGTAAATCCATCTCTTCTTTGATGTTAGATCTTATGGGATTGCATCATCTTCAAATGCCATGAGGGTAGCTTTAAACCCTCTTATTCTTTCTCCACCTATTTATTCATTTATCACAATTTGAATTTTTTTGGAGATAATTGATCAACATTTAGAGGAGCCACTTTCATCTTTGTATTGTGTTCTACATCCATTTCCAAAAGGTTATGGATCATCACCTTCATCAATGAGGCCTATAATGCTTGATTTGGTTGTAGCACTTTTCAACACCAACATGATGCACTTGAGTAGAGTTCCAAGATGTCACACATCTTCTATTTTATTTCCTCACATTCCTTTCAAGAATTAGAAGGCTTCCTACATTTATATTTTGTTTTGTTTCTTCCTAAGGGGAGAAATATTGTTCAATAATTTTTGATCATCTTCAACATTCATTATTAGATATATACCATTAGTATAGGAGATTCTACATTAAGAGGGGATACATAGTCTCTCTTATTATCTCTTATGGGGTGGACTATTACCTCATATGGGGTTTTCTTCTTCTCATAGTTTTGGAGAGCATCTTGTGTTTTCTTTCTTTCAAAGAGGGGTTTTTGCATATGGGTTTGCTCCTTTTCTCTACTTCTGATAGATTCATTTGTACATGGAAACTTATCATGGACTTGTAGCCAAGAGCCACCAATGCATCTTTACATGTTTTCTTGTTCTCCTTAAGTTGTACTTAAGGGGGGTCTTGGTGTGATCTTGGTATTCATTCGTAGGCATCTACCATCAATGTAGGAGATTCTAAATTGAGGGAGGGCTACATAGTCTCTTTTCTTCTCTCTTATGAGGTGAAATTATGGTGTTTTCACCTTCTCATAGATTTGGAGAGAATCTTGTATTTTCTCTTTTTTAGAGAGAGGTTTTCTTCCTTTTCTCCACTTGTGATAGATTCATTTGTATATGGGTACATATCATGGCCTCATAGCTAGGTCTTATCATTACATCTTTGCATGTTGTTAATGGGGTATATTACCTATCCAAATTTTCTATTAGATTATATTCACACTAGTTTATTTAAGTTTAGTTAGGTCATTTTGACTTTATGTATCAAGTCATGGGATTAAAATATTTTTCACAATCTTGTGTTTCCTTATATCACACAACATATATAGCCAAAGGGCTCTCTTTATAATTTAAATCCATCATAATTCCTGTTCACATATTGTGCATTCACATCCATTTTTTATAAATAAAATCACTCTCCTATTGTTTCTCTCTTGTGCTTTCATTGAAGCTCCTAGATCTTGGGTGGCTACGTCAGCCAAAAATTGCATGATATAGATCATTCTATAACAACTCTTATAAATTTGATCATCTTATAAATCAATTGGCAAGAGCATTCAAAATAAATTTATTTATCTAATTAGAGCATTTATTATTACACTACCTACTTGCATCAATAATTTAGACATTTGTTATATGTTTTCTTTTTGTATGTTATCATTTATAAAAGTCATTGACTTCGTATCTTACTTGTCATTAGCAAACTCTTTAACGCATACATTCAAAGTGAGTCTAAAACAAACATTTAAAAACTTAGATAGATAGATTCACAAGTTCAAATCAAATCTACCCTTCATATGTTATATCTATAAGTATACAATTGATCCGACTAATGTAGAAATTGACTAAAATGACACACATTGAATTTGGTTTCGAAAACATTTGTGTAATCTTTTCTTAATTTTTCTTGATATTGACAAATCACTTGTATCCATCTCACAACATATCTACATTTATTTTCTAAATAAATACCTGTATTGTATTATTTAATTTCCACTTTACTCTATAATATCGACTATAAATCTTAAAGTAATTTAAAAAATTTGTTTGTTTAATTAAGTTAGACGAAAAATATTTCATATTAAAAGGATTTTATTCTCCATATCAACACAATTTTAGGAGAAACTTTAAGTTACAAATAATAAATTTATTTATTTTTTCTTTGTATTCCAACATAAGCTATAATTCTAGGCGAGACTCATAAGCTATAATTCTAGGCGAGACTTTTAAGTCAAAATTACTAGAATGATAAATTTGGTTCCATTTATACCTCCGTGATACATCATCATTTCATAGTTTCATTATTTTTTTTATATGGTATCTTCCACATAATTTTGGTAGGTTTTTAAATCAAAATTGCTTTATCTATAGAAACTTGGTTTCTATGGTTGTAATATTAAGTCTTTTTCCTCCATTATATTCAATCATGCTCTTCTTTCTAAATCATGTTTCAATAAATATGTATATATATTTTTTAATGGAAACAAGCCGGATTATATATTTTTCTTAGTATGTGTTATTAAATAGTTTGGTTAAATATTATATATTTATATTTTTTAAAATTTTCATATATAATATTTGGTTGTTAGGATTATAAATGTTTATTGATAATTTGATAGTATCTTTAGGTATTGTTACTAGTTTTAAAATATATTATTCTTAGAAATGCACATCGTTAGATTCATCTATCACTTCTTGAATATGTTCATTATCACAATCCACTATCATTAAAATGTTTTTGTATAATACAAATATTAGATATAGAAAGGTTGACCAAGATAGTCAAATAACAAGCATGCCATGTATTATAAGAACATGAAAGCGCATGAACGCCATGGTCGTACTCTATAAAAGTTAAATTAAAAAAATCATAATTAATTATGTGTACATAAAATCATATTAATAAAAAAAATTACATAATTGTGATTACACTCACACAATTTTTCAAGAGAAATTTTAGTGTCTTATTACTCTAATAACATCATGTTGGTTTATGACAACCATCCATGAGAAAAAAAACATGTATTAGATGTTTCTCTTAACTTAGAGATAACTACATTAATTGATGCTCTTTATTTATATTTTTGTTAACATAATTTGCATCTTCTATCTAAGAGTATCACAAATGAGATTAATGATGATATTGTAAATGATGAGAAATTAAACTTGAGAGGTAGTAGTGAATATCAAACATGACTTATCTACATCACTAATATTTGTTGTTACCATTTCCAATGTCAACCCTTATGCATTGTGAATAGTGAAAGCTCATGCCATCTTAATTGAGATTTTTGTATGATTGTTCAATTTTATCACAAAGTGTTTAAGTGCACAACCAATATTTTTGAATACCATAACATGTAACATGTTGCATGAAACATGTGTTATGTTAGCTCATGATGAGTAGTGAAAGGGATGATAAATTTTAAATTTTAATTTGAAGCTTTAGAATTTGGGGATCATTTGTGCTCCTCAAGGTTGATGTCAATCAATCCTAATTCATTTATAAGTAATCTACAGGGACACAATGTTGATATTGACATGAGGAATAAATATATGTGAATTATTGTGAATGGGGGTGGATAGGGATGCACAAGTATGAATTTAAATTGTGAGCCAAATTTAACACAAGAGTATGTTGCTTGTCAATATGCTATTACATTAAGACACCCATCAAGGTGAAAACAAAATTAAATGAGAAACAACTTGTGTATGCTAATTTTAGCAATACAATAACAAATACTTGTAATCCATGACCAACAATTTCCTTAATATTCACTCCATCTTTGAATTCCATTACTTGTATAATATTTTTGTGTTGATAGAATTTTATGTCAATATCAAGATTATATATTGCATAAGAAAATATATAAAATAATCCTAAATATGTGTTAATAGTTTGAGAGATTAATGTAGATAAAAATGAGAGGAACTATAAGGCTCACATGTGTTGCACCTTCATCTTACATGCATATTTTATGTAACATCATATTTTTGTTGTTTTTTATCTTTTGTAATCACAATTGATATTGACATGATTGTATGATTATGAGACATGAACTTATCTAATGAGTTGAGCTATTATAATCTCTTCATGTTCGCTATTTTCATTATGGATATAAAATATTAGTAACATTGCTAGTCAAATTATTTTTAGTAATGTAGTTCTATTTGGTTATTAATGAATAAATATGATTTAACAATACTTTCTTTTGTATCCATCTTGATTATATAAATGGTTAGAGAATCATTATTGTATATGTTCAATTGATGATTATTCTATTATATGTGTTGTGTCTTATGTAAGTGTGTCTAGCCCTTGGTTTACTATTATGTCACTTTGGTTGTATATAATTGCATTATGTGTTTGATGTGCGCTTGAATATCCATAATAAAATTTTAACCTTCTTACTCCATTAGATTATTTATACATGAATCATGTTATACCCATACAAATAGCCAATTCAAATTGTATAGTTTGATTTAAGAACCCCTTGCATAAAACTAGTAGTGTGATCTAAATGCTTTATATTTTATATTAACATGCGTAGTTGTATTTTATATGTTTTGAAATAAACTATATGCTTAAATGTGAAATATTTTAAATCACTTAGAAAGTGAAGATGTTAGATTTGGACAAAAAAATAATTTTAGTTTCTTTGTAAAAAGTCATTTTCTTTATCTTAGTGCTGCAATAAGTATTCATAAGTATGTTATATAAGATTTGGAAGCATCTAGAAATGTTTGGGTGGCTTCTAAGTTAAAATATTTATGTCAACATAAATTAAATAAGATGTTTTGGTTTGAAAATCTTTACCCCTATGGGTGCAAAAAGTTATTTGTATAAAATATTATATTTATCGAGCCTCAAATGTTTTATTGAATTTTGACATGGTTAGATACTTTGGACACTTGGCATTATTTTATTACTAATAATTGAGAAGAGTTAAGTGTAGTCATTTAACTCTTGGAGGATTTTATGTTTATAGTTGTTAGCAAGAAATCTTAGGGATACAGACTAAAGTTCTGTACCCAAAGGATCTATGCTAGTTGTTATCTTTAACCCCAGAGTTGGTCCTATTGAGGTAACATGGGAAAGTATTCCAAATCCAAGATTACATACACACCGGATAGATCAAAATTCAAATTTCTTTATATTAATTATATCCATAATCCTTCATTACATTCATTATATCTCCATTATAGTCAATACTTTATATGCTTTTCTATTCTATCATACATCACTTTATCCTACTATCTATTATTGGTGAATAGATCTCTCTATCTACTTATATTTCCAATAGGGGACATGGCCCTTAGATAGTATCCCTGGAGTACATTCTATTTTCCTAAGCTCATGTTTTGGAATATTCTTTCTGGTTAGATATTAAGTATCTTCGAACTAGTGTCGATACACTATTTTCTTACTAGCATCTTCCCCTCATCAAAATATTGAATTGTCCTGAAGTCAACTTTGCTCAAAATCTTGATGGTAATGTTTTAGTCTCCCTCCATTGACATAACATTGTAGGATTGTGCCATCCAATGTCTAACCTTATTACTCTAGAATCCAAAATTTCATTGATTTTGTATGGTCCTAACCAATAGACTTTGAGTTTCCCTGCTTTTTTGAACTACTTGTATAATAGAATGGTATCTCCAAGTAGAAAGTGTTTTTTTATCAAGTTTTTTTTGTGGGGCGTGTGCAAGAAGTTAGGTCCACTTTTTGGCCAAAAAGTGGAAGTGTTTTCCCTGATTTTTAGAATTTGTCTCATTTGACCTAAAAATTTGAAGCACTTAAAGATTGAATCTTTTAAAAAGTCAATAACATGAAATGTAGAACTCTAAGTCTAGTTTTTAAATATATAATTTATTTTTATACCCAAATGATACAAATTGATTTTCAATAGGCATGTCTAAAAACCACTATTTAAAAGTCACTTCTTTTTTTTACCATACCATGCATGTGTACATCATCCATATTTTGACCTAAATAATTATATTTTTTCAATCCTTTTGGGAAAAAGATCCGTAATACACTAAAGAATGTGCACGATATTTTTTTGAATATTTTTTTATTGGCCATAATTGTTGTTTTGAAAATTCATTGTGTATGTCATGGATAAGATGACCTAAACTTATCATTTTTTTTATTTTTTCAAATTGAAAAGATTTTTTTGAAGAATGTGCACACATATATATACATATATACATTTAATATTTTAATAAAAAGTTATTAAAATACTAAAAAGCCTTGATATTTCAAGTTTATGGACAAATTTCATCAAAAAATATTTTAAAAATAGAAAAAATAATCCAATTGTAAAAAAATATATATATTTGGAATATGCACAATCTCATCTATAATGGGTTTATTTTTGTCAAAAAAACTACAAAAAACGTCTTTAGACATATGTCCAAAGTCACTCTTTTCTACTAACATTGACATGACCTTCGAGTTGCAGGTCAAAGGAGGTCCAAAGCTAAGGGTCGCCTCTCCAAGACTTTTTTCTGACTTAAAACCCATAGCAAAAACTGGAACAAAAAATATTTTTCTTAGAAACAGGATCTCATTTTTTAAAAAAAAAAATTTAAGCCTTTATGAAATGGGGTCATGTTTCTGCAATAAAATAGGATCCTATTTTTGGCTTGGGGTCCCAAAGTGAAATGAGATCTTGTTTGCTAAATAATAGGATCCCATTTCGTTTTGCCCAATTTTAGGTTTTTTCTAAGTCCAAAACTTCCACTAGATGTGGACTCATCTTCTTGCATTTACCCCGTGCCAAGATTTCTACCTTTTGCATTCTGCCCACAAGTGTGATTCAACCAACTGTCTTTCTTCATCTAATTTTTCCAAATCTTCTAGCCTGTGTTTGAAATATTCTTCCTCAGTGAGCCTTAAGGTGAGGGTTGTACAAATATTGTTTACTATGAATTTAATTGGAAAGATAGCTTCAATTCCATAGAATAGATCAAAAGGTGTGCATGATGTGGCTCATTTACATATTGTTTGGTAAGCCCAAAGTATTATCAGTACCTTAATATCCCAATTAGTTGTATTTGCATTGCATATTTTGGTAAGAGTTGTTCCAAGGATCTTATTCAATGCTTCACTATTCACTTGTGGGTGGTAAGGGGTGCTTTGATTATGTGTAATCATGAAGTTTGCTAGTAACTTCTTTATAGTCTTATTGATGAAGTGTTTTCCTTGGTCACTTTTAATACTTAAGGGACACCTAAACCTAGTAATGATATTGTGAATATGAATTAGTAGCATTATAAATAGTATAATCTTTGGTTGGTTCCACTTCTGCCCATTTGGTTAAGTAGTCAACACCAATAATGATGAACCTTGTTTTAGATAATTTTTCTAGAGGGTCAATAGGGCCAATAAAATCAATTTCCCACTTTTTGAAGGGGTTTTATGCTAAGACCAGTTGGAAAGGCATTTTATTGCATGTTGTGGGCCTTTCGATTCTTTGGAAAATATCACATTTCTTGACATATTGTTTTCTATAATTGTATATGTTGGGCCACCATAATCTGGATAATAGAATCTTCTAGGCTATAACGTCTCCATAATTATGTCCAGTTGTTGTTTCCTCATGTTCTTCTCTAAGGATATGATTCCTTTCATGTTCATAGGTGACTGGCACAACCACGGTAGGAGGGTCCTCAAAGAGAACAATCCAGATCATGCAACAAGAGTAACACAATGAAAGAAACACAAAATATGGAGGAAAATGTAGATGCAAATATTATCATTAACAAAAATCTTAGTTACATTCGGCCGGAAACATCCGGGATTACAGATTCGGCTCACAGGCCTGATACAACATGCTAAAAAATACAACATTCTAACATGATCCTATATGCGAACAAAATCTTACAGATAAGATCTATCTTAATCTACTCAATTGACTACTACTTGATTACTGCCCTTCTAATGATTAGTTACAAGCTTTATATCATAGCCACAATTCTAGAAACAACTGCGTTGGCCAAAGATCATTACATTCTCCAAGGAAAAAATGTAGCGTGCACAAGAATAGGTCAGCCTCAAATTTGAATTACTCTTCAACTGGTGCATAAGATGAAGTGTGGGCCTATAATGAAGGTCGGGGACACTCTATGGAACAATTAAAATCACACCATTTAGATATGCAAGTCACGAGAATGCTCCACAATGATCGAACTAGCCAAAAAGTTTGAAATTATTCTGGTGCCAGTTCAAGAAACTTCCATGAAATTTGGAAGCGATAACTTGCCGGAAAAAGATCCAATCATGCTCAAATATTGGAACAAGTAAAATGAACATTTTGACGATGTACACAAAGATCCGTAGGGTCTGGTGAGAAAAGATGATGAATCCACCAACATGAACTGAGCAAGAACAAAAAAAGAACAAAGAACTAAAAGAAAATATTTTTGGTTGATGCAAGATTGCCAAGAACCAAAGATGCTCCTGCATCAGACATCCGGGGTTATTGAAAAGTGAGTCCCTCACTTTTCCAGGGCTAAAGGAAAACCAAGATGGTCTACCTCAGCCTGAGAAATCCATGAAGAATCCTCCACTTGTCTACCTTTCCACTTCACAAGATACTCCTTGTATTTCTTCCACAAGTTTTCCTTCCATCTCTAACATCCAAAATCTCTTCAATCACATCCGATTGTTGTTTAGGAAATTGATTCTCCATTTTTTTTTCACTTTCTTCACTGAATTCTACTTCATGATACTGATATAGATCTGCAATGTTGAATATAGGTGATATTCCCATACCTTCGGGTAACTCCACTTCATAGGCATTTCTTGAATCAAATTTCTTCAAGATCTTACAAGGTCCAAACTTCCTCATCTTTAGCTTGTTGTATGTTCCAACTGGAAATATTTCCTTCCTCAAGTATACCATCACTTCATCTCCAACTTCAAATTCCTTATGTCTCCTCTTTTCATCTACTTTCTCCTTGT
>VDFB02026320.1:75260185-75313468 GCA_007258455.2 Sequoia sempervirens
TTGCTCTTTTCACTTGTAATCCATCTGGAAATAAAATATATTGAAGCGCCTCCCTTTGTTGATCAGGATTTATGTTAAATCTAAGTTTAGGAATTTATTTGGAATTTATTTGCATTTATTAGCAAAATCGCAGCATTCATTATTTAGTCAAAAAACCTCAAAAATCACAAAAATCACAAAACTTGCAAAAAATCTCAAAACATCAGTTAGGGTTTGAAATCGAGAACCACCAGGGTTCTGACAGTGGTATCAGAGCACAGATCTCCTGCCATCCTGTGCTTTTTCAGTGCTTTTTCAGTGCTTTTTAGTATTTAGAGTGCTTTTTGCTTGCCTTTTCATGAGCCGAGATCCTATTCAGTATATGAGAGGCGTAGGAACAGGCAAAGACGAGGATTGGACAGGTCCACCTATCCTTGAGGGTCAGACAGTGTCAGGGGTACTTGGGATTCACAGATCCAGTTCTAACAGTAGTGAAAACAGTGTTGCAACCCTAATGGCAGATCGTGAGATTCCTACAGAGGCACGTAGAGATCCAGGGAAGGCACATGCAGAGGGTGATATCACCGATGAGGAGTTTAGACAGAGACACAACAATATGATGGATATGATGTCTCAGCTGATGGGTACCATTAGACAGTGTACGCCCACACAGCCACACTACATTCAGATTGGACAGACGAGCGGGACTGCACCAGTGGATCAGCCATTGGCATCCGTACCTAGACAGCCGTCACCGATCTACCAGGAGCGTAGGCCAGGCCAGCCTACTTTCTTACTTAGAGAGACTCCACCTCAGACTCCAGGAGCAGAGCATCAGGTACAGCATCAGGAGTTTCAGCCTCAGAATGGCATGTCAGTGGCGGACTTGACGAGATTTCATGGCGAGTACATGTCTTTAGCGCCTGAGATCCGACAGGCACTTACATTTCATGAGTTTATAGATGTCTATAAACCCAGAGGAGGAGGTAGATTTGATCGTAGACCCCCACAGCATCAGCAGCAGCAGCCACAGGTGAATAGAGACTTGCAATATGCGGTGAGTAAGATTACGCTGCCATATTTTGATGGGTCAGAGAAGACATCAACTAGGTCTTGGGTCCAGAAATTGGACAATTACTTGTCACTTAGGCCTATGCAGGAGGATGAGGCAATTAAATTTGCCACTTTACATCTGGACGGAGTAGCGCATGATTGGTGGCACCATGGCATGTATACGTTAGGCCATCATGCGGTCAATACCTATCAGGAGTTCACTAGCAGACTGATAGAGAGATTTGATAAGAAGGATCCAGAACTGTATTTCAGAGAGTTGGCTCAGCTCAGACAGACAAGCAGTTTGGATGCATACATAGGTGAGTTTCAGAGAGTTGCAGTTATGGTGACTGGCATTTCAGAGCGGAGACTCATTATATTATTTGTTGAGGGTTTGACAGAACCCATGAGAGGTTGGGTCAAGGCTTTTGACCCTCCCACACTTCAGGAGGCCATGCGGAAGGCACGAAGCATGGAACTTGCAACACCTCGCAGCAAGTTCAATTCAGGGTCCACTCCATACACGAGACCCAACAGGCCTTTCGATAGAAACAATGACAGAAGTAGACCCTTTGACAGGAGGAAGGATCAACAGGATCCGAAGAGACAGAATGCACCACCGTTTGACAGAGAAACATTGAATGAATTACGTAAGAAAAAGTTGTGTTTTTGGTGCAAGGCACCCTATGATGAAAAACACATATGCCCACTTAGTCCGAAAGTCAAAAATAACCAAATGGAGTGGTTTTACGAGGGCGAAGAACAATCTGATCTGTCAGACCAGCAAGCTGATTCCGAGCATTCAGATGATGAGAGGTCCGAAAATGAAGTTGAACATGAAGGTGGAAGGAAGCTACAGGAAGCCCATTTGACCAGCCTTCAGAGAGATGGATCATTTCGACTTCGTGGACTCTTAGCGGGACAGAAGGTGATTACTTTGTTGGATACGGGAGCTACACATAATTTTATTGATGCACGTTTAGTAGAGAGACGTGGTATCCAGACAGAGGCTTTCGAGGGTATCCGAGTCAAGGTAGCTGACGGATACACTCTCAGGTGTGACAGAAAGATTACTGATCTTCCGATGAGACTGAACAACTATGAATTCAAGACTGAATTCTATGTTGGTAATATGGGTGATACAGATGTGGTATTAGGGATGGCATGGTTACATGATTTGGGTGAGTTCACGCTCAACCTTCGGGATATGGAGATGAAATTCAAGGTTGACGGAAGACCACATGTCATCAAGGCAATACGGGACAGTAATCTTAGGATGGTTTCATTCAGGCGGATGGAGAGGCTCATTCGTCATGACATGGTTGACTGGGCGGCTGAGTGCATGTTGATGCCAGCCCAGCAGGAGCCGCAGAAGGGTGAGTACCACCCTGACATACAGATTTTGAGGACTAAACACTCCAAAGTGTTTAGTGATATTCCACCTGGTAGACCTCCAGACAGGGGTACGGAGCACATTATTGAGTTGGAGGAGGGCGCCAAGCCCGTGATGATCACTCCCTACCGACATCCGAAATGACTCAAGGATGAGATAGAGAAGACTATTAATGAGTTGTTGGCTATGGGTCATATCAGACCTAGCAAATCCCCTTTTGCTTCATCGGTTGTTTTGGTGAAGAAGAAGGATGGATCACTTCGGATGTGCATCGATTACAGGCAGCTCAACAAAAGAACCATCAAGAACAGGTATCCCATTCCGCGCATTGATGAGCTGATAGATGAGTTGCATGGCGCAGTCTTCTTTACGAAGATTGATTTGAGATCAGGGTACCATCAGATACAAATGAGGGAGCAGGATATTGAGAAAACCGCTTTCCGGTGTCATTGCGGTCACTTCGAGTTCTTGGTTATGTCCTTCGGGTTAACCAATGCACCTGCCACCTTTCAGGCGACTATGAACAGGGTTTTCAGTGCTCAGTTGAGGAGATTTGTGTTAGTCTTCTTCGACGACATTTTGGTTTATAGCAGGTCATGGGATGAGCATCTGGCCCATTTGGATACAGTCTTGGGTATCTTAGCAGACGAGTCTTTCTATGCTAAGGAATCCAAGTGTGAGCTTGGCATGGAAGAGTTATTATATCTGGGGCACATCATTAGTGCCAAGGGAGTGAGTATGGACCCTGAAAAGGTCCGAGCTATTGTTGACTGGCCGGTACCTGAGAACCTTACGCAGCTCAGAGGTTTCATTGGGTTGTGTGCATTCTACAGGAGATTTGTTAGCGGGTTCTCACGTCACGCCGCACCCCTTACTGACTTGACGAAGAAGGGGGCTTTTCCTTGGTCACCACAGGCGCAGGAGTGCTTTGACAGGTTTAAGGTGATCATGACTTCATGTCGATCTTGGCATTGCAGCTTCTGAGGATTATTTGATTTGTTACGTGATGCCGAGGAGGGTATTGGTGCGTTTGATCTGAGGCGTAATGAACCATTTGAAGCGGGGAAGCTTCGAAGGGGTCCTGAGAGATTTTACAGTATATATGACAAGGAGATGTTAGCCATTATGCATGCATTGGCTAAGTTTAGGCAGTACCTGGTAGGCAGCAAATTCAGTGTTCGCATAGATCATAACAGCCTAAAACATTTCCTTGGACAGCGAGACTTGAATGAGAGACAGCAAAAATGGGTCAGTAAACTGCAGTCATATGACTTCGATATTACCTTCATTAAGGGGAAGCAGAATATAGTAGCTGACGCCTTGTCTCGCAGACCCCAGTTGAATGCCTTAGCACAGATCACAGAGGATTGGAGGCATCTGATTATTGCTGAGTATGCTAAGAACCCATGGGCTTCTAGCATCATTGACAGGACAGAGCAGGACGACAGGTATACTGTTGTAGATGACTTGATCATTTACAAGGGGCGGATTCTTTTGGTTCCTGACTCTGAGTTACGGACTACAGTTTTGAGAGCCTTTCACGACCTTCCTATGGCGGGCCATCCTGGATACTACAAGACTTACAAATTGGTTCGGGAACAGTTTACATGGAAAGGGCTGAAAACTGATGTTTTGCAGTATGTCCGTGAGTGTTCTGTGTGCCAACAGAACAAGCAGGAGCACACTTATCCTGCTGGATTACTCCAGCCACTTCCGATACCTGATAGGAAGTGGGAGTGTTTATCTATGGACTTTATCACGGGTTTGCCGAAAGCCCAGGGTAAAGATTACATTTATGTAGTGGTCGATCGGTTGACTAAATACGCCCATTTCTTCCCGATTACGACTACTTTCACAGCATCGCAGACTGCAGAGTTGTTCTTCAGAGAGGTTTTCCGGTTGCATGGATTGCCTCGGACGATAGTCAGCGATAGAGACACTCGGTTCATGAGCAACTTTTGGCAAGAGTTGTTCAGGCTTTGTGGGACCGAGTTGACACCGAGTACCAGCTACCATCCGCAGACCGATGGACAGACGGAGATTGTCAATAAGTGGGTGGAAGGTTATTTGCGCAATTATATAGCTGGTCAGCAGAGAGCTTGGGTGAGGTGGATTTATTTGTGCGAGTATTGTTATAACTCGACTCACCATATGACGATACAGATGACCCCTTCATGGCTTTGTACGGGTATGAGGCGCCCAATCTTCTGGATTTGATTTTGAGCGATAGCAGAGTGCCGAGTGCAGGGGATATGATGCAAAGTCAGCAGGACATCTTGAGGTCTCTCCGAGACAATATCCAGCAGGCACAGAATCAGCATAAGCAGTATGCTGATCAGAAGAGGGTTGAGCGTAGTTTTGAGGTGGGTGATATGGTGTACCTCATGTTGCAGCCGTATCGTCAGTCTACTCAGCGGAAGAGTGGGGCAGAGAAACTAAAACCTCGCTATTATGGTCCATTTCGTGTTGTCAGACGTGTGGGCGAGGTTGCTTATGAGTTGGACTTGCCAGCTGATAGCAAGGTCCATAATGTATTTCACGTTTCTCGCCTGAAAAAGGCATTGGGTCAGCATATTATACCCTCTCCAGTTTTGCCACCCCTTGATGATGAAGGGAAACTGATACTAGTACCTGAGGCCATCCTTGATATGAGAGAGAGACACCTTCGGAGGCGTGTGATCAGGGAATATCTGGTCAAGTGGAGAGATTTGCCAGTTGAGGATGCTACATGGGAGTCAGAGGAGATTTTACAGCATCCAGTGTTGAGATTGCTTGAGGACAAGCAATTTCAGGGAGGGCGGACTGTCATGTCCCCATCCTAGTCAGCACAGCTGGTGACGAGGTTAGCCTATCATTCGGTCCTCGTAGGCTGACAGGAGTGTTCAGAGGATCAATTTTGGCAGTTGCTCAGTGTTGGTTAGCTCCAGTTTGCAGGGTGTCAGGTTGGGCCTTCGCAGAATCTTCCAGAGAGTCTTTTCAGATAACTTTCTATTTTTAGAAAGTTAGGTCAGGCGGAAGCTGCTATTTCGGGCAGGGCACCTGGTGCACTTATTCAGCTCAGATTCGACCCAGTTCAGCAGTTGGGTGATTTGATGGAGAAATAAGGAGTTTTTGATGAGTTATTAAATATTTAATAATTTGACTTTATAATAAAGTCACTTTATTGAAATATTAAAATATTTAATTATTTGGCTTAATTATAAAGTATTTAATTATTTGGCTTAATTATAAAGTATTTAATTATACTTTATAATATATTATTAAAATGTGACTTAATGAGTATTTAATGCTCATTAAAAGTGGACGCCAATAATTAATCATTTCTCCTAAGTCCAAAAGTGAAAATTAAATCATTTATTTAAATGATTATTTTAATGAAGAATTAGGTCGAACTTTTCAAAGAGGAAATATATACCTTTCACAGGCAAAATCGAACTATCATGTTTATTATTCAATTTTGTCTACTGGCATCTGAGCTTTGGAGTTTGCAAACCCTAGGGTTTCTGGCAGACGATCGTTTCTGGAGAACGTAACCTCTTCAGAGATTAGGCAGACTGAGGCTGTGAAATATCAGTTGAAGCTGGCACTTGGTGATTTCATCCAGAGATCACAGTTTGAGAATATTGGATTATTTTAGCAGAGATTTACAGAGAATATCATCTGGCAGTAAAGGCGTATCATTTTCCAGAGATCATTCATTGAAGACTTGGCACGTTTTTCCAAAAGCCGTACACATTTAATGCTGCTGCTGTACAGGCCGTACCAGCAAGGGCCGTACATTTTCATCAGGGAAAATCCTTCAAGATCTGAGCACCAGTCTTTTGGCAGAAGGGGCGCCTAAGGGTAAAGAAGTTTTTCCTCTGTTTCTGAGGCGGGATACTGAGTATTTGGAGCTGGCCGTACATTTGCACACTTCCCAAGGCGGCTGCAAGGAAGTCAAGTTTTTATCAAAAATAAATCTGTATCTCATTTATTTGTTGCTCTTTTCACTTGTAATCCATCTGGAAATAAAATATATTGAAGCGCCTCCCTTTGTTGATCAGGATTTATGTTAAATCTGAGTTTAGGAATTTATTTGGAATTTATTTGCATTTATTAGCAAAATCGCAGCATTCATTATTTAGTCAAAAAACCTCAAAAATCACAAAAATCACAAAACTTGCAAAAAATCTCAAAACATCAGTTAGGGTTTGAAATCGAGAACCACCAGGGTTCTGACATTTTGCTACCACTAAGGCACCCTTTGTAACCTTCCAATTTTTATCACTAAATGTAACAACACAACCTTCATCATCTAGTTGCCCTGCTGAAATTAAATTTTTGCTTAACTTTGGAACGTGCCTTACCTCATGTAGTAGCCAATGATTCCCATTCTGTAACTTAATCTTGATTCTTCCCTTTCCAACAATCTGACAGGGTTCGTTATCTCCTAAATAAACCAGCCCAAAATCCCCTTGGACATAATCAAGAAAATAACTTCTATGGGGGGTAGCATCAAATGAAGCCCATGAATCTAACACCCAAGAATCATCAGCATTATCAAGGGAAAGAATCAAAGCATCCTCATCAGATTTATTACTTACCACATTTGCCTCTTTACTTCCTTCCTTTCTATCTCCTTTATTTTTCCGAGACCAGCAATCTTTCTTCAAATGACCTGGCTTACCACAATACCAGCAATCCTTCTTGTCTCTAGATTGGGACCTTCTGTTCTTTGATTTTCCTCGTGACTTCCCACGATTTCCGGAATTGTTTCCTCTCTCCTTTGTTCTGCCTCTGCTTTCTGCACTCAAAACACTGCCTGATGTGGATGTTCCACCTGAGTTTTTCCTACGAATTTCCTCACTCAAAATAACACCAACAACATCATCAAATTTCAATGTATTTGAACCAGAAATAGAATTGCTAACAACCATTACCAAGCTATTCCAACTTTCAGGCAAAGAACACAGAATCAAAAGAGCCCTAACTTCATCAAAATTTACTTTTACAGAAGTTAATTGACTGGCGACCGTATTAAACTCATTTAAATGATTAGTAACCTAATCTTACCTTCTTCTACCATTTTCATATTAAATAAACGCTTCATAAGAAATACCTTATTCGAAGCGGAAGGCTTTTCATATAACTTCGCCAGGGTTTCCATCAACTCTTGAGTTGTCTTTGCTTTTGTAATATTGAACGCCACCGATTGTGCCAGGCATAAACGAATACTTCCAAGAGCCTTTCTATCCAAAATCTCTCAGTCCTCATCAAACATTGCTTGGGGTTTCTTGGTTTTCCCTTCCAATGGCCGCCATAAATCCTTCTGATAGAGATAGTCATCCATCTGCATCTTCCATAACTAATAGTTCTACCCATTGAACTTCTCAACCTTCTTACCCCCATCTGCCATTACTCCCACTCAACCGTGAGACCTTCCTACATACGATAATCGAAACACAACCCTCTCTAATACCACTTGTTAGGGTTAGAAAGGCAGATATCTAACAATTAAATGCAGATTTAAGTAATAAACAGAGAAACTAAAACACACACAGAATAAATCATAACACAGAGAATTTAGCATGGTTCACCCAATCCGGGCTACATCCACCAAACCGCAGCTATCCAATACTTTTATTATCCAGTGAAAGCTTATTACAATCTTGCGAATAATCGTGTTTTTCATCATACTATAACACCCATCCGAACCCCTTTTTAGTAAGCTTAGAAGCTTCCAGATTTTGGGTTCTACAAAATCGGATTTTTCTTTTTTCGTTGATTTTTCCCTTTTCCGGTGATGACGCAAAAAAGTAGGAGGAAAATTTTTCTCGGAGGCTGCCGCCCCCGAACCCCCGCCCGAAGCCCGGCCTCGCCCAGACCCCAATAGGGATACGTACCAGGGTGTACAGTATACCATGGGCTATACAGTATAACATGATCAGTCGCCACATACCAAACAAAAGGTCAATATAGGTATCAAATATTTGACCAATACCTCAAATATTTTCTTAAGACTAATCAGACAACCCCTCAAGAATAAATAAAGCCAATACAAGAACACTTCCAAAGCATCACATGGAAAAGATCTTTGGAACAATTTAAAAATCACCTCAATAAGAATTGAAGGACTAAGAAATAAAGAAAGTTGGACAAGACTTGCCAATTCCTTTGAAGTGACCATTTAAATATAAAGTGACTTTTCCGGGGCCAAAACTGAATTAAAAATTAAAAAGGGTCACTTTATGAGAAATAAAGTAAAAAGTTTCTCCAAAATTCAGATGGATATAAAAGGGATTGATAAAGGAAACTTCATATCTTTGGTCATGTTGGCGTAACAATTAACACCTCCGGAGTATTAATTGGTACGGATAGCTATGCACACTACACAATGAGTGCTCTTCAAATTAGGAGGGGGAGCTCCCTCGGGGTGCGAACAAAACGCTTGGAAAAGTAAACTAAACTAATGCCTATCTTTTTGTCTCAGCTAAAAGAGGCACAAGGTTAAGAAAACCAACAACGTTGCAGCTAAGGATTTTCTGGTTTGGCAGATCATTAACTACAACTAAACTAACTACTTTAAATCTATCCAGTTCCCTCAAGAAAATAGAGCATGAGGAAATGGAGCAGGAATGTTCTATACGATAAACTTCAGGTATAGTTTCACAACGTGAAGGCAAGGTGGGCGCAACTATTTGCTCGGTTGGGAAGAAGTTTATTGGAAACGACAAATATACGATAAACCAGGTACAAACTCACAACGTGAAGGCAAGGTGGCACGACTATCTGCTTGTCTGAATAGGCTTATTACTCACACACATCACTCGATAAACCAAGTACAAATTCTCAACTTGAAGGCAAGGTGGCACAACTATCAACTCAATCTGAATAAGTTTATTGAATACAAAACACAAAGGATAGCCAACTAGGACAGTAAATTGCATAGGCGAGACATGCATACAATTTACGATCAAACTAGCCATTATATCTAACTAAGGCGAGCATTCACCATAATAATTGCATGAAACCCAAGTGGCATAACAATTCATTATCACAATAAATACTCATGAACAGATACAGAATGAGCAATATTACAGGCAAGGTAGGCACAACATATATTTCTCTCTCGTGCAAAAGTTCGTGAAGAAATACAAAATAGCAATACTACAGGCAAGGTGGGCACAGCATGTATGCTATCACGCAAAATTTATGTATAAATGAGCAAAAGCTCTTATTTATAGACATCAAAAGGTGTACAAAACCCTAAAATCACCTTGAGTCAACTACAATCTTGCAATGCATGCAAGATTTATTGCTAAACCCTAATAAAGCAAACTATACAGTTAACTGGAAAGCTACCATCAGTTAACCGAAACATCTAATCTAAATGGACAATGTGCAAGCATGCACGTCTTTATTGAAAACAAGTTAAAGGGAACACTACCATTAGTTAACCGAAACCCTAAATGTAACTCCAAGTCCTGCCAGATATCTCCGAGGATAAAGATAGACATGTGTGGAGCTTGCAAAGAGAACTCAAGATGAAAGTTGAGTTCTAATTGCATGCTCTGGATTCTGTCCTCGCAGACGACTGCAGGTTCTAACTGACTGATCATTGGCTGATATCTCAAATAATCAACCTCTCCACGAGGTTGTTGACTGCGTCAACATCTGGAGGTCGTCACATGCCTTAATTGACAATTCACTACTTATCAGCAACTTGAGCAATCTTGGAAATCTTTACACACTCAAACTAGCATTTCACTGACTTATAACTTTGGCGGCTCCGTAACTGAAGTGATGGCCACTATCTCTTCTGCAGCTTGATGTCTCTAACGCTTTTCCTTATTCTTCCCAACGAAAAAGTGTTGCATGATGAAACCACGAAGCTTGACCGCGAACAATCTGGTTGCGAGAAATACACACGAACTCGCTGCACATGCAGAATTCCAACGGTCCACCCCACGTCTACGCCTTTCAAATTGTCTGAATCAGCCCCCGGATGCGCTTGATCTTCATTGTCAGCAATCCTGATGAAAACATGAATTAAGACCAATTTGGTCTTGAATTCAGTCTCATTGAACCGCCTTCTGAAAAACTTGCCAGTTGACTATGAACACGGCTATGTTCTGACAACTTTCTCCGGAAAGCTAAAGTGGCTCCTGGTGAGGCTAAAAATAACCTGTCGGAGGATAATTTTCACCAAAAATTCTGAGACGTGGGTTTTGTCCGGAAAATGATGCTAAGACAACCCACAATGTCAGAATTGCGAAAAAACGTCGTTTCGCTTGACATGCAAAGATTCTTCAGTCGAGAATTGCAGGATTTTAGAGCTTCTCGGGGCAATTTTTCCAGAGAAAATCTGGAACATGGGTTTTGTGCACAACAGAATTGAACAAACCCAAATGATGCAATTTTCAAAAAGATGAAATTTTGGCCCATATGCAAAGAAATCTTCGGAAAAAAGCACAGAGCTTCAGAATGAAGGCTACGGGGCAATTTTCTCGAAAAAATCTAAGACATGGGTTTTGCTGCTGATGCTTAAATATGGAAACCCAAATGGTTAGATTATGAATATTTTGTCGTTTTCTTTGGCATGCGAAGAAATCTAAGATGAAAAATAGAAGAAATAAGATAGAAGATAGAAGGTTTTGTTTGTTCAGCTTCTGTAGAATTCGCCTATCTCTGACTTGGATTTGATGCAACCTGCATGCAAATTGAAAACAAAGTCTGGAATCGCCTTCTCCTCAGCAATCTGAATCCGATGCCACGAAAAATACTGAAATCTGACACCTGTAGCACCTCGAATCCTCAAATGCATGAAGAAATCGCCATGTTTTGAGCTTTGAATGGTACGACTTGCTCAAGAATGAAGAAATAAGGACGACTTTTGTCTTTAAATAAATAAAATTCATTTAAAATTTGTCCATCTTCTCAAACTCAAAGCGCACCTCTTTATTTGGCAGTTAACTGAACCTCAAATTAGGCCGTATGCTTAACTAAGCCTTCAAAATGGATGCCTAGAATGTGATTGGCTGTGAACTGAAGCTTAAAATGCATGAAAATGATGCTTTAATGGAGCGCCAGCTTTAACTTCAATTGAACTACCCATGCAAATCAGTTAAGACTAGTTCATGTACTCTAGTTAGCTTTGCATGCAAATCAGTTAACATGCAAATGCATGCAACTGAAGATGAACTGAAGTCTAAAAATAGCAACTCAAATTGAACTTCAATGTTCTTACCATACAACCCAAAAATCGTTCAGTTGAACTGAAGTCTGAACTCCAGTTAGGGCACACCAATCAACTTCTTTCGAAAAATCAACTTTGACCTTTCTAGGCGTTTTCCAGACTTAGCCAATTTTGATGAAAATTTGGATTTTGATCCTCGTCAGAGCCTTTGTTTGCATATTGATTCTGGATGACTAACAAGCCTGATTGACTAGCTGACGATTGCAACGGATAGCAGAGTTGAAACTGACGAGATCATCCGTTGGGTCTGAAACCATGAAACTAAGATCTGAAGGCTCAAAAATCCAAGCACCCCTAGCAAAAATGGGGCTTTTTCCCTTAGAGAACCATTTTTTCATCGTTTTCATCTTATGAAGGTAAACTTGATTCCTCTGTATCTCGCATTCAGCAAACTTTTAGAACTGACGAACTGGTGCAACGCGAAGCTGAAACCATTCCGCAAAACAACTACAAAGGAACATTTCCCAAGAAAACATCATCTAAGGGGTGAAAAATCCAAGCGCCCCTAGCCTCCAGGCTCACTTTTGCTTCCAGAGAACCATTTCTGAAACTGGCCAAAAGATCAGTAAATCTTCAACTACAGGCTAACAAGTCATCTTTTGATCTAACGGAGACAGGCAACGGAGAGTTGGACGTAACACGAACAAACTGAGCATCTGGGATCACCAAACAGAGGGCATTAAAGGCCTCAAAAATCCAAGCGCCTTTCAGAAAAAGTGCTCTTTTTCCTTTATTCACGACCTCGAGATCAAGATTCAACCCTACGTTCGTCTACTTGCCCCGACTTCTCAGCAATTCAGATTGACGTGCTAAAGGGTGCAACACGGAGTTGGACTGAGCGTAAAAAAAACGTCAAAGGGGTCATTTGATCTGAAACCTCCGTTTAGGGCCTAAAAAAAAAAAAAATGGGTGCCCCTAGGATAGACTGCTCGCTTTTGCTTGCAGTGTTAAGTCATTTTCTCGTTCTCTCGTTTTCCACTGTATCTCCCGTAACTCGAGCAAAACTGGTCCGTTTGACAGGCTTGATAGCTCATTGTGAAGCTGACGTGATGCCGGACAAATGTTTGCTAGAGGTGACAAACCCTAAAAATAGGATTTGAGCCCCTATAAGATAGGGCACCTTTTTCAAAAGGTGCTCCCCTCTCCAGAGTAGAAAAATTTGATGATTTTCTGTCAAATTTTCACTTTTTTCAAAACTCTCCAGTATTTGATTGATATGAAACAGACATAACCTCCATATTCAAAAAGCCCAAAAACCATCTTCTGACATCACTTTGACTAGGTTTAGACTATTTTTAGCAAAGTGCCTTAGTGAAGCAAAAAAAATTGGTTTGGGTACAACAGGTCATTTTCATTTCTATTGTAAAGTTTGGACATTTTGTTCAACTTGAAACCGTAGGACAAAAACACGGGTTATTGGTTTCAAAGAAGAGATTTCTTCCTAGTCAATATAGTGGTGGATTCAGACAGGATTCACAATTGTGCGGAAACTAAGGATTTGGAGATATTGAGCCGGATTACATATTTATACCAAGTTCAGGGAGTTTGCAGGAAACAAATTTATTAAGGTTATACAAGCAAAAATAAATTTGTAAGGAAAGTTATTTCTTGTATGGTTATGCAGATTACACTTCTATCATTCCAGCTGTTATTTATTTCTAGGTGATATAAGGTCGTACTTGCTGGAATAATCCTTTTGAATATTACTCTGTATATTAAATGGGATGGGAGACAATTTTTAATAGAATCGCAACCTTTGGAAGGAGTCTTAAGAGGAATAGGACTTATTCCACTATGTCATCAGCTTTTAGACCCAAGTCAAGGTAGAGGCGCAGTTATATTTGAATGTGTGAGCTTTATTTGAGGATGTGGTGAGGTGTTAGGGATGCCATTAGATTTATTGGAGGGATTTCAATGCAAATAGGACTTGTGAACATCCATGGTGACCTTCCAATAAGAATTGCAACTGTTCCTTGTGTAGTCAAAGGCCTTGTGGGAGGCATGGAAAAGTTAAAGGTGGCATATACCTTTTTGAAGAGTCAAAAAAGAATAGGACTCCAAACACCAAAGGATATTAATCAAAAAGTTTGGGGCCCCATACTCTCTTGCTGATTTAAAGTGATTCGTTGCACTTTTGAGGACTCCTAATTGGTTTACGACTGCAAAGCTCCAGCCGCCCAGTCCTATTGGGCCAACCAAGAGATAGTAAGACAAATTTGTTGCTTTCCACGGAGTCATGGGAGATGAATGTGTGTGGTTGCTATATCAAATCAGGATATGCACAATTTTATCAAGGTCAGAATATTTCATTGAATTCTACAAATATTTATGTTTTGAGAGCTGCACAAATAGACTGTATCAGAAATTTCTGATTAGTATAAATATTGATTTCATACAAAGTGGACGGTTATTTTACTTATATACGTCTAGCATTTTAATCATTTTTGCAATTACATACAAAGTCATACCTCCTCAAAAAAAAAGTTTCAAAAAAAGTTTATTTGCTTCCAAATAGTAGTGAAGCTACTGTGGTTGATTATTTAATTACTACTAAGGAACTGATCTCCCACACTCGTGAAGTTTAGGTCCCTAGTTCACTACCCAATGCTGGTCATGTGTATCTAACTTTTCCTCTAGACTCCCTATTACCCTCTCCAAATCTCAAGAACTTCCAAGCACTTCTTAGTAAAGTAACAAATGAACATTGTCAAAGAAATAGCTCACAAGTCTTTTGCTAACAAGATTGATCACAATACAAAACAAAAAAGTACACTACCACAAATATAGAATTTTGTATACCTTCTATTACTTTAAATAACTATAATATTATTCAAGGGCCAATCCATAGGTTGCATTGTTCTTTTCTAACCAGGAATCTTTCCTTTATCCCAAGACTCAAAGTGAGTATAATCTTTTATTGTTGGAAAAAAATGAGATTTTCATGTGTCCTAAAGTAATGACATCTTTAATATTGTTAACACTACTTCTCAAACCAAAACAATAGTGCCAGAAAAGAAAAAAAACATATTTGAATCAAGCAGCAAATAAACAATGCCAAAGAAATTGTTGACACTCAATCTAACAACACAAAAATTGCTGGAGTCCAAGCCTCCTTTTTGAATTTGGCCTCATTTTGCCCATCATCTATTGCCAATCTAATAAAAGTTCAAATGGGCCTTCCCTTCGTCAAATTGCCTAAATAGTGTTCCTCATCATTCCCCATGTTCCTATCAATTGTGTTGAATATTTCGTCATTGATGTCAAAGGATTGTGTTGTGAGTTAATCTGGTCGTGGGGCTGCAAGGTCGTATCACTGCTTTCTCAAGGATGCTTATGTGTTGAGAGAGGCCGATAGGCAAGCAAGCACCTCAATTGAGCATCTAAATGTCAAAATTGCATCATTCTATATGTTGGTCAATTAATTGCTAAGTTGTCGGTTCAGGTACGAATTATACGAGTACGACGGTACAGCAATTTTTTTTCCCTTGGGTACAGGTATGAGAATATATATATATATTTGTGTGTTTAAAATTATAAATTATAAGAATAGTGATACTCATAATTTATTAATTTTTATATATAATAAATTAAAATAATTAATAATAAAATAATATATATAATATATATATTTTTGTGTGTTTAAAATTATAAATTATAAGAACAATGATACTCATGATTTACTAATTTTTATACATAATAAATTAAAATAACTAATAATATTATAATAAATTTAAATATTAATAAGTTTAAATTTATGATATTGCTATTAGGATTCAACCGTGTAGTTTTCAAGTCAAACTCATTGACCCATGTTTCATGAGTAGAGGTTCACAAGAACCTATCTCTCATGATAATGAATGGTCCAATTAGCACTCATTGCATCTAGGTGATGCTCACAAAGGTGAAGCACTAGGTCGTCCCAGGAGGTCACCCATCTGGGTATTGCTCCAACTCCAACGCGCTTAACCACAGAGTTTTCCCCAAGGTTAAGCCCACCTAGCTTGCAACCTCATTTGCAAAACCTTCAGCAAGTGTTGTGCCTTATGAACAATTCATTATAAAGCCCCCTTAGCTCATCAATTGATAAGTGGGAGGTAATATTTAAATTTTAAATTTGTTAATATTAAAGACTAAAATAAAACAATACTATACTTTTAAATTTAATTTAAATATTTGAATTTCTTAAATTTTATATATTAATAATTTAAATTTAAATTAAATATTTAAAATATTAAATTTCATTTATTTATTTATTTTAATTTATGAAAAATAAAATAATGTGAGATGCAAAAATCAAGTAGGGGGGGTGGGGAGGAGGAACGAATGATACGAAGCTTGCATTGAATGGAGTTCTGAGAGCAAGGGTTTCCTTTGAGTAGTTGTGCGCGCCTCCAGAACTGATTATGCTCGAGCTAGTGAATATTATAGATGAGGACAGCCTTCCCAAATCCCCTAAAACCATAGGGACCAAGGTGGTATTTGTCAGAACCCTGATGGTTCTCAATTCGAAACCCTAACTGATTTTTTGTTGTTTTTGCAAGTTTTGGTTTTTTTGTGTTTTTGATGAATTTTCAAACAAAATGGAATGCTGCGATTTTCTTCTAAAAATGCTAATAAATTCAAATAAATGCAAAGCTTCATGCAATAAGCTTAAATATGCTCAGAGATCATAGGCGCACCCTTATATTATTTTTTCAGAGCTTTTACAATACAAAATCGGAATAAGGA
The DNA here is from genome assembly GCA_007258455.2 of Sequoia sempervirens. NCBI lineage: Eukaryota > Viridiplantae > Streptophyta > Pinopsida > Cupressales > Cupressaceae > Sequoia > Sequoia sempervirens. Next base: position 75,276,574 of record VDFB02026320.1, read on the forward strand.
ATGAAATACATTAAATTTATTGAAAAACCTGAATGGCAGCTGCAGCAAATGAAGATGGTACGGCCAGAATAAATGGAAGAATCTCCAGCTCAAAAATCAATGCAAAAATCTCCAGTAAACCAAGGCGCACTGATGCCAAGCAACTGAAACTGAAGAAGGAAGGCGTCCTTTCACTGAGAAGAAATGTACGGCCTGCTGGTATAGAAAGTACGGCCTGCTACAGCAATAAATGATAAAGTACGGCCTCTTGGAAAAACGTGCCAAAACTCAGATGGATGATCTTTGATGAAGTCGCCTTATTTAACTGATGAATATCTCTGCTAAACTCTGTTGAATCTGTCAATAAATCCAATCTGTAACTCCTGAATGAAGTCACCCAGATGCAAGCTTAAACTGGTATTCCACAGTCTCAGTCTGCCTAATCTCTGAAGAGTTTTCGTTCTCCAGAAACGTCTGTCTGCCAGAAACCCTAGGGTTTGCAAACTTCAATGCTCAGAGCAAAAAGATAAAGTCGAATAATAATCTCATAAGAGTTCGATTTTGCCTTGAGTAAATAATATATACTCCTTTGAGAAATTCGACCCAATCTCCATTTAAAATAATCATTTAATAAAATGATTTAATTCGCCCTTTTGATACTTAGGAGAAATTCATTAATAATTGGCGTCTTTATTTTAATGAATAATAAATACTCATTATGTCAAAATTTAATACTTTATTATAAAGTATAATAAATACTTTATAATAGGCCAATTAATTAAATATTTCAATATTTCAATAAAGTGACTTTAATATAAAGTCAAATTATTAAATATTTAATAAATCATTAAATACTCCTTATTTCTCCGTCTGATCAACCAACTGCAGAACTGGGTCGACTCTGAGCTGAATAGTTGAACCAGGTGCCCTGCCCAAAATAGCAGCTTCCGCCTGACCTAACTTTCTAAAAATAGAAAGTTCCTGAAAATGCACTCTGGAAGATTTTGCGAAGGCCCAACCTGACACAACTGCAAAACTGGAGCTACCAAACACTGAGTAACTGCCCCAGGTGATCCTCTGCACACTCCTGTTAGCCTACGAGGATCGAAATAATAGGCTCACTCCTCGACAAACAATGTCAGCTAAAATGGGGACATTACAGTATTTCTGCAGCAGTAATTACCTTCATTACACATGAACCCTGCAAGTACCAAAACCGTACCCATATCCATCTCGTACCCACCCAGATACAGAGGCCAAAACAACTGAACCCGGTAACATAGATTAATTGTGTTGGACTAAGCCAGGACTCTACCACAAAACTATTTGACTTCTCCACCATGGCAGTAGTGCCATGACAGCGTTGAAATGTCAAGGTTGAGTCATCAGAAGAGGCGGGTTTCCTTATGTAACGCCCAGATAAATTAGTGACGGCAGCTTGTTTAATTCAAATACCTCAGACGTTTGTTTTTGGCGATGGTTACAGTCTAACGAGTCTTTCTTTTATGAGCGACAGTTTCTGTATGAGGGTGGCCTATGGTTTAATGACAACTTCATGGCTTCAAATTTCTATTTCATGGGGCGGCATGTGTATTCAAGGCGGATTCTATTCCATTCGACAATGACGAGTTTATTCGTTGTTAGAATTTTTAAAGGGATCTTCAACAAATTTCACTAGTCGTGGGCACTTGACCGACCATATAGTCATGATTTTATGTTTCCATGATTTATTCATTTAATAAGGGTTGAATCAGTTATGAAAAGCTTCAAATGGCATTCTTCTTCAGTTAAACATATAAACTTTAAATTCTAAGGTTGCTGCAAAGCTTGTTAACAGTTACAAAAATTAATCTTCACCCATTGTAATGTCTATATTTATTTTCTTGGCCGATTTGAAGCAGGTGTCGGGTTGTATATTGTGCTAGCTGTCTATTTTTCTATTTTCAAGACTCATTAATTTTGTGAACCTGGGCAGAAACATTAAAAAGGAAGATTTGTTTATGTTCAAAAAGATGAACTAAGTTGGTGACGGGTAGTAATAATATCTGCATTCATTATTGGATGATTTGTGTGGAAAATTTTGATAGTTTTAAAACGCCATTGCTACCATTATTTTTTGCACAAGCTATATGCAAGGGATGTCGTGAGAGTAGACTGAAGATGTGTATCAAGGAATTGTGTCTGTAGCACGTGAGGTATGGGTGTGTGACATTTTAAAGTTTTGCTCTATTCTACCTTTTACAATGTGAGCATGAAAAGCACATAAAGTCATTCACAAATCGTGAATATCTCTACATATAGATGTCACGATGGTTGCCAGAGTTTTTATAGAAGCTTCTGAGATCCGATAAGTTCTAGTGCTACATATGGATACATTTCCATGCATTGTGTTGTGAAGGAATTATGAAGACCGGTTTATGGATTGAAGTGTGGTTTGGGGAAGTTTAGTTGTTCATATATGGTATTCATTCATGTATCTGTTTGTGCTGATATGTGAATGTGAGGCGGTTGGTTCTACATTTCCTGGAATGAGCATGTTATGAAGAATGTTAAATGGGAAGGAGTTAAGGTCTAGTTGCAAATTAAGTTTTTTGAACAAAGAAATTTCAGAATTTGCTCAATGATTTCATATGCATGCAAACATGTGTTACACCCCGATTGTATAGCTACTACTGCATAGGAAGTACATTGTAAATGTTTGAATCTTTCTGTTGAATAAATTAAATTGTTCTTGTGATCAATTGAATGTGTCCGAATGATTGTCTCATTATCTGATACTCCTATTGATGTAAATCTTGAATGAAATTAGCATATTGAGTTATGTAATAATGTTGTTCTAACTTTCTACGATGCTTTATGTATATTACCTTGGTTTTGAGCAAATGACTTCCGTTGTCATGTCATGATGTGCAGGAAACAGGTTTGTACCTCCAGGCAGAGGAGAGATATCACTTGGGGAAGAACTTGGTCGGGTAAACTGTAATGGATACCAATTGGACATACACACACAAACCATAGAACTGAGTAAGCTAAGTCATTGTTCTAGTTAAAGGTAAGTCATCCGTAGGCTTGTCCAGTATCATTAGAAGTCGTATCTACTTTTGAAGGTGTAAATAAGTGATGCTTGCCAGTATAATCTTATGAGTAATATTTCTTGTTAGAGGTGGATATGTGTATTTGTATATATACATATGAATACGATATGTACAAGCACCCATAAGTACATTCATGTCGATACAACGTATTTGAGCAGATGGATATGCCATACGTGTGCGTCGATATAAGTGTATTTATGAATAATTATAGATAAAATATAAATATAAGTATATATACAAGTATACGTACCCGCAACTAACTGGTCGAATGAATATATGTATATATTGATAGTATATTGCCTCGGAATTTATACATACACATATATAGACATATACATGAGTACGTATAGTATTGACTGGTTCACAGTATACGTACGTATAATGTAAATGTTTATACATGTATAGGTATAAAGATAAATATATATTTATATATTTAATATTATATTAAAATATAAATATAATATAGTTTTTACAAATATAGATATGTATACGATATTATTTAAATTGTTAATTCAAATAATTATACATAAATATATTAAGTAAATTAAAACTATATTATATAAATATTTTAATAAAATAAAATATATAAAGGTATATTTAAATAAAAGATTTGAAAATCAAAATGAAATGTAAATTAACATTTTATTAAAAATATTTCATAGAGAAATGAGACTAAATTGAAGTAGAGAATAAAATCGTTTATCTCAAAACAGCGATTTTCTCTAATATAGAAATACTTCATTGAATCGAATTATTGAGCTTCAATTTTTAAACCATTATCAAATGCGTCATATTATTGTTGAACTTTATAATAAGTAAAAATTTGAAATAAAAGCCAAGCCGTGAAAATGGCGGAAGAAAGGAAAAACGCGCGAGGAAAAACGCGCGACTAGGGTCAGGCGTCAGAATAAAATTCATGCTTAGCAAGGAAAAATGAGATGTGGACGCCATTGAAGCTGAGAAAAAGTCTTAAATTAAACTTGTCATTTAACCTAGCTATTAAATCGCGCCTGAATCAAGAGCTGTCACGTTTTTAAGAACTGAGCAAATTCAAATTGGAATAAACGTCATTGCTGTCAGATAATGGAGGTCGAAACCCTTGTCATTAAGCAACACGTTTTTCTTTTGAAACATCCCAAGCTTTGTTGGCAGCACTGGCGCCATAAGAAGAGGAAAACCGTTAATTTCACAACTCTATATAAACCTGCGAATGTCATTCATAATACTCACGAATTCACAATCAAGATATTCATATTGTTTAGAGCATTTTTGCAGCTAAGAGAGAATTCGCCATTAGTAAGAAAGTTGTTAGTATTATTCTGTTAAGAAAACTATCTGGTTGAGTTGAGAGAAGCAATCTCAGAGTTGAGAACAGCAGTATAGAATTGTCAGATTGTTGTACTGAGAACTTATACAGAGAGCTGAAAGTCATTTGGTGAAGGCAAGAGAAGGAGTTACTCTTCCTCCAAAAATTCTAAAGATAGTTCTTGGGCAGATAGCTTGAGGAGAAGAGCTCTCATTTTTCACAACATCTGGAAAGCTTTACCAGGCATGTTGTCTTTTGCTTTTACATGCTTTCTAATATTCTAGTATTTTGATATAATTTTGAATCATATTCTTGACTAAAAAGAAATGTGTCTGAAAACTGGTTTACTTAGGAATGAATAAGAAAGAAGTAAAGTTTGTCAGCATATGTTAAGTTGTGAAATAAAATGATTTACGCATGTAATCTTTTATTGATTTCTGCTTTCGTTAGTGTACGGTTTACACTAGGTAATGAAAAGAAAACTGCATAGTATGTATTGACTCCATATATGGAGTATATGCTTGTATATAGTTACTAGATACTAGGATTGAATTGAGAGCATTTAATGAGTTATAAGCTTCAACTAGTAACTAGATAACTTAGTTAAGTTATTGGCTCTCTAGGATGAAAGTATCCTGAAAAAGGGCATTGGTTGTAGAATCTTATTTAAATGTTCTCCGTTCTAGTAGTTAGACTGTTGTAGGATGTCTAGGGTACGGACTACCCCGATAGACCAACCTACGCGTAGAATAAGATAGCCTCAAGTCAAGTTGAACCTGGCTAGTGAATGTGACATATGACCTATGTTCTTCATTGAATGTAAACACTTTGGCCAAAGTAGTGTAAGGAACCATTTAGATGTAATACTACACTGTCAGTTCACCGTGATCCCGAAATACATCCTAGTTTGAGAATTGTCGGTTGCACGAAAACTAGCTTTGTAGGATCACAGCACTATGTCCAGTTGGTAGTCATTAAAGGTTACCCAACCAATCTCTTCTTCGAAGGGAGGGCCGTTCATTGCAAAATGATCGTGCGGGGGACCGCATTATAAGTCCGTGGTTGGCAGAAAAGCGCCCGAGTGATGTTTCTCCTCCTCAATACCCGACTGATGATCCAAGACTTGACAGGACGAACTCCTGGACCTTCTTACTTCTATTGGTGCCAAAATCCTACGGGCTATGTATGTATATTTCTCTTCTTACTTTGTAATTTCATTTGGAATGAAATAGTTAAAAGTTGCAAAAGATGTATCTTGTTTATGTTATTGAAAGGAAAAAATTTTATCATTATGATATTGTTCTTACTTTTGTGACTGAATTTTAAGGTTTTAAATTTATCGTTCAAGTGTGTTCGTTACAACATGAGCTTCTCAGTTGATGTGAAGGACAAATTTCAAAGTCGAGAATAAGAGTTGCAGTGTTGTGATTATCTTCAGTGAGTTGGTGCTTCACTGTTCGAAGTTGGTGCTCACTTTTGTAATCTAAAGATTGTAGTCTCCTGGGTTGGTGCCCTGTTGAAGCTTAATGAAAGCAATAGTTTTGTCGTGGTTTTTTACCTGAAAGGGTTTTCCACATGATATCGGTGTTCATCATGTCTAATGTTTTCTCTTACTGTTTTAATTACTAATTCGTATGGTTTTAAGTTTTAAAATACTCATTCACGCCCCTCCGACCCCCCCTTCAATATTTTCAAAGTGCTCTTCAAATTGTTGGAGCTTGCAAAAATCCAAGAAAATTCTAAATTTGGGAAGGTTTTGATCATTTTCATTAGTTTTGCAAATTTGCAAAGTTTGAGTGGACTTCCAAACTTCTTCTAGTTGTCGAACCTCCTCCCCTAACCGTCGATCCTACATTGTGATGAGCACACAATTATACTAAGAGGGGGGATAAATCAATATAACTTTTTGAATTTTTAATTGATCACAATAACAACCATGCAGGAATTTGACAATTAAAAACAAGATAACACCAAGAATTACGTGGAAACCCTTATGGGAGAAAACCGCGGCACAAGATAATGCTCTTATATATTTATATCAATTACAATGATTGTAGGCACCAACCTACTAGAGGCACCAACCCCCAACTGATTTTTGTAGGCACCAACCTATAGGAAGCACCAACTCCCAACTGATTTTTGTAGGCACCAACCTACAAGAAGCACGAACTCCCTTACCTTGGCGAACTTGAGGCACCAACCTCTATGATAAAACTGAAAATCTGAAATCAGTATGAGATCTTCACAACAGATCTGCTTTTTGCTTCAATTTAATTCCTCCTTTGTGATGTATGTTGCCTCTTTAAAGCTCACACAAATGATATATACTTCTGCTCTTCCTTTTACATAATCATTCTCTCACTATTTGCAAATCTAATTTTGAATCATATATATATATTGGTCAAACATTGCAACCTTTTGTTTAAGCAACATGTCTCTTTGAAATCTGCCTTTTGATATTTATTTGTTTGTCTTATCAAAAACATAATCACACCCTTTCATATTTTAATGAAGTTGCATCAAAATAAATCGCATCATTTCTATGTTTTTAATTGACTTTTTTTTAATAAATCTGAAGTTGCATAATGAATCGCACCATTTTAATTCTTCATAAATCACACCTTTTTATCAAAATATTTCATTCTAAATGAATTGTACTTTTTGAGAGTGAATTGCACCTTTTGATCAGATCCGATTTGCTTCAGATAATAATTTATGTTTTGAGGGATCAAATTGCCTTAAACACATTCTTTAATTAATACGAATTTAGTGAACTTGCTTTACTAAGATCACATAAGGTATAGCGATTTACTTCTTTTAACAAGATCAATTAGATGAGTTCCATAGAATCGATTAGCTTAATGAAGTCGATTACTTCTGTTGACTGTATAATTTGAAGAAGTAGCTTCATGACTGTATAATCTATGTTATCTTCATAAATCACACCTTTTTATCAAAATATTTCATTCTAAATGAATTGTACTTTTTGAGAGTGAATTGCACCTTTTGATCAGATCCGATTTGCTTCAGATAATAATTTCTGTTTTGAGGGATCAAATTGCCTTAAACACATTCTTTAATTAATACGAATTTAGTGAACTTGCTTTACTAAGATCACATAAGGTATAGCGATTTACTTCTTTTAACAAGATCAATTAGATGAGTTCCATAGAATCGATTAGCTTAATGAAGTCGATTACTTCTGTTGACTGTATAATCTGAAGAAGTAGCTTCATGACTGTATAATCTATGTTATCTTCTCTTTCTAGAATCGATGAATCTGGTCCCGAATTACATTCTCATATCTGATCGATCTGATGCTTATGTAAATATCCAAAACATCTTCGATTTAACATTCTTATCTTTATGGGTATCAATACGATGTAGAAGAAGATAATCTATGCACAACAACTCAGTATGTTATCTTCAGTTATGCTGATCTTCTATTTAACCTTGACATCAATGACAATATTTCCAACACATTGAAATTCCGTTGTCTATCAAGTCCCTTCCTTCATTTTCCTTTGTTTCTTTTGTTTGCAAGTTTTCAACAAATGACTAGATTTAATCTTCTTTGCCCTGATCTGCCAACTTCCCATCTTTTTTCACATTCCTATATTCTCTTGTGCTCTTGCTTCTTTCCCCTTTTCCCTTTTGCAGAGTTGCAAGATTCATCCAAACTTCTTTTGTTTCCTTTCCATGTCCTGAAATCCTATCCTCTTCCACATCCCTACATTCTCCCATTCCTGACTTTAGGTCAAATTTCATGTGCTTTATCAACTTGGAAGGTTCATCTAGACTTCTTCCCATTCCCTTTTCCTCCCAACCTTTGGTCTTTCTCCACTCCTAATTCCTACAACCCTTGATCCCATTCTTGTTTCCCTTTTGCAAACTTGTGGGTTTATAATGGACTTCTTTCAATTCCCCTACACCACTAGGCATCCAAACCTCCAGTTCCCTAATCATTTCCCAAATTCCATCCAATTCCCTTTTGGCAAAATCTCGTTGCACTTTTGAACCTTCAAAGTTCTTCTAATTCTACCTCCATTTCCCTTCACCAATTCCACATGTTTTCCCACCTTCCCTCTAATCCTTTTCTTGTAGACTTCCAATGGGTTTCTAGATTACCATTTCAATTTCTCATCCTAACTTCCAATTCCAACCTCCAATTCCACATTGAGTTCCCACATAGTGTTCCAATGCTTTTGCCGATTATTCTTCTTGTGTGGAGTTCAAGTTGACTTTTGGACATGCATTCCTAACCTTTGATTCCTCATCATTTCCCAAAATTTCTTCCAATCACTTCATTCACTCATTTTCATTCATTTGCGGAGTTTCAATGGACTTCCAGACTTCCATCCCCATGTCCAATCCTAACCTCCAATCTAGCAATGAAACCCTACACCTCTTGTCTCACATGGAAGTTCCACACCTCTTGTCTCACATGGAAGTTCCACATTTCCTCTAGATTGCCTCCATCAGTTGCCAAATCTTTCCAAGACACCATTAATGATTGGATTTGACTCCAACTACTCCAAGAGGATTTTCCCACCTAAAAACAATTTTCCATCTCAAGGATGCAAATCTAAATGCAATTTCAACAATGGAAAATGAGGGTGACCATACCGCCATCAATGCAATGGTTAAGCTCCAACTCCCGATGGTCCTCACACTTGTTCCAAATCATCCATCTCATAGATTTTGCAAGATTCCACTTCTCTTGCACACCACATTTATGATCTATTTTCCATCGAATTCTCAAACAAACTAAATGACAAAGCAAGGTGTTGTAAATGCAAATTTGTTCTACAAAGGGTCGATCATTTTTGGCCTTCCACAAGACTGAGAGTGATGGGAAACTTCTAGGATTTCAACTCCTACAAGTCCAGTTGCCGAAAGAGCATCACTTTTTGTAAATCACGAGGTCTTTGTATTGTAAATGATGTCAATTATTGAATGTCTCTGTGGCCCCATTTGTAGATCTTCAAGGAAATTCTAGCTTACAAATTCCTCATGCCACATTTGCTGGTATGGTTGTAATGAAGATTTGATGAATGTGGTAGAATTCTAATTCATTGCAAGCTTTGGATGATCTCTTCTTTATTGCATATGGATTTCTGCAATTTTAGGATGAATGACTAAGTATGTTCAATTATTAGGTATCATATCTACAATGTGTGTATATGCATAGCTCATATTTTGTTGTGATTTCTAATTGTTATTTCTCTTGGTAAATTGTGACTCTATAACTCAATGGATTAGGCACCAGTCCTAGAAATTTATGATTGACAATGCACAAAAAATGATAACATCTTTCACCAATAACTTAGGAGTAAGGTTAGGGTGGGGGCTTAGCTCGATTGGCTAAAGCATCCTGTTGCAGGCAAGAGATCACGAGATCTAGTCTCCCCCCAAACCCGTGGTACCGGAGGGCGTGTCACGCCAGCGCCACCGATCACGTGAAAAAAGTTTACCAAGCGCACTGCAATTTATAGGGGGATGGATACCCGACCAATTCCTACAATCTAAAAAAAAAACTTAGGAGTAAGGTTACTAGTTGTATGCATCTCATGATTTAGCGATTCATTCAATGACAAATCTATAGCAAGCCATAAAAGTTATTAGCCTAAGGAATCATGTTTTGGATACCTTCATCTTGCTTTTGCGCAATGGTGTTCTTATCAACTTAAAAAGAGGTTTTGTGTGCACTAGGTTAGTATTTGGTCTAATGACGACCTTTCGGGCCAAGTCTACATTGGGTACTATTACAACAATTTTAGTTTGTTTATCTTTAGTTGTGACCAATCCTATTAAAGATACCTCTAAGAACACCCTCTTGGGTTTAGTTGAGTCTGTAGCAAAGGAGCAAATACCCACTCTCAACAATTGGCCCTAAATCACTCACATTATGTTGATGAGTTAATCGATCCCCCTTAAGGAAAACATTTCGCTAACCCTAAAGCAAATTGATTCCTTAGGAGCGTGGGCAGCAATTTAGGAGAAAACATAAATAACTCACAAAACTTCAGATAAGAAGATAATCACAATCCTATAAAATGAAAAAAGTGTATTGCCACAAATGTAGAATGTTTCATGCATTTTACTACTCCATTGAACTACTACACAATGCAAGGTCCAATGATAATCCATAACAAATAAGTCTTGACAAAAACAAAATAATGCCAAACTACATATAATATACAACAAGGTATGTAACATCTCAATACAACATAGAATCCTATCAACTCAGAACATCAATATTCATGTGATATGCTCTCCTATCAATGCACAACCTTTAAATGTGGTAGTACATATGAGTCATACCAATCAAATGTACAAACACATGAAAAATAACAAATAGAATTAATCCAAAAATTGGGTCAAATTAGTTAGACTAGTAGGGTCAAGAAGAACCACTTGAATCAAAGAAAGTGTCAAGGTGCGTCAAATCCAAGTAATCGTCAAAAAACATCATGTTATAATGAATGCAAGGCTGTGATTATGTCAAAGAAGTTGCTAAGATCATCCAGAGCATCTCAGGGAATCTTCAAAACAAGTTGTAGAATTCAAAATTAAGTAGAAAACCAAAAATGGCATTTTTGCCAATTGTCACAAGTGGTAAAAACACCATCAACTACAGCAAAAACATTTTCCCTTTCCTAGTAGAAGCAGTGACTTCGTAACTGTGAAAATAGAGAGTACAGTTTGAAGGGTTTTCCAGAGTGCAGGCTTATACTGATTTTAGATTGTTGTTTTAGTTTTTCATATTTTTCAGTTTTCTATGTACGCAGGTTAGGGCAATCCAGCTGTGGGTCTGATTGAAGCTCAAGATTCATCGTTCTTATTTGAACTGTAGAGTACAGAATCTGCATACTGTGTGTCAAATTTTAACAAAAGGAACACATTATAATGCTTGTCCGCAAAGTGATAATGGTTGGCTCTCAAGAATACCTTCGCTTCCATATTCATTGCAAGGATTGAAAGGTGAAAGATAGGGTTTCAAGGTTGCAGAGATACATTGCAGGTACGAATGGGGTGTTTGTTGATGTCTCAAAACTCTGATTGGCCTATACAATGCTGTAATATCTACATATTGACTGTGATAGTGGAATGCAGAGTGTTTTGCTCACTCTTGCTAGAACTTTCACCCTCTAAGGGTTTCCATAGGGGTAAACTTTTTGTTGTAGTCTCTTGTGCGTGTAATCTTTGCATGTTTTTTTATCTTTGTTTGCAAGTTTCCTTTATGTTTGCTTTCTATATGCATATGATACTGCATTTGGCGTCCATTGGAGGTGATAGATAGTGTTAGAGAAGATTTTAGTAGCGTTGACATAGAGAAAATTCATAAGTAATGATCACTAGGAGACTATCTCCAGTGTCTTACAGATCAAAAACAATGGTGACCATAAAAGTGAGGGTGATAATGGGAACTTTATTGAGAATGAATTATACAACTGAAAAATCTCACCAAGCAAATGGACTTGGCCGTCCTATTGAATGCTACCACACCACATGAACTGTATTCAACAACCTCATCATGAACCCTTGCTCTAGAATCTTCCCCACACAAAAAAATCACTCTCACACCTCCAACTATCACACCCACAACTTCTCACACAAGTCACCCACACTAGATTTACTAGAAAAGCTATGCTTGCAACTCTCGCTATAGCTAGTATTCCTCTATCTATCTATGATGCAATGACTGGGGATTATAAGCCCTTAAGGCTAGTTCTCACTTAATTCTCTAGACATTTACAAACATAAGAATAAGTGAATATCCATGGCATAGTACAAACTAACCAATTAAAATTCATTTTTCATGTTATACCCTATCAAATCAGATTCCACCCCAATATCTTTCACAATATAGATATCACCTAATCCACTATAAAGTAGCAAATGTTTTTGGACTGCTATGAACTACTTTTCCCTGCCATTAATGAATACTTCCCATGACTCGTGAGATTCCATGTTATGACAAGCTTGACCACCTTTATGAATTTTAGACATGTGCCCCACCTATTTACCATGACAAAGACACATTTACATTTGCCCAAACCATTTACAACATATATAGTTTTTGCCACTAACCATCAATTTCATAGTTTTCCTTTATATTAACTCTGATCGTACCACGGAATATTTACTAGTTATTCGTTGGGAAGTGTTGATCATTTGTGCCAAACGACATATTGCTAGTGTTTACATTTGCCCTTTTCAATGCAAAACAAAACAAAGCAAATGTGTGGTAGAATCGCCCTTCAAATTAGATAGGGACACTCCCTTCAAACTAAAATCCAACCTAAATTGCACAATATAAACTTGCTTAATTACAAAAATAGATGGTTTTTTTATGGGCATTTTGAAAGTTTGTGATACAAACAAACTTATAGAAACCTATCTTTTTGTTTTCTTAATATAGAGCATAAGGTGATTCAAAACATAAGCACTAGACAAGAGACTCTTGGGCCTTTTGATTGAAAGAGATACTATAACTACACACTTGAGTTGTTCAATTAAATGCAATGACTAAACAATGCGAATAAACATTCAAAGTTGAATAGGCTAACACATAAGCACAAATGTTGTGGTGAAGTAAATGCAAGACTCCATACAAAGCCACGATCTACATCTTCAAGTTAACCTACAATACAAAGCTTTGCAAATATGCCAAAACAATTTAACCTTCAAAATACATAATGAGACATCTCAGTAAATATTTATGCACAAGATAGGCATAATAAATGTCAATGAGTGAATAACAAATTCTAGATATCAATAACATTAAATACTTGGTTGCAACTTCAGCAATACGCAACCATTAAGAATTACCCCCTTCCAACTAAGCGCAAAAAGGCACTTGTTTATACTCTTTACAAAGCTACTACATGAGAAATAATAAAAATTAACTACAACTTGAAATAACAAAAACTAACTACAGCCTCAAACATAAGACTAACTAATTGCATGAAATGCAACTTTTTTTACAAAATATCTCATCCAATAAAATTAAAATCTAATCCATGCAAATGTCAGTTAAACTGACAATTAAAATGATCAGATAGAAAGTCTAAGAATAGCTAACTCTAGGTTATATAGCAAATGCTAAGAATAGAGAAAAGCTAATATTAACATAGATTTTGACGGAAAAATAGTAAATTTGCCATATTCTCTTGTCTTTGAAAATGGTGACTTTTTTCAATATGCATCTCTAGACGATTTGATTTTGATGACATTTTCCTCTATTGTGGCAAACCCTCAAGATTTGATGAATACCCAACTTGAATCTGAACATCTTCTCATTCGTTGTCATGGTCCCGCAAAAATAAAACTCCCACATTGATCATAAAAGGCAATTAAACAGTACAAACCATAAGTCATGAGGCGTTCCTGAAGAGTCACAATTATGAAAGAGGTGATTACTAATGATTAATGATGCCGTCCAAACCAAAGATACGTCCCCTCAGATAATAAGCAAGGAAATAACAAGGATAGGCGGACAGTGGGAGAAAGACCAGCAATTATACAAAAATAATATTAATTAAATTAATTAATTATTCTTATCTACAGAAAGTCGTGTCCTTTGCAATCATTACCTTGAAAGGTCATGGCCCCTCAGCCCATCAAGGGCATAAAAGGATGAACAATCAAGGCAGAAGGGGCATCGATTAAGGAGAAAAAAGGATACATACCAGCAGTAAGAGAGAATCAGTCCAGTTCATCACCACCACTTACTATTATCAGATTGATTGATATATTAAGGTGTATTTCTGCTATTTATTATCTTACATCTATATAGCTATGATCCTGCATAATAAAAGAATATTAAATGTGTAAGAACCCTGGTGGTTCTCAACCCAAACCCTTGACTGAATATGGCGATTTTTGATAGTTTTGTATTTTTTTGTATTTTTGATGGTTTTTGAAGAACAAATAGAAAGCTGCGATTTTCCTAATAAATGCTTATAAATTCGTAATAAATTCTAGAACTATGAAATAAGCTTGAGAATGCTCAGAGAATATGGGCGCATCAATTTATTATCATTCCAGAACTTTTACAATGCAAAAAAGATTGAATAAATGTATATAAAAATATGATTTTATTCAAAAACCTGATTTTCCTTGCCAGGCGCCAAAAATAACAGAGAAAGAATGTACGGCTGAATAAAGAACCAATTTCCAAGCTCAGAATGAAAAGAATCCTCCAGAAGACCAAGGCGCACCAGAGCCAAATGACATTCACTGAAAACTGAGGGCGTTTCTTCCTGAAAGAATGGTACGGCCTTGAAGGTACAGATTTGTACGGCCTGTACAGCAGCAACAAAAGAATATAGTATGGCCCAAATGAAAGATGCCAGATCTCTGTAAAATAAACCTCTGATAGGTCGCCCTTGCTAACTGATGAAGTTCTCTGAATATCCTACCTGAAATCAACTCAATGTGCTCAACTACAACTTCTGAATGAAGTCACCAAAATGCAAGCTTCAACTGGTATTGCACAGTCTCAATATGCCAATTCCTGAAGAGGTATCGTTCTCCAGAAATGAATCGTCTGCTGAAACCCTAGGTTTTGCAAACTCCAATGCTCAGAGCAAAAATAAGACAAAAGTTGAATAACATATCATAATGGTTCGATTTTGTCTTTCCTGTGAATAAATACTCTCTTGCAAAAATTCGACCCAAGCTCACTATTTAATAATCATTTAAATTAAATGATCAAATTCGTCCTTTTTGACTTAGGAGAGAAATAATAATTAAATGATGTCTTATTAATGAATAATAATTATTCATTATATCAAATATATCACTTTATTATAAAGTATTAAAAATACTTTATAATATACCATTTAATTATTAATATTTTAATATTTTAATAAAGTGACTTTAATATAAAGTCAAAATATTAAATATTCAATAATCATTAAATACTCCTTATTTCTCCATCTGACCATCAACTGAAGAACTGGGTCGACTCTGAGCTAAATAGTTGAACCAGGTGCCCTGCCCAAAATAGCAGCTTCTGCCTGACCTAACTTTCTAAAAATAGAAAGTTTCTAAAAATCCACTCTAGAAGATTCTGCGAAGGCCCAACCTGAAACAACTGCAATACTAAAGCTACAAAACACTGAGTAACGGCCTCAGATGATCCTCTGCACACATCTGTCCGCCTACGAGGGTTAGAATGATAGGCTCACTCCTCGACAAACAATGTCAGCTAAAACAGGGACATTACAGTCCGCCCTCCCTGAAATTGCTTGTCCTCAAGCAATCTCTGCAAATATGGATGCACCGCACCACCTGGATCCCAAGGATAGTGTCGGACAATGTTCCTGCTGGCCACAACTGACTCCTGTAACTCCCACAACTGATCAACAAGAATAGAATACCATTCCCTATCGACCTCAGTGTTGTCTGTCATAGGATCAAGAAGCTCAGGAGAAAGCAAGTCAAACTGCAAGCAATACTTACTCCCTAAGACTGCACGAGATATACTGTCATCCAACATATCAAGCACGTGCATACCAGAACTGTGCACCTGAAATAGTTCGTGTACATGTGGGTCAAACATGAAACCATATGCACTCTGCACCATATACACACTGTGAAATTCCTTCGTGAACTGAGTCTGAAATCCCAATGCACTAGTAGGATCCCAAACGCTATCAACATTCTTCTCAAGACCAAGATCAGGAGAGTTACCCACATCAAACTCAAAGAGCGGATTGTCATATGAAGATATAACATTCGTCTCAAACAATGGATTGGTCACAAACGGAACCTCGCTCTTCCCACTAACGAGAGAGATAGAACGAAGGCTGCCATCTGTAATCCCCCTCAACACATATTTCTTACCCTGTACCTCAAATCTCATCTCCATTTTAGGCAAGTTGAGGGTGAACACACTAATGTCCTGAAGCCATCTCATACCCAACACTAAATCCATCCCACCTAGGTTGACTACAAAAAAGTCTGCCTGCAACTCATAATCATTCAGCATGAGGGTGAGATTACAAATTCGTCGAGTGCAAGTGAGTGTATATCCATCTGCCACTCGAACTCTGAATCCAACGAAGTCCTCTGTCTGGAGCCTGCATCTGTTGACGAAGCTCTCATCAATGAAATTGTGTGTGGCTCCGGTGTCAAGCATAGCAATACATCGCTATCCATCCACTAATCCCCTAAACCTGAATGAATCATCCCGTACACTAGCAGATAATACCATCGGTGACAAGTTGGCATCGGGCCCAAACTCCATAGAGGCATTCCCGGCCTCTGCTAGTTCTGAAACAACTTGCTGGTCTAAATCCTCAGACTCGTCATCTTCATAGTAAACCCACATGGCACGGTTGGCTCTGCCCTTCGGTCTCAAAGGACAATCATGTTCCTTGCTGTAGGGTTCTTTGCACCAATAACAAAGTTGTTTCCTTCTCAATTCATCACGAGTTGCATCATCAATTCTTGCAGCTGTTTTCCTTTTTGGTTCTGCAACTAGTGTATGACTCTCCTCAACAGGCAAGCTGTTTGTTTTAGGCTGAAATTGTTTCTTTGGAGCAGCAAGCTCCATACTCCTTGCCTTCCGCATCGCCTCCTGAAGAGTAGGAGGGTCAAAAGCCTTTACCCAACCTCTCATAGGTTCTGTCAAACCCTCAACGAAGAGTATAATGAGTCTCCGTTCTGAAATACCAGTCACCATGACTGCCACTCTCTGAAACTCACCAATATAAGAATCCAAACTACCTGTCTGCCTGAGCTGAGCTAGCTCTCTGAAATAAAGTTCCGGATCCTTCTTATCAAAGCGCTCTATGAGCCTGCTGGTGAACTCCTGGTAAGTATTGACTGCATGATGCCCAAGCGTGTACATGCCGTGATGCCACCAATCATGCGCTATTCCATCAAGATGCAATGTAGCAAATTTAATGGCCTCGTCCTCCTGCATAGGCCTCAGTGATAAGTAGTTGTCCAATTTCTGGACCCAAGACCTCGCTAATGTCTTATCAGACCCATCAAAATATGGCAAGGTAATCTTGCTAACAGCATACTGCAAGTCCCTGTTCACCTGTGGCTGTGGCTGCTGATGCTGAGGGGGTCTACGGTCAAATCTACCTCCTCCTCTGGGTTTATGGACATCCATAAACTCATGAAACGATAATGCCTGCCTGATCTCAGGTGCTAGTGACATGTACTCACCATGAAACCTCGTCACATCTGCTACTGACATGCCATTATGTGGCTGAAACTCCTGATGCTGTCCCTGCTGCTCTGCCCCCGGAGTCTGAGGTGGAGTCTCTCTAGGTAAGAATGTAGGCTGACCTGGCCTACGCTCCTGATAGACTGGTGACGACTGTCGTGCAACTGATGCCAAAGGCTAGTCCACTGCTGCAATCTTGCTCGTCTGCCCAATCTGTATATAATGTGGCTGTGTGGGCGTGTACTGTCTGATAGTACCCATCAACTGGGACATCATGTCCATCATGTTATCATGCCTGCGTCTAAACTCCTCATCTGTAATATCGCCCTCTGCATGTGCCTTCCCTGGATCCCTACGAGTCTCTGAGGAAGTCTCACGCTCTACCATTAGGGTTGCAACACTGTTTTCGCTACTGTTAGAGCTAGATCTGTGAATGCCAAGTACTCCTGACAATGTTTCACCTTTTGGAATCGGTGGACCTGTCCAATCCTCAACTCTACCTGTCCTTACGCCTTTAGTATAGTGAATAATGTCTCGGCTCATGAAAAAGCAACCAAAAAGCACACTGTATTCTGAAAAAGCACAGGATGGCAGGAGATCTGTGCTCTGATACCACTGTAAGAACCCTGGTGGTTCTCAACCCAAACCCTTGACTGAATATGGCGATTTTTGATAGTTTTGTATTTTTTTGTATTTTTGATGGTTTTTGAAGAACAAATAGAAAGCTGCGATTTTCCTAATAAATGCTTATAAATTCGTAATAAATTCTAGAACTATGAAATAAGCTTGAGAATGCTCAGAGAATATGGGCGCATCAATTTATTATCATTCCAGAACTTTTACAATGCAAAAAAGATTGAACAAATGTATATAAAAATATGATTTTATTCAAAAACCTGATTTTCCTTGCCAGGCGCCAAAAATAACAAAGAAAGAATGTACGGCTGAATAAAGAACCAATCTCCAAGCTCAGAATGAAAAGAATCCTCTAGAAGACCAAGGCGCACCAGAGCCAAATGACATTCACTGAAAACTGAGGGCGTTTCTTCCTGAAAGAATGGTACGGCCTTGAAGGTACAGTTTTGTACGGCCTGTACAGCAGCAGCAAAAGAATATAGTACGGCCCAAATGAAAGATGCCAGATCTCTATAAAATAAACCTCTGATAGGTCGCCCTTGCTAACTGATGAAGTTCTCTGAATATCCTACCTGAAATCAACTCAATGTGCTCAACTGCAACTTCTGAATGAAGTCACCAAAATGCAAGCTTCAACTGGTATTGCACAGTCTCAATATGCCAATTCCTGAAGAGGTATCGTTCTCCAGAAACGAATCGTCTGCTAAAACCCTAGGTTTTGCAAACTCTAATGCTCAGAGCAAAAATAAGACAAAAGTTGAATAACATATCATAATGGTTCGATTTTGTCTTTCCTGTGAATAAATACTCTCTTGCAAAAATTCGACCCAAGCTCACTATTTAATAATCATTTAAATTAAATGATCAAATTCGTCCTTTTTGACTTAGGAGAGAAATAATAATTAAATGACGTCTTATTAATGAATAATAATTATTCATTATATCAAATATATCACTTTATTATAAAGTATTAAAAATACTTTATAATATACCATTTAATTATTAATATTTTAATATTTTAATAAAGTGACTTTAATATAAAGTCAAAATATTAAATATTCAATAATCATTAAATACTCCTTATTTCTCCATCTGACCATCAACTGAAGAACTGGGTCGACTCTGAGCTGAATAGTTGAACCAGGTGCCCTGCCCAAAATAGCAGCTTCCGCCTAACCTAACTTTCTAAAAATAGAAAGTTTCTAAAAATCCACTCTGGAAGATTCTGTGAAGGCCCAACCTGAAACAACTGCAATACTGAAGCTACAAAACACTGAGTAACGGCCTCAGATGATCCTCTGCACACATCTGTCAGCCTACGAGGATCAGAATGATAGGCTCACTCCTCGACAAACAATGTCAGCTAAAACAGGGACATTACAAAATGTGTAATTTCTGCAAGTAATTGTTTACCTATATATCCATATTGCTTATAAGTTAATAAAGAACGATTTCTTATGATTGAATCAGAATTATGTTGACTGTCTGAAACCCACCCTGTGGAAAGGACCAGGAGTGAAGTGGTAGGAGCCCAAAAAGCCCACTTGCAACCTCCGCCCAATCTCACAAGATAGGAAGTGTCTTTAGGGGTTGAGACATTGATGGGGAAAGTAGGTACAAGTTGCCAAGGGGAAGGGCTGTGGTATACACCCTCTTAGACTTGGCATATGGCTTTAGGCGGACCCATCATGTCCCTTCTCCCAATTTCCTAATATGTTGCATTATTGATAATCTACAAATGTGATGCAATTGTCTAATCCTAACAAGCATATATACATATTTGTGAATGTTGTGAATGTTGTGAATGTAGGATTCAATCCAAGACTACATCATTAAAGAGATATTTATTTGATAAGGTGAAAACCCTAACCCTAATTTGTTGTAATTTGTGATCAATAGGCAAATTCTAGGGCAAATTAGGATAAGCGACATTACATTCACTACTCATTGAAATCAACTCTAAACATTGTTCTTCTTATCTATAGCAAATCACAACGTTGTATGATTTGAATCATATAAATCCTTTCTTGTACCCATATGAAACTTTTGTGTTGTGTCAAGTAAACTAAAAAATGTCATTTTTTGAGTCCTAATGTGTCTCAAGCCTAGTTTACTTTGCTAGTCTTGCCGTCTTTTGTCCTTTTTGAACGTATGCAAGACCATGGAATGAGACTCTTTAGAACATTCATCTTTATGGAAGAAAGGACAATTTCAAATGCGGAAATTGGTGAGGTCATGAAGACAAGTACACATCTAGGCATTATCTTGTGAGAGAAGTGGCGAACATGCGATCAAATGCAAAGACAAGTTATTTGGCCAAACCATAGCTCACAATAAGCCAAATCAAAGCAAAAGAATTGCTAGTTACCAAAGGAAGGCATTTCTTTCTAGAGTTCTTGAGCCACACAAAATGAAGGCACAGCAAGATCACATTTTTGCAGATGAATCAAGTATTCCTATAAGCAGATGAAACCAAAAAAATAAATTTGTACAGGTCTAGAAAGATATGAAAAGAACAAAGGCATGGCTATTAGATCTACAAAATGAGATCAATTGTAATAACTACCTACAAACCAAAATGGCAACAATCTTCTTAGCATGGATTCATTTGTTTAATCTACTTGCTTATGCTATTGATGCACTGAAGACATGTTCTTGTTTGTTAAAAGAGTGTGGAATGAAATTGATCGGGTGCAATGTAGACCTTGCATGTGCAGCCAATGTTGCTTGCCTCCAAACATGTAATAATCTTCCTAATGAGATAGAAAGTCAGATTAAATGTGGAAATCTATTTTAGAACAGTGTAGTAGATCAATTCAATAAATGTGTGTTACCCTGGAAAAGGTGTGTTCCTCAAAAACATGATGAAGTGACATTCCCTGTTGTAGACCCCTGAGCTCTTATTAAAAAAATTAACATCGCAAACTTTGGTGGCAAGTGTATTAGTGGCTTGAATCTAACATTTGATAAATTTGATTGCCATGTCCATCAATTTTATCTAAAGTCGAAGAACCTTACAAGAAAGTTGTCATGCTGAATATATGATGGTTTCTTACTCGTTGTACTATTCACAGATTTGTGCAAGATCTCTCTCAATCTGAAATGCTCTATAATCATGATGATGAGTACCTTCATTATCAGGACAACTTGAATACACTTTCATCTGAGATAGAAAATAAAAGTTAAAAGATTACATATTTGTATATTATTGAGGTAGAAATGATGCCTGGGAAGGATATTGCGCATGGTAAATCATGAGTGAAAAAGAGACTGAAAATCCACAAAAATCATGCAACGAACATAGGAACATGAGGGAAAATGCAAATGTCTACAACATAAAATAGTTTTTTTTATAAAAATCACATTTCAAGTATACAAGCACACGTTTTAGATTACAAGCATGTTTGGATGGTCTAAGCATTCACGATAAAAAAAAGTTTCCCATTTTTAGAAAAACAAAAAAAAAAGTTGCACCTACGTATAGGCACACACTAGGGGGTCAAACGCATGCAATGGTGGAGAAATGTGTGATACAATATGCAAAAACGCACTAGGGTTCCTGCACAGAAGAAAAAATATGTTCAAGCACGTTTCACACTGCCACACATGCGCAAAGAAACCATTGACATGCTTCAGCAAAAACTGATTATTTCAGGCATGTGGAGGAATTCTGCCGCATTTGAAGAGTTTCGGAATGCACTTAGTTCAATGGGTGCACACCAAGTGAAGATAGAAGAACCTTTGTTTAAAAAGAATGACTATTTAGATGCATGGGAAAAGAATACGAGCACATCTAAACAACGATGGATGCACCTGTCTTCAGCATTAGTTTTTAGATGATTTTGCAATATTTATGGCTGAGGAATCTTGTGAAGGAGGTGTTCATTGTAAAGAGGCATTTTCTTTTTAGATTCAAAACACTTATTTACATTTCAAAGTGAAGTGGTTGAAAAGCAAATCAGTTCTAAATAGAAATCATCCATAAAACCAGCAACAAATTCATTAGATAATGAAATTCCCCCATAATAGGGAGTCTAACAACAAGTATAGCAACAAAAGATACCAACAGTCAAAATTGGAGATCCATACATCTTTTTACACAAAATGACAATTTCATACACTTGAAGGTTTCAGAGTGTGCAAGGTTGCATCATGCTATGGTTTGATGTAAGATCAACAAAGCCAGGTTTTCAGATTCAAGTCACCAAGATTGGAAAATTGTCAAGTATTGTAGAGTTTCATCAAAGGATTTGTCGATCTTTGTCAAAACAAAAAAAAGTATTGCTTGAATCAAGTCTCCAGAGCCGCCTTTCAAACAATTTTATTTTAAGCTCACACTAAAATGAGCTTGTTATCATTTTGAAGAGAAGAGCACATTCTAGGATAAGTTATTTTTAGCCAAACGCCGCTACTTATAACTTTCTGCTACTCTTAGTATCTTCAATTTATAGCTTGGAGTCAATTATTTTTAAATTATTTATAATATCATACGAGATATGTGAGCTTTGGAGGGATAATTGTCATATCTCAATATCTATCTAATTGGCAATAAAATGTTGCAATATTAGACTTAGCAAACACGATAATTTATAATAAAGCTTGCACATCATGCAAGCAATTCTAGCTAGAGTAGAAGTTCAATCACTTTATTTCATTTATTTTAATACAATTTTGTAAATAATATAAATAATTTGCACTTAGATTCATCAATGGTAATTATCACACCTACTTATTGTTGTAGTTGCTATTCATCGAGTATTCGGTGTTATTGTTATTTTGAGTTTGTTATTCACTCAATAACATTTATTATGTTTATCCTACTTATAAATGTTTATTGAGATGTCTCATTATGTGTGCTAAGGGCTAAATTGCTTTAGTGAATTTGCAAGCTTTGTATTGTAGGTGGGCTTGAAGGTGTAACACGTGGCCTTGTAATGAGTCCTACATTTTATTTAACCATGGCATTAGTGTTTATGTGTTTGCCTATTCATCTATGTGTGTACTTACCCTGTTCAGTCTTTCTTTTTTAATGAACAACGTAAGCTTGCAGT
Source organism: Sequoia sempervirens (assembly GCA_007258455.2). Classification (NCBI taxonomy): domain Eukaryota; kingdom Viridiplantae; phylum Streptophyta; class Pinopsida; order Cupressales; family Cupressaceae; genus Sequoia; species Sequoia sempervirens. The sequence continues at coordinate 75,299,833 of VDFB02026320.1, forward strand.
TGTAGGATTTGTTTAAATTTAAAAGACATAAAATCCTTTGCCTACTGTGGAAAGAGCTTCTTAGCCTTTTACCCTAGGCAAAAACATGTTTACATGGAAAGGGCAATTCTGCTTTCCTATGAGAATGCTAAAAAGAAGTTAAACTTTGACTAAACAAAAGAACTAATTACCTCAAGTAGGAGGGTTTGTTTATGAGTTCATTAATACCATTTCAAGTAAGTATATCGATGAAAAGAGGATTATGTTTGATCTGCATAGTGTAAAAGGTAAGTTTCAATATGTGATCAAAGAGAAATTTGGATGAGCTCAGCATATGACTAATATTTATGAGTTGGTAAAAAATCATTGTTGACCTCCAAAAGGAGAGGAAAAATCAGCAAAATTAGAGACTGTAGAAACCCTAGGTTTCCCTCTGACAATGCTCTAACTGATATTTTTAGGTTTTTCTGACGTTTTGAAGTTTTTGCATTTTTTTGTGTTTTTGATGCAATAATGAGAAGGTACGATTTTGCTAATAAATGGAAATAAATTTACTAAAAATCAAATAGCTCTGGAAATGCAACAGTATCAATGCCAGTATCCTTTATTCAACTTTTCGATTGATTACAATAATACCCAGAAGCATGCAATGTTTAAAATGAAGAATTTTCAAGATTTAAAAACCTGGTATTTTGCTGGTACAGAAGTACAGATTTGTACGGCCCAATGAATAAATGCTCTTCTTCTGCAAAATGATGATCTCTGAAGACTCCCAGTAAGTTGGCGCCTCCAAGGAAGGTATTCTGGAACCCTTGTGATAGGCGTTTTCTTCCAAGCTGAAAAGTACGGCTGAGATGCTATGGTACGGCCTGTCAGAAGTACGGCCAAGTACAGCAGCTTGTTTATTTTGTACGGCCTCCTCAAATCAGCCTTTAAACCTCTGAATAAAGTGCGCCCAAGGTGATAGATGATAACTGGATGCAATAACTGAAGAATCTCTGACCAATAACAATCTCTGGAAGCTCTGTAGTTTTCTCTAAGAAAACCTCTGTAGGCAATAGATCGAGTGATATTGCACACTCTCTGAATTGCTTTCCGCTGGAGATGGCTCGTTCTCCAAGGAATCGAACGTGAAACCCTAAGTCTCAGGCTCAGACCAAAAATTGATCAATATCAAACTCAATAATCTCATAATGGCTCACTTCCCAATGCAAAAACCTCAAATACACTCAAAAGTGCGATTTGCTACAAAATAGGGTTTTAATGAAATATTCATATTTTAATATTTTCAATTCTCCATAGTTTCCCCACTGAATATTTAAATATTATTTAAATGTCAACTGGCCCCCTTTTTATGATGGCGCACCCCTCAAGGAATAAACACTTAAGTTATAATATTAAATTATAACTTTATATTATAAACGTTAATTAATTAATATTTAATCAATGTGATCAAATATTAATATCTCCCTCGTTTCTAACCCGATGATCAATCCGTTTGATGCTGACGAACTCTGAAGTGTTTCCTGATGCCGCCACAGCCAAACTGCTAAAAATAGCAGTGGTCCCACACTGCCTACCAAGAACTGCTAAAAATAGCAATTCTGCAAAACGTCTCTGATTGAGCCAGAACGAAAGACAACTGATCAATCCCTGCTGACTGAAGCTGAGCCAAGCTCCGAAATGACCCCCTATCCAGTCCATCGGCCTACGAGGGTCGTATGATAGGCCAATCCTGTCGTCTGAGAGATGTCACTGAGAAGGGGACATGACAGAGACATGTATTTCAGAGGTTGAATTTATATTTCACACGCAGGTTATTCATATTGATTCAGCACTGGTAAGTTTATCATTTTCTACAAAACCTCCTAAAAGCTACTTCAACACCAGCAAATTCTGGTGGGGTTGCTATGTAGCTATTTTTAATTGTCTTTAATTTTGGTTGGATGTGCTTTTTTAAATAAGTCTATTCTTAGAAACCTATCTTTGGATTTCTTATTTCTGTAGATGAGAGTTCTAATGTTAGTTTGTAGTAATCTTTACCAGCAGTCTAACTGAAGATTGCCTGAGTTGAGATTTAGTATTAGTAGATTATATTTTGTAATAAAACTTGCATTCCATACAAGCAGGCTATTATTAGCTTAGAAGTTGTAGTTAGTATTTATTTTATTTCTTGTGAAAAGTTTTCTAATCCTTATAAATGAGTGCCATTTGCACTTAGATTTTCAATGGTAATGTTCAAGCCTACTCGAAGCTGGTATTGTTGTTCACTGAGTTAATTGTTTTGTGAACTGGGTAAATTCTAGTAATTAATGCAAGCTTGTATTGTAGATTATATAAGAAGATTTATTGTAGCTTTGTATGCAGTACTTCATACTTAGCTCATATCCTTTGTGTTTCTGTTAATTTCAATCCAGTTGAGTTTTTCTTCTGATTTTCAATCTCTACATTTAACTGTAAATTGCAAGTGTTCAACTGTGTTAAACCCTTTTTTGCAATACATAATTATAAAATATAAAATTCCATCTAGTGGAGAAGTACTAAATTACCTTGTGCTCTAGCCTGAGAACAAAAAGATACAATTTTTCTATTAAGTTTGTATTGCATATTTAAAATCTCATAGGTTCTACGTTTTACAAATTGTAGTGCAAGGAAACTTATTGTAAGAGTCCAAGTGACTCTCTGCCCAAACCCTAACTGGAAATGCTGTTTTTTTGCAAGTTTTGTGTATTTTGTATTTTTTTGAGGTTTTTTGATAATAAACAATAAGCTGCGATTTTTATCTAAAATTGCTTATAAATCCAAAATAAATCTTAAGACGTGAAATAAGCTTTGAAATTGCTCAGAGGATATAGACGCATCAATTTATTGAATTTCCAGAGCATTTACAATGTCAAAAATTTGAACATATGAATGAAATAACAACTTTTATTTAAAGGAACCTGGTTACTTGCAGCCACCAAATAGCAGATGAAAATGTACGGCTGAGCAAGGATCACAATCTTCAGGCTCTGAAAATTGATACTGGAGCTCTGTAAACCCTAGGCACCCTCACTGCAAAAGACTGGAAGTAACAAACCCAAGAGATTTCTTCTGGTGAGAAAGTACGGCCCTTTGCTGGTACAACAGTACGGCCTGTACAGCAGCAGTAATTAATACAGTACGGCCTCAATGGAAAATGTCAAATCTCTGTGAAACAAGCTCAAAGGATGCACCAATGATAACTGATGAAGAACTCTGTGAAAACCTTCTAAAATCGATCTGATATGTTCAACTACAACTTCTGTGTGAAGTCACCAAGTAGACAATCTTCAACTGGTATTGCACAGTCTCAGTATGCCAGATTCTGAAGAGGTATCATTCTCCAAAATCGTTCGTCTGCTGAAACCCTAGGTTTTGCAAACTTCAATGCTCAGAGCAAATAGAAGACAAATTGAATAATCAAATCATAAGAGTTCGATTTGTCTTTTCCTGTGAATATATAGCTCCTTGGAAAAATTCGACCCAATGACTTTTTAATAATCATTTAATTAAATGATTAAATGTGCCCTGTTGACTTAGGAGAAATGTATTAAATAATTGACTTATTCATTATATAAATTTTCCACTTTATTATAAAGTATAATAAATACTTTATAATACGCCTTTTAATTAAATATTTAAATAATTAATAAAGTGACTTTAATATAAAGTCAAAAAAATTAATTATTCATTAAACCATTAAATACTCCATTATTTCTCCATCTGACTGTCAAACTGATGAACTGGGTCGACTCTGAGCTAAATAGCTGAACCAGGTGCCCTGCCCAAAATAGCAACTTCCGCCTGTCCGACTTTCTAAAAATAGAAAGTCTCTGAAAAACCACTTTGAATGATTCTACGAAGGCCCAACCTGAAACAACTACAACAATGAAGCTCCAGAACACTAGGTAATTGCCTCAAAAGATCCTCTGCACACATCTGTCAGCCTACGAGGATCGAAATAATAGGCTAACCACATATTCAACTGCGCTGACTAGGATGGGGACATCACACTTATCATCTACTTCACTCTTCTAAAAGGAGTTTCCCCTCATATTTGAACAAAAATTTTACTTGATAAGTTATTTTTTGTGAGGCAATGAAAGGTTTGAATTAAAACGCTAACAATCTCCTCCATGGAATAAGTATAATTCAGGATTAAGAACCCTAGGTCCTTTTGACAATGACTTCACCAAACCCTGTTTGTTCAATCTACAAACTGGAAAACCATTGTTCTAGGGTTTGTCAGGACTGAAAATGGGGAATGAATCCTTTGAATAGGGGTATGAACAAAACCCCAGCACAAGGACTTGGGGAAACTAATAAAAGACATGCAAGAATTTGACATTAAACTCTTCAATGAATGATTTTGAAGGAACGGCTGATAGCTGTCACTTGTCAAAGCTGTCAACAAACACAAAACTTAAGTACACATAAACCCTAGGTGACTGTATCAGTTTTAGAACATAGATCTTTTATATTGGCCAAACCCTAGAATGGGAAATTTTCACAAAAATCATGGAATTTTTGCTGAAAACGCCCTCAATTTTTTACTGTTCTGATTGTTCCAACAATTGATATATGCTTGAAAGCTGGAGAAACAGACTGTACTGAAGCTACCATCATTCATAGTTGAAAACCTGCTGTCGTACACAACTGAAATACGGTCCTTTGCAACTTGGAGAAGTTGAATCCCTGCTGAGAAGCTGAATCCCTGCTGAGTGTGCTATGATGGAGTTGTTACTACTTACAACTGATCTTTAAACACGCAGTGTGCTCTTTGACATTTCAACCATTCAGACACGTCAGAGACATAACTCGGGCGCTCACACTCCCCTGTAGCCAATTGATACCATCTAAGGTGCACTTCTGAACAGACTTTGTCACTTAATCATTAGTTCCAACTCCCAGGCACATGATTTGTTCTTTCTTAAAGGATAGCAAGAAACTCTCAGGCATATGCTTCACACATTAAAGTCACTTAAGTCTAAATTTGATGCCTTAGGCATGCACTTATTCTCACTCTATCACTTAAGTTTTATACACTTAACTTCTGGACGCACTCCTTGATCATCTCTACCACTTCTAAGACTTCGTTCACCCTCTAGGAATGTTCCTCTGCCTGTTTTTCATGCTTAGACACCCTTAGCACGTGCTTCACTCATTCTTGCCACTCAATGATTACTCAACTGCACATTTCTTACACACTTGTCACTTGAGTTTTGATGGGAAATCTCAAGGCATGTGCCAGCTCTTCACATTCCACTTAAATGATGTCTTGAGGCTCTAAAGCGCTTGAGACACGTGCTTAACACTCCTTCAGCACTCAACTCTAGTAGAGACTCTTTTGCAGGTGTACTTTGCATCTATCCCAGCCAATTGACTTCATGTTTGGCACGGCTTGTTATCATTCTCATGTTGTCCCCATGCTTCCAGGCAGTATTAACACCCATTTTAAAGACTGAATTGCTCTTCTGGGTGCCTATATCAGGCAAAACTCAACCAACAATTCTTATTCATAACTGCTGGGCATCCACTTGTTTCTGATTGGCCACTTTAAACTCCTGCTAACTGCTCATATACCTCTTTCATCCATCTCTCCTGCTTTCATTGTGCTTTGGACAATGGAAAAAGTGGCCTTAAGGATGACAACCATTCCTCAGAATGAAGCAAGCAACACAACAGATCAAGGACAAAAATCTGAAATTTAACCCCTGCATATATGACAACTTTGACAAACAACCATAACAAAGCAAACATAAAGGGTCTGAACTTTAAAAAATTTGTGGGGATGCAACATATTGTAAACGAAGTTAGAGGGGTTGGTTGTCATGTTTTAGCCTTCATATTGTCCATTTATGCTGTTGCATGCATTGAAGTAGGGGTTTTGTGGTGTAGAAGCTTGTTGCAGGTGGTTGTAAGCATGTTGTGACATTGTTGAAAGCTCATATATGCCCTCAAGGCTTTATATCACTTGTACTGAATAGAAACATAGTGACATGAGAAGCTGATGCTCACTCTTCTGGAGTTTTTCTCCCATTTAGGGCATCTCCAGGTGTAAAATCTTGTGTTTCAGTTGTGTGTTTTCTTCTTTGCATGGCTGTACTCTTGTTTCAGGTTTTCCTTTCATGTATGCAACTGCAATGAACACATTTAACTTTTGATCATCTCCATTAGAGGTGGAAAATGCAGTTTTGTTGCAGCCTTGAAGGTTTTTGCAGGGTTGTTGAGGTAAATTTGTTGTTGAAGAGCAGAGAGTGGTATAACCACCCTGTTTGCAGATCAAAGTCTGTTTGGATGCGGCTTGTCACTTTGATTAAATTTCTACCTGAGATATTTTAAGTGTTGCCCTGAGATAATTTCATCATCTAATATAATTGAAGCGCATAACATTTTTCCCCTCTATAAAAGTAATTAACTTCTACAAAATTCATGTTGTTTTGTGGAACTAAGCTGACAGTTGATCTCACACGCAAGCTACACATAATAAAATGGTCATAGACATAATACCCCCCAGTCTATGTCAACAAGTTCCCCATGTACAAACCATTTAATATAAATTGGATCCCTGTCACATGTAAAACTAAGGAATTGCTGCCAAAGTTGAAAAATAAATAACCTCATTTATTATAGTAACAATTCCTGCATCTATGTACAATTGATGGGAGTCCACTTTATGTTGGATGGGTTACATTGAGAAGAGCTTAAACAGCCAGTGCGTTAACAACAACACGGGCTGTTTACATACAGCAGGGCAAACCCATTAACATAGGATAGCGGGATCAAAGCCCAAGGATATGAGCTTAGGTCTACCTGATTAAAGTGGGCTGTTGAAATTGCGATTCCTTTGGTGACAACCTTATTAATCATGTTCAAAATATTCTGTACATTAATTATTACTGATATACTTTCTCTAGGGCACTAGATTCACTTTTTATAAAGAAAAATGTTAAGATTGTTTGTTCATGTCCCAGTCTTGTGACTCTCTAAAATATAAACTCATTGCAGCCTTCTTGAACTCTGCCTCTTGTTCTTGTTATTCAGCACTCTTCATGTAATGTGGATGCCCAGTGTATACACAACATCCTTGAGTGATGGCCCTCTCTTCTTGCATGTCAAGAAAAGCAAAGCTTTTGGAATCCAGCAGCCCCTAAAGTCATTGAAAACATTACAGCGGTATGGTGCGAGCTTATTGTGCTACCTTTGCTAGACATATTAGATCTAACTTGCCTATTGTTCAAATCCACAATATCTTGTCTAGCCACTTAACTGCCTTTCCGAACTCTACCTATGTGTTTATGTAACTCCTCTTCTGCCACTTTTACTACTGGGTGTAAAGCATATTTTTGCATTCTTGGGCTCACTCTTGGTAAGAGAGGAGAGTTTGATCTACTCTTGATGGGGTGCACTACCTCATCCACAACCTTAAAAACAAATGTGATCTTCTTCAATAGAGTTATAACCAATAGCAAAAACCAACATATTAAATAAAATCAAAAAATTGTGTCTAATCACATATAATCATGCCTGATGTGCTTGTCAAGCTTTATTCACACCTTTAGACCCTTTCCCAGCCTTACAATTGCCTTGTATTTACTTCCTTGATTCTCACTAACAAGATCCTCACTTCTTATGCAACACTATAACCATGCTCATTATTGCTACACAAACAGTGAATGTCATTTGGTTTTATAGTAATGTTGCTCTAAGAATTGATAGTGTTTTCCTAACATCAGGGTTGGGTTATTGTAGAATTAGATTCAAATATAACTACACGTAGCATTTGTCCTTGTGCAAGCTAGTGTGAGTTTGGACATATAAAAAACTCTTCTAAACCCACCTAATTAGTCCATTTCATTTTCTACTAAAACTAACAAATTTAAATTTGAATCTTTCAAGTGTTGGAAGGGATTCCAACTCGCCCAACTAGGGTGGCTATATCCTTGACAGCTTGCCATTGGTTGGTCCTCTTCTAATAGAGTTGCTTCTCATATCTAAAAATTTGAAATATCAAGTTTGAGAATATTCTCTCCTCCACTTACAATAGTGAAAGTGATACATTATTAAGGTAAAAACTTCATTTTGATCTTGTTTTTTAATTCTATTTTTATTTTACATGTTTTCTTGCTTTCATGTCATTTAATCATCCAAAATCAATTTTTAGTGCTATCAGCATCATTCTCTAGATTCTTCACTCAATCAAGCACACTAGCAGCTCAACCCAATCTACCTCTTTTGTTGGATGATTTTCTTTGGCATATAACTTTGTTGGCTAGGTTTTATAATTTATATGGTCTTCTCTTACTTCCCTTGATCTTCACCTATCCCATTGCCAATTAGCATCCACTTGTCTATAGCCCTAGACCATCTAAAATGACAATATGCTCATTGCAAGTAAAAGGAACAAGGATAAAGCACGAATTCAACAACAATACCTCCACACAACTAAAGACGAGACCCAACGTGTCCCTTTAACTTGAACCCGATTCTTGCTAATGGTAGTGAACTCGTTGAATCAATTATTTTCAATCCACAAACAAAAAGATTCCAGGAGAGTTACAAATGCGCTACTTCCTTAATTTAAAGGTCATTTGCAGCCTTTTGTGCCATGAAAAATCTCCACAAGATAGCATCAAAATTTAAATGTTTTAATTTTTAATACTAAGTCATTTGATTGAGTGAGACTATGATGAAGATTTTGTGTTCCCATCTCAAGGGCATGGCATTGATCAAGATCAGAAGGTATAAAGGTCACATGCGTGCAATGAAACATGAACCTTGTGAATAAATTTAATTTTAACTTAATTCTATTTATAACTATAAATAGTCTTTCATTAGTTCAAAAATTTAACTGTATCTATTTGTGGCAAAAGGGTAGCATGGCAATGAATTCATGCCCACAAACCAAGGCTTGTCACAAGGTACAGAACCAAGTGTGTCATACAAACTAAATGCATCAAGTCTAAAATAATTGCCCTTAATTTATATTATAATATTTGATTGAGGCTAAATGGAATCATGTGTACCATTCATAAAAGAAAATGAAAGAATAACACTAAGTCCAAAGACAAAAGTTGCTTCTGCATAAACAACAAATACAGTAAGAACAAGATCATTCTCTATGTCCTTGCCTCACCTTGTAGGTGGCAAGTGTCTAACAAATGGCTCCCAAATAGACAAAAAGCTTGTCATGTCATCTTTTTGCTTAGCATGCATCTCCCTAAAGCACTGTTACAATAATATAGTGTGTGAGGGAATCCTGACTAGGCAATGTGGAGGCATCCATCCACTACACAAAGCAAGGGGCAGAGAGGACCTATGCCTCCTTCGAAAGTCTAAAATCTGGGATTGTCTCATTCGTCTAGAGGCACGCAAGACATCACCCAAGTATGCCAAAGGTTGTAGGGGGTTAAACTCTGAGGCCACCATTCTCTTCTTGTACTTGAATATGTTCCAAAGGTTTAGGAACCATAATAAAAATTTCAGTCTCTGAAACAACCTATCCCATTGGCAATTAAAACCCGAGCCAATGCAAGGCCTGCAACGGACCTCATCAATGAAATGCTTGCTTTCATTGCAGTTTGACCTGATATATTGGATATTACAAACTAGGATTGTCCTGTTAAATAACTAACTACCGTGGACCTTCAACTTTCCTCCCTCTCAAACTGTAATTCAAAGTAGTGACAACATGCAGACATTTTTATTTCAATATCCATGAACGATAAACTAATCAAACATCTCTCTTATTTGAGATAACAGAAATTCTTTTATCTATAAAGTACTCGACCACCTTCAAGTACATCTCTGCATACATTTGGAAGGACCAAATAATCATCAATAGTGCCATATTATGCTATGAAAGCTGGTAGACATATTAAAATATTTGAAATTTGTGTGCCTGGTTGCAGGGCTCGTATTACTGGTTTCCAAATCCTGGCTCAGTCATTTTCTATACAGAATTCACAATCTCGAGTGAGCAAGCTATGACTTGCTATAATTGTCTCTCTATCAATTTCCATCTTCAACCAAGTTAATATCATTTGCAAGTTCCTCTGTTTCCATGTCCATTTCATCAGATCTACGACTTCACCGGCAATATCCTTTTTGTCATAAGCAATCTACTTCAATTAGTTCAACTTCAGAGTACAATGATTCAAGGATACTGACTGGCTCCTTAGTGAAATGGCGGTTTGAGTCCTAATTCAAGCAGGGCATAGATGATTCAACTATATATAGATAATTAATTCCAAAAAAATATATAATAATAATTCCCTGAAGAAAGATCTTAAAGTTGTAGCCAAAACAGCAGGAAATTAAAATTACTGTCGAAAGACATGAGCCATCTCCTCCTCTACCCCGCTCCCCCCTCCCTCTCTCTGCATCTCCCTCCCTCCCATTTTTCCCACCTTCAGATTGCTAACCCTGTGATCGAAGCACTAACGGCTGCTGTTTTACTAATAACTCCCTGGAGAAAAATCTAGAAATTGTGAGAGTCTGCTGTTTCGCCAATAATTCCTTGAAGAAAGATCTAGAAGTTGTAACCAAAACAGCAGGAAAATAAAATTATTATCAAGAAAACATGAGCTCTCTCCCTCTCCGTCTCCCTCTCCCTCTGGCCTTAGCTTGGAGATTTTCCAAATCAAAATAGCATCAATGTAATCATTTTTTTGATTCTTTGATTGTAATGATGATGCAGATTTCCAATTTAAAAAATAATGCATGTACCAAAATCGGGAGCATATGCTAAGGATCATTCCATTGAACATTTTGAGTCCCCCTGGGAAATTAGGTATTATGAAGCACAAACAACTGATGTAATTTTTCACCTTACCTACATTTAACATTATAACTGTACATACACTTTAAAGTTTTAAAATTTATTTGAAGCTCTGTCAGATTTCATTTTAACCCAACAATAAAATTTGCTTTGAACATTAAATTATACGAATGCCTGCAAATATTTTAACGTTAAAAGCAAGCGGTGGTAAAGTCCGCCAAACGAGAAAATAAAAATATATTATAAATATAGAAATCTCAAATATATTCAAATTACCTCGGATAAAGAAAATTTAGTCACCGGGACAACACACCAAAACAATTTAAATCGGAAACTCGCTAAAGCTGTTTCATCAAATGAGAAATTAAGTTGCGTCTGGCTAATTCAAAATGCAGAAGCCAAAAATTCCCTCAAAGTTAAGCCAAATCCTGTAACAATCCTTAAAATTTAAACAGATTTTTGTAAACCAAAAGAAATTAACACAAGGACTGCAAATTTGCCACGGCATATTAAAACCTGATGTGGTTTACTATTTATGTGCTTCAAATTGAAAAGAAAGAGAGCAAACACAAACGATTAAATACGCATAAAGAATCCTACCAATGAAAACTGTGGAGGAATAGAGCAAGATTCTTACCATAACTAGTTATGGCCACCGAATTGTTGTAGGATGAAGGAAAAAATGAATGCAGTCTGTATTCAAAGTTTTGGCGGGCTCAATAAACCCAAGTTATTTATATAGTTATTCCATGGTCCCGTTGCAGGGGCTGTAGTTTTTGCTTTTTGTACGTGATTTTCTACAAATTTCATTGACGATGCGGTTCCAAGGAGCGGGCATGGGTTATTCTTGCAATGGAATTTAAAAAATAAAAGATTAAATTGAACATTAAATTGAACATTTCTCTTCAAATGTATTTTTTTAATGAAAAAGATCTAGGTATATCTTAAAAATAAATATACGAGTAATTATAAAAAGGGTAGGTAGAAGAAGATTACACCTCAAAGTCAATGAGTTGGAGAAGATGTTTAAAAATTTTGTTTGAAATGGTGAGGATATGAAAAAAAATTATGTTTTGGATTTATGATTATTAGGTTATTCTTCATGTATTAATTAACATGTAAATTGGTATGTTTATACATTGAAGTTGGCAAATAGCAGTACCTTAACTTGCCTTCATTATCATTTATCTTGAGATCCATGTTCAACTCTACATGTAGTTTATCACTTTGGTTCAAGTTTGCATGTGTGGAATTGACCTAAGTCACTTATATAATCATAAATTTGAATCTCAAACATTTTTACTAAATTTCTTAAATTGTACCCATATCCTCTTGTGTTACTAGTTGTTATAAGCCACTTAAAACATGAGGTTAATTTCTTCATGTAGGACCTTTAGAGGAGGGAGCAATTGAAGTGACATCTATATAGGATGGAGGTACACAAAGAGATAGGGTAGTGCATTTAAGGACTAACCCTAATTTATTTGAATTGTCTAGGAAGAATCTAAAATCTAACATGTACCCAAAAATCAATTGCAAAAGATAAAAGTGTTACATCAATATTGCATTAGCATTATAGGAGCATATTGCATGACTTTGTTGCCCTTTATCTTTGTTCATCATTATTGAAACAACCTACCTAAGGGTGTGTCTAAAAAATAATATATCATTGTCTGGCAGCTTCCCAAATACTCGAGATCTTGACACCATTTTCCCAAACACAAGTATATCAATTCAAGGGAAATCATTTTTAGTTATTTTTTTGCCATATAATTTCTATAGGTGAAGTTCATGTCTATGCATTAGGTTCACTTCTACACATGGAAATCAAATCCTTATGCATAACCTTAAACTATTAAAGTGTGTTGTTCCTTGTAGTCAATATAGCTACCATGAGATATTCACCTACATACATATAGAAATATGTTAAATCAATGAAAGTTAAATAAATAACATAACATAAAATTAGAAAATGAGTAGCATGACTACTAATTTTTATTAAAAAGCTCTAGCTTGAAATTTTCCAAAATTATGATATATCTCTTCCACAATGATACCTCAACCATTAGTTCTTTATGCTTTTACATGGACAAGGTGGAGGCTAGGGATAAGATTTGGAGAGTAGTTATCTAAAAGAATGATTTTATTAAGAGATAGTTAACTAATATAACTCAACTCCACAAACTAGTTAACTAATAAAACATGTTTATTTAAGATAGAACTTTACTATTAATACAAATTCCATGAGTAAATGAGCATTAATTAATGCATTATCCATGAATTATTAAAATGAATATCCACATATTATTACAAAGAAATTCATGAATTATATTATAATGAATATACAAGCACATCTTAAAATCATACAAAAGTGTATGATCAATTAAATACACTAACATCCCCCCTTATGGCGTGCTTCGATGAAGTGAAGGGTGGAGGAATCAATAAACTATTGTAGTGTCAAAAATTGTTTAATATTGAGTTTCACACTGGTGCATTATGCCCACTTTAATTTTGATATTTATGATAAATCTTATATCTTGAAAGATTTCAATTCCACAATTGAAAAAGATGAAGTGCTATCAACATATGGTTTGAAAAATTAGCATAATTCCTTTAGACTATAGTGTTACGCACGAACGTCTACACGATGCACTAGCATCCTTCAAATTTTTGAGATTCAAAAGTGCATCTTCTGTATGGCTTGTTTATGACAAATGTCGTAATGCCTACATGGAAAAGTGACAACTCTTCCACTCATTCAACCAAACAAAACTCCTTTATTTTCTATTTTATGCAATAGTTTTCACTCTATCAAGCAGGTGATCTTCATCTAAGGGAAACTCTATCAAAATA